>CM026399.1:29857824-29910324 GCA_014843695.1 Archivesica marissinica
GTTCAATATTAGGGGCCTTATGTAAACCCCATATTTCAGACCCATAATTTAAAATAGGTAAAACCATAGAATCAAACAACTGTACTTTTTCAGATATATCTAAGGACACAATATCAAATAAAGAACTTAGTGAAAAAAGAGCCTTTAAAGCTTGGTTTGATAACGCCTTTTGCGACTGAAAAAAACGTCCATTAGACGAAATAGTAACTCCTAAATAAATAAAAGTTTTAACATTCTGAAGTTTTCGACTGTCATAAAACACATCAAACGATTCGTCCCTATTACCCTGTTTACATAGCATAACAACTGTTTTTTCTGTATTTACTGTTATACCCCACTTCATACAGTAACAATGCAACTTATTTAACAAGTTCTGCAATCCTTCTTTCGTATACGAAAAAAGCACTGTGTCATCAGCAAATAATAAAAGGAACAGTTGCAATTCCTCTACAGTGAAAACATCAGTTGATTCAGCATTTACATATGCTTGCATGTCATTAATAATAAACAAAAACAATAAGGGGGATAATGGTTCACCCTGTTTCACACCCATATAGCTTTCGAAATAATCGGAAGTTGTACCATTGACTCTAACACATGATTTCACATTTTCATACATAACTTTTAACATTCTAACAATTTTTGTTGAGGCTCCATATTTTAACAATTTAAACCAGATGCCATGTCTGTATACCATATCGAATGCTTTTCGAAAATCCACAAAAGCTAAATATAACTTTTTCTTTTCAAAATTTAAAATTTTATTTATGACGCTATTTAACACAAATAAACAATCAGTTGTGCTTGTTCCTTTTCGAAAACCAAATTGGTTGTCAGATAATAAATTATTGCTTTCTGCCCATTTTCTTAATCTGTTATCTAATAATATTGAAAATATTTTAGAAAAGATGCTAGTAAGTGTGATTCCTCTGTAATTATTAACATTATTTAAGTCACCCTTTTTTGGTACAGGCACAATAATTCCCGTAGTCCAACTTTCAGGATAAATACAATTTGTATACATATAATTAAATAATTTACAAAGTACCGTTGACAATAATTCGTTACATTCTAAAAATATTTCAGGAATCAGTAAGTCACTTCCTCCGCTTTTGCCTCTTTTCAATGAAGAAATGGCTTGTTCTACTTCACATACATTAAAGTTCATATCTAAATCGTCGACATTATTTTGATTATAATCATCATTCCGTAGTTGCTCTTCAACAATAGAATCTGAAAATACATTGTCAGTTGAAAATAAGTCTTTAAAATGTTCATAGAATTCTTGCTTACTAATATTACCGCGCTTTGATTTCTTTGATTTCAGCCGTTTTAACTCAGACCAAAATTTGCGTGGCTGATTATTAGCTAGATTGTGTAATTCACTATTTTGTTTATTCTTATGTCGTGCAATAGCTCTCCTTTTAACTTGTTTATACCGCCGGCGTCTTATTATTAATAGTTCATTATTTTCAACTGATCGACATTTTCTATAATTTCTAGTTGCTAGTTTAAATTCCCGTCGTGCATATTCACAATCATTGTTAAACCAAGGGCTTTTAAGTTTACGCTTGCTGCCTCTGTTAAATGTTCGTTTTTGTCCAAAAACAGAAAAAGCTTTATCGTAAAACCATGTTGACATAGTGTCAATACCAATATTTAAATCAACATTTCTTGATACTATGTCATTAACAATAGTATCAATATTTTGAAATTCAGAAAACATTACATCTCTATAACATTGTATATTTTCAACGTTAAATCTAAGTTTATCATAAGTACAATTATCTTTAATAGTATTCGTCTCATGTGTGTTATTCACAGCAAAACTTATTTGTATAGGTGCGTGTGTTGAGCAAGTATATATATCGTGTACGATAAAATCATTAATAAGTGGAAACACATCGCCAGAACATAAAGCATAATCAATGAGGCTATTTCCTTGAACAGTCATATTTGTATAACTACCAACACCAGCGTCGTCGCCACATCGACCGTTTACAATTTTTAATTTACTACTGAAACACATTTCTAGCAGCTTAATACCAGATGTATTTACACTATCATCCATTGAAAATCGATGCGGAATATTATATTCATATTCAATAGATTCGTCTCTGTTCATAACATGTATATATTTATTAAAGTGTGTGCTATTTTGTAAAACATCAGGTCTATTTCCACACCTTGCGTTTAAATCCCCCATCACGGACACATCGCCCAGTTCTGAATAGTTCCGTACATTTTGTTCTAATACTTCGAAATAACCAATTTCGTGCATTGCATAATAAACAGAATTACTAGGAGGGATATATAAAAAGCAAATATAAAGGTCATCCTCTAATCCGAAAAATCGTTTACAACATTTGACCCAAATAAATCCAGTATAGTCTATTTCAGAAATTGTGATCCCACATTTGAATTTCTCTTTGTAATAAAGACAAATCCCCCCATGACCTCTTTTAGACTTTACACTTAGGCTTTCCTTTCTGGGTACATACACGGAATCATAACCTTCAATTTCGAATGTATCACTTTTTCGTTGCCAGGTTTCCGAAAAGAACAACACATCAACATTAGAAACGAAATTTACAAAATCATCGTCAAACAAACAATTTTTTAAACCTTCAACATTCCAAGAGATAATATTTAAATTACACTTTTCTCGGGAATCCTATCTTGAACCGTCGTACTGTCGGCCGGGTTTGAATAGTTGATTGTTTATAAACAGTTTATCCCGGACCAGCACAGCACGGTGTCCGTCTTTCCGGGCCTTGAGCATCTCCGGGATAAGGGTACGGCGCCTTTCCATTACCTCTGGAGGGTGCTGATCTGAAACATTGTATGGAGTAGATCGAAGATTTACATGTCTTAGGCACTGTTTGAGAGTTTGCTTGGACTCTTTGTCTTTGAATCGGACGACTATTGGGCGTATC
Organism: Archivesica marissinica; assembly: GCA_014843695.1. Taxonomy (NCBI): domain Eukaryota; kingdom Metazoa; phylum Mollusca; class Bivalvia; order Venerida; family Vesicomyidae; genus Archivesica; species Archivesica marissinica. The sequence continues at coordinate 29,860,761 of CM026399.1, forward strand.
TTTCCTGTGTAAGGTGCACCTATTCTGTGTGTCACATCGATGGCCAAGCATGAATCAGGATCAGAAATATTTAATATTTTACTACAAAAGTCACGTATCTTCGATGCACAGTTCTCAACATATGGCCCAGGTACAGGTGTAGCTTCAGAAACTGGGTTGTTCATTTCCATTTCAGCCGCCTTTCCGGAAACTACTTCTGATATAAGAACACCGGAGGGTAAACTGGGGGGTACACTAGAAGGTACATGACTATAGTGGGCATTATGTGGGGTAGGGATCTGTGCTGTGCCCTCTGGTATGCCAAAAAACAACATATTTAGACTCATTGAACGGCACTTTAATTCGACCATGTCTTCAACTAATGAATCATTTGCTGTATGTAACTTGGTGTTTTCACAGACTAGAGAGGTAAAATCGCGTTGGAGGTTTGAAATGCCCTGTTTGTTTACAGTGGTGCATGCGGACAAAGTGTCATATTGATCACTAACAAATTTCTGGCTATTCTCAAGCGCACTGATCTTTTGATCCATACTACCGAATTGTATTCATATTGTTCATTGTAGAGCGTTCGAGGTGTGAGAGGTTCAGAGTTCGCGCCCAATTGTAGCCGTTATGAGTATGCCCTAATGGCAAGGCATTTAAATGTCACACTGCCCCTTCTCTCTCCCTCATTGCGAAGGTTTCCACCAGGAAGGAGGTGTCTCGAGAGCGATTAAAATTTGTTTCGCAATCGAGCTAAAATAATGTTGCCTAAATTAATGGAAATATTTTTCTCTGAGTCATTTTGCAAATTTATTTTAGTACTAACGTTAGTATATATCAATCGCAGTTACTAGTATTTCGTACATTTATGGCGGACAATGCAATGATACAGACAGAGACCCATTCCAGAGTCTCCTCTGGTTCTATTACGTGTACAGTGTAAAGCACCGACACGAGACCTCGGTTTTAAGTCTCATCTATAAAAACGATTGTTAATATTATTAGGGTCAGAAGGGGGATCGAACCTGCGATCATAGAATGAAATGCAATAGCGATGTAAACATTCTATGATGCTTATCCATAATACTATTAACAATATGGTGTTCGAAAACACACCTGGGTAGCCTACACTGGTCTAGATGTTAATGTTATTAATCATATCTAATTTCAAGTAATTGGTGTTTCACAATAAAGAACTAATTCTGACAAGAACCACCAGACTTGCTGTCAGCCCAAAGTGCTATTCGTTTATTTACCCGAGCAGGTAATGCATTGCATAATCGTGTCCAAAGTAGTTAAGGCGATCGCCTACTAAGCGGGATGGGGAAGGTTCGAACCTCGTCAAGTGTTAATTAATTTGGTAACCAGCTAGTTAACTAATGGTTTTTGATTGCATATCAGGCTGGTACCTGGCCTGTACGGATATGACCCAGGAAGTACTGCTGTTCGTAGGAAGAAGTGTCTTATATTAAGTCAGGCTTGGCTCGTCGGATACTAGTAGGAAACATCAACGGGGGCAGCCAATAAAGGGTTGAAGTCAAGATCAATTACTGATATAGAAAGAACTTGTAGCCCAATCATTTTGCACTTTGAAAATGTCATGTAAATGTACATTTGTATACTAATATTATCAGGATTTATGTATGTTATTAATGTGACAGTAATGTTATTGTGATTTGTAAATTGTATTCATCATTATGGAAAAAGTTGCAATAAAATATTATTAAATAGAAGGAATATCAAAGATACCCACAATACAGGGGCGTAGCTTGGCTGGAATCGATGTGTAGGCCAACTTAAAACGGGAGGGGGTCCGGAGGTCGTTCCCAGGAAAACTATTTATAGCGCATATAATTTAATCCTGGCCTCCTGATTTTTGTTGCACATTTGGTATTTTTATTTTTTTTCCGATTTTTCGGGGAAAAGTGTAGGCCACGGCCTATAGGAAGCTACGCCAATGCAAGAGGTTTGACATCTAAGGACGATTAAGAGGACATTTGTTTGTGTCAGTGTAAGCTCGTATTATTTTTCACCTAATGCATATATTGTGATTTATATTTATATCGCGAGTGGCGCTAGCAACTATCACAATAGAATACCGTGTTTAAACGACCAAAACTGACGCAGATGTCAGAAATCACGTCACGAAAACAGCTTGAGTCCGAAAACGTCGCGCTGACAGCATTTCACCATGCAGCGGCTAGATACAAGTTTGAAACGGTGACATCGTGTAATTGACGTCAACTGTGAGAATTGATCATATTAGCGTACCGGCAAAACATATTGTATAGTAGGTTGTAAAACAACAAATACATAGTAAAAAGTGAACTGTGATAGACACATACTAAAGTTAGCACTAAAATAAATTGCAAAATGAATCAGAGTAAAATATTTCCATTATTTTAGCTCGATTGCGAAACAAGTTTTAATCGCTCTCGAGACACTTCATTCCTGGTGGAATCCATCGCAATGAGGGAGAGAGAGAGAGGAGGCAGACGAAATTTAAATGCCCTGCCCTAAGGTCACACTCGTAACGGCTACAGTTGGGCGCGAACTCCGAATATCTTACTCCCGAAGCGAACGCTCTATCTCTGCTGCAGCGCTATCACGACTTCCATTGTGTGTGTGTGGGGGGGGGGGGATAAACGCACTACAGAAGATGCATTACAATAATCATTAAGCGTATATTGGATAGTGTAGTAGTAATCTTTATTTACATCTCATCATTGTACGTACAATATTTACAATAATATTACATGTATAGTTTACATAATAAAAGTACAATGCCACTCCAACATGGAGTTATAGGAGATGAACAAAATTATACATACTCATATTTATCACAGTATGTTAGGGATAAAGCTGCAATATCCCTGCTAATCGGATATTAAAAACTGCTCTAAGACAATTATAAAACACTGAAATACAAAATAGGTACTATTGCACACTGATTAAGAATTGGTCATATGAAATCTAACTTCGCTTTGATCAGATCATAGCGAATATGATTAGCAGTGATATTACAGACGAACTAAAAAATGCAGTTAGAGATACAAGTAATAATGACATTATTCACAAATTAAAAATTATTTACATAATAAAAACTGACGCCTCTGTAGAATAATAAAACAGGTTTTGGCACAATTACGAATCATCTCTTGGTTTGAAAACAGGAAACAATATTTATCATAATCAGACATTGAGTAAAAATTGATATTACACGCATATGACTTTGATAATAATTCTTGTCTTAAATCATTGTAAACTGGACACTTCAATATTACATGCATCTCATTTTCAATAGTAGCAGTATCACAAAACGGACAAATCCTAGATTCCTCTGGCAAACCTTCATACCGACCAGTCTCTATCCTAATGGGGGCAATCCCCAGTCGAAATTTGCAAAAAGCAGAACGATGTCTGGGTGGTAATACAATTTTGCAATATTGCTCTGCAATATAGTCAGTTTTAAACAAATTATATACTCTCAATTTATTCCGCCCGCGTCCAGAAGGACCTATGACATTGTTTATCTTGGTTGACCAAGAGTTTATATACTTATCATATGCTTTGACCTCTATATTATGTGTGAAAGAACGAGATATGGGATTAGCAAAGCTAGTGTACGTAGGAAAATCATTAGCCTCATAATAGCTCTTAACCTTAAAATGCCAATTTCTACATGAACGACTAGCTTTACTATATGCCCAGAGTGCCACTCGCTTATTGATCCTTGCGGTATCCATACCTGAAAGTCTCGACCAATAAAGCGAGATATCTTTCCATTGTCGGACTATTGGGGGTTTCCAACCCATATCTCCTGAAATACCATTGTTTGGTGAATATTTGCCGACACCCAGAAAATACCTTAATGCCCTATTATGGACGGCTTCGAGACACGAATATGATCGAAACCCCCACAAAGGAGCACTATAACTGATTACAGGCCAAACTACCGAATCGTATAACTTTGTAAAAACATCATAGGGCACACCACCCATTAATTTACATTTTGCAATAAGTAAGCCCAATGCGCGACTGGCACTCTGAGAAACAGATTTAACTGTAATATTATTATCTAAATGTTCATGCAAAACAACACCTAAGTAAGTATATCTGTCAACAATATTAATCTGATTTATTCCACACGTGAACCTAAACTGTGTGCTTAATTCTGACTTGGGACGAAAGTGCACAACATTACTTTTAGACGCATTTACAGTCATATCATTTAGAGCACACCAATCATTTAAAGCATTCAGTAGCACTTGTAAATCATCAACAGACTCCGCTATTAACACAATATCATCAGCATAGAGCATTATACAAACATTCTCATCCCCAATTGTGATACCAATACCAAATGTCTTAAGATATAGAGACAAGTCATTTATGTATAAATTAAACAAAAGAGGTGAAAGTATACAACCCTGACGCAAACCGCACTTGACATCAAACCATTCTGTCTTAAATTGATTAACCCTTACACATGACTTTACAGATGCATATAATGACTGCAATGCGCCAAACATTTTACCAGATATTCCTATATCAGATAAACGTTTCCATAAAATATTTCTATTAATAGTATCATAGGCCTTCTTAAAATCTATAAATGCACATAGTGTGCAACTAACACATTGTGGAAGTCGTGATAGCTTCAGGTGCGAAAGATCCGGAGTTGAGCCCCACTGACGCCATTACGATTGTGTCTTTAGACAAGGCATTTAAATTCCACGTTGCCTCTTCTCTCTCCCTCGTGGCGATATATTCCATCAGGAATGAGGTCTCAAGAGTGATTAATATAAGTTGAAATAACTGGTTTCGCAATCGAGCTAAAATAAATCTGCATAAACTAACAATTCTGAATAGTGTGTCTGCAGATATTTTGGAAATGTTCGTCACAGCTTTACAGAATACGTCTAATGATAGTTCATGATAGCAGGGAATCTACGACCCGCTCAAATATAAGCATATACGGCTCGGAAAGCAAATACGAGTAGAACAGAAAATACGCCGAATTTAATTACGAATGAGAGTGGTTTAATTGAAAGCACCCAGATGTGTGCCCTTAAGCAAGGCATTTAAATTCTATATTGACACTTCTCTCTCCCTCGTGGCGATTGATTCCATCCGGAATGTTGTCTCGAGAGTGATTAAAAAATAAGTTGTAGGAACTTGTTTCGCAGTCGAGCTAAAATAAATTTGAATAAACTGATAGTTTTCATTTCGTCTTATAAACATTTATTAAATAACAATCTTATTACCGGTAAAAGCGAATCTCGTACTTTTAAAACACGACGGTTTGATTCGTATTTGCTGATCAGGCCTGGAAGTTATAAAACGTATCTCCAATCGCAAACACGGTAGCGAGTTGTTGATTAGTGTAAACCTCATAATCAACCAATCGGGTGCTGGTCAAAACGTACCCAAGTCAAAACGTACCCGCATTTTAAGTCAAAACGTACCCAACTATAAGTCAAAACGTACCCATTCTTTGGTCAAAACGTACACGAATTTTAAGTCAAAACGTACCCAACGATAAGTCAAAACGTACCCATTCTTTGGTCAAAACGTACCCACTCAAGAAGTAAAACGTTGGCCATTTGGAATTTTAAACAGAACTAAACAAGTATATACAGAACATTTGTTTTATTTATTATATGTGTGTTCAAATTATTAAATTACAAACTTCGAACAGCATAGACGTATCACTATAGGTGTAGTGTCTAGATGGTCGGCGCATACACTGCTGAGAGCTTCTTCAGAAGGCGGGACGTCGAGATCTGCCCTGCCGTGTAGTCGTCCCAGATCCCGAAGATCATGGCCTGCATCGACCTGGTCGCCTTCCGCTGACGCTTCTTCAGCTTCTTCTCTGAGACCAATCGGACCTGCAGCGGTAGTAGAGTGGCTTCATCGTGAAGGCTCTTCACCAGATGGTAGAATGGCGGAGGTGTCCCACTACGATAGTTCAGACGGCGATGCCATCCTGGAATAAAAATAACACTTTATTAAAACATTATACATGTGTTATTGTTGCTAAATTTCATATTTTCATTTTTTCCCAGACATTTTATTATCTTTTTGGACGATGTAAGCCTACATGTATAAGACTGCGGGTATATGAAAGATGTATATGTCGATGTAGATTGATTGATTATTGGAGTTTAAAGGCATATCAACAGCCTATCTTTATCTATTTTACTATACCTTCGGTATCGTTATTCGTTCTGATGGGCTGCCCGAAGACCGAACACACCTCAGGAGCCCAGGAGCCCTCGATCCACGTTGACTCGACGTATGTCATCAGCGGCTGGATGTATCTCGAAGGCTGGGCGAATGTGCTCCGCGGGCAGCAACGGCAAGGCGAGTAGCTGGCGGACGAACGTGTGACAGGCCCCCTTCGCCATGTACTCGCCCTGAAGTCCGAGTGCCTGGAATTAGAAATCAAAGTAATGAAATAACTGAAGAAGTAATCTGGACATTAGTGTTAAATTGGATCTTCAAACGAAGAGTATTCTACTTTTCAGCTTTAGTTTACTGCCCCTGTTTTGTGGGATTACTGCCTCTATCCCTAACCTCTTTATAACATTCATGTTTATATGTTGTCTCGGTGTGGATTGAGCTAAATAAATAAAATCGCTAAATTATGCAAATTGATGACACGTGTGTACATTAATTAATGTTTCCAATACAAATTAAAGTCTGATAAATAACGCATGTCAATTAAAAATACTTTACTCATTTTAATGAGATAATTATTAAACAAGCAAATACAGTTTATAAACAGTCTCCTCTATTGGCAGACGAGACATTGCCGTATATTGTATGCACCTGCAAAATTCCCTTTTTCTTCCTGTAAACAATGCTTATTTTCACACTTATCTGGAGATTATTGGCCCCTGGATATGGCCACAGATTAAGATAAAAAAAAAAATTTTTTTTTATTTTTTTTTTTTTTTATTCAACATTAAGCAAAATTACAGTGCTTCTAGTCTATTATAAATAGGTATATACATATAACACGTAATGTAATGACAACATGAAACATGAGTCCAAAGTGAAGATTATCTTTTTTTTTATATATTTTTTTTTTTATTAGTATTATAGTTCAAGGAATATTATTGATTTGATCTAACTCTTCGGACTTTACTGGCAAAATATATGTATTTTGATAAGTTTGAGATTTCCTTTTTATTTCTTGACATCATAAGTTTATCAAATTTATTTAAAGTTGGCCAACTGCAATAATACGGCTTTATGTATTGTTTTCGTATATCGGTGTACAATGTGCATATTAAAAGAAAGTGATACTCATTTTCGATTGTTCTTAAGTTACAAAATTTGCATATTCTCTCATTTCGTGGTACATTAAGATACCTTCCTCTTTCAATTTCTAAATTATGTGATGAAAGTCTAAATCTGCTCAGGGCTATACTAAATTTTTTGTCCGTACTATTATCAAGGTGTGTTTCTAAATTAAATGTATGTTTGAATCTACAGTATGTTGATAGTCTCCTTGAGTTGTTTATGTCTACGTACCAAGTTTGGTGATATTGGTCAAAGATTCTTTGTTTTATAATATGCAGTTTAATTTCATAAGTTTGTTGGTGAAGCCATAGATTAGACATTCCCAGATTTTCCAAAATCGATTTTATTTGGTATGCCCAATTAGAACCATTATACGTCACATTATTATTTGCTTCTTTTTTTTAGCATTATATAAATTCGTTTAATGAGTGCATTATCATTCATGTTTAAAATTTTAATCCAATATCTTATCATATATACTTGTCTATTTATTTTCAAAGGGACTCTTCCAAGATAATTACTGTTTATTGGAAATTGAAAGTAACAATTAGCGATTATTAGCGTGCGATGATTGTCATTGTGTGTTGTTGGGAGGTGTCGTTCGTGAAAGTTGAAATTGTATTAAAACACAACGGGTGGGAATAATGGTGACGTTATAAAGAGGGTGTCGCTCATGGGAGGTGACGTTTGTGGAGGTGTATCTATATTGTGCATTCTATATATACCTGTTTCGACAGTCTAATTTTGTTCCTCTATCCAGGCTCAGCAGGATGCGCGTGGCTGTGTGTATGTGCGTGCGTGCGACGCACCGTGCGTGCGTGCGCAAACTCACATTCCAAGGTCTTCAATCAACACCAATTAACCCGGATTAATCAATCAAATCCAATTATCATTGATCACTCGGCCATCATATCTGCACACACAAATACTCTAGCATTATCATGAATTAAAGCAAGCGTGTTTCCAATTACCAACACAAACACATTAACAAATATCAAATTCTTTTATGCAATCTATAACTCACAGGAAAAAATACCTTCATGTATGTTGAAAATTACCAATGTATATGCATATTTTAATCTCAAGTATACCATTTTTTTCTCATACTAATACCTTCTAAGAATGATTTTACCTATCTACAACTTTTTACTTGACACATACTATTTCCAATCTACTTCCTGTTATTCACTCTCTATAATTATTATCCCATGGGTACGTTTTGACTTATGATAGGGTACGTTTTGACTTCTGTGTGGGTACGCTTTTGACTTCTGGGTGGGTACGTTTTGACTTCTTGGTGGGTATGTTTTGACTTCTGGGTGGGTACGTTTTGACTTATACCCAGGGTACGTTTTGACTTTTTAGGGTACGTTTTGACTTGGGTACGTTTTGACTTGGGTACGTTTTGACTGGAACCCAACCAATCATATCACTTGATATATAGAAAAGTTGCATAACCTCCATGTCATCTTAGTACATAAAACATATTAGTGGTGCAATGGGTACGGTGTGCACCTGGTAGCCAATGGGACGTGGGTTTGAGCCACGTCAGAACCACTGTGGTAGTGTGTCTTTAATCAAGACCCTCAAAACCACGTGTACGCTTAGTACAGTGAAACCCCTATATATGCATCAATGTGTTGATCAATAATAAGTAGCAAACTGTTCCAAGCCAATTAGTAGCATAGTACAAATCATATTCCAGGAGGAAATGGCATTCATCTTCAATCATATTGCTGTTACACAAAGCACAACTTCGTTCATGTGAGGCTTCGTTTGAATATTCAATCAGTTCTTCAATTTTCTATGGCACATGTTTAATTTATCAAATGCATTACCACTGAGTGATCGGTTTGTTTAGAAGTAGAATACGACACGCCTTAAATGGGGATTTGTCTACGATTTCACACATATATAGAATCATTTTCGGCATGCATTGTTGCAACCATTGTAACCGCAAACCGGCGTGGTCGAAACTAAACCGGAACTTCCGCTTCTGATATTTGGAATACTTCGCATGTTATTGTTAAAGAATTAAAGCATTGGTTAAGATTGAGTGTGTGCTTTACGTTTATTTATCGTCGCTACCGGTTGCCCATATGAGCAACGCTTCCTGAAGAGATTAGTCATTTTAAAGTAATGATACAGACCCATTCCAGAGTCTCCTCTGGTTCTTTTACGTGCACGGTGTAAAGCACCGACATACCTCGGTTTAACGTTCCATCTGAAAGATTGTTAATTTTATTAGGGTCAGACGGGGGATCGAACCTGCAGCTTGTTGAGATTATCTCCATAAGCTTATATATTTGTTCAATAAGCTTCAAGTGCATTAACAATGTTAGTACTGCCAGACTTGAGTAATACCGATTTTGCAATGAATTCACTAAAGTCTTGTATGATTTATTTTGGAAATTGTGTTAAACAGTTTGCGTGCACGGTGTAAAGCACCGACACGAGACCTCGGTTTAACGTCCCATTTGAAAGACTGTTAATTTTATTATGATCAGACGGGGGATCGAACCTGCGACCCATGGATTACCAGTCCAGCGCGTTACCACTGGACTACAGATCCGTCTGTGTCCAGCATTCCCAGTCATGATAACAAACAAATAATATTCAGCTTACTCCTACACCAATAGCCTATCACTGTGTCGAACTATCGCGATATTCACGGTCATCTCTCCTATCAAGATATCCCTACTCCAAATGAATATCTCATAGATACTATTTTGAACTACGATTATACGTCAAGAGAAAGACCCGAATCCCCAAACAGCTGCACCATAGCTGATTACTGGGCACACGATGACATCTTATAGCCATGTAAGCACGTCAGAAGTTACACTGCCGGCTAATTTGCATCCTAACACTTTGAACAACCCAATATTTTGAACTACGATTATAAGAGAAAGATCCGAAACCACAAATAGCTGTACAATAGCTGATTACTGGGCCAACGATGACATCGTATAGACATGTAAGTTACACCACCGGCTAATTTACATCTAACAGTTTGAGCAACCCATTGTGCTAATATACAACACGAAGAGTTCACCAAACATAATACCAAAGCAAGACTACGACATCACCACACGTAAATGCGTGATCATACGCTCGCCCACATGGTTCGCCGGAGGCGAGGGTAAATAAGCTCAATCATCATCGCATAACTCCAGGCATATTGGCGACATCTCTGTTACAGTGGGTGGCTCAAAGATCAAACCATCAGAGTGTGTAAGAAACTTGGGCGCTTTGTTTGACTCTCGGATGGACATGGAGGCCCACATTAACTCCACCAGTAGATCATGTTACACGCAGTTTCGCAAAATTGGCCACATCAGACAATACCTTCCAAAAGACGCTACAAAATCTATTGTCAGCTCATTGGTAACATCTAGGCTGGACTACTGTAATGCTCTTTTGTATGGTGTCCCGCAGACAAAAGTGAACAGACTACAGAATGTACAAAATACGGCAGCTAGAATCATTTCAAGGACTTCACGCTACGATCACATTACACCTGTACTCAAAGATCTGCACTGGTTGCCAATACAATACAGGATAAAATACAAGATTCAGACTCATACATACAAAGCTTTACATGAACAATCACCTGTCTACATCAGAAATCTATTGAATATCTACACACCTCGGAGAACTTTAAGATCACAAAATGATTCATCAACGTTAGAAGTGCCGAAAAGCAGGAATGTCTCTCTTGGTGATCGCAGTTTCGCCGTAGCGGCTCCACGATTATGGAACTCACTTCCCTCTGGAATCAGGGACGCTCCGTCCCTATACTCGTTCAAGCGGTCGCTCAAGACACACTATTTCATTGAGATACATGGGAACTAGCTGAATTTGTTTAGGAAAAATATATTTGATTTCATTCCAGTAATTGGAAATTTGAGTTTTATTCCAGTAATTGAACTATTTATTACATGTATTTACTATTTTTTATGTACTACATTACAATCACTTGGATTTTTAAATTTATATTCGTTTATTAACGTAAGTGTCTCTTTTAAATATCATTGGTCTTATCGTTTTATTCGTAGGTTACGTTATATAATTTTTTATTTTTTATCTATAACATTCATTAAGCCCATTTCAGTCTATCGATTCATTCTCTCATTTTATTAAATTTATACCAGCATTATATTAATTGTTCGTAGTTGTCCTTGTCTCATATGAATTTGTTTTATCGGTCAGATTTAAGATCTATTATCACCTTAACACATGTTGTTTTGTTTGCATATACTATGTTTTATCATTGTTATTATGTTTACATATCTGTGATATGTCATATGTTATTATGTAAAGCGCCCTTGAACGTGTATTTTTACATGAAAAGGGCGCTCAAGAAATCTGGTATAATAATAATAATGATCATTAACTTGAACAGAAGTGGGTCGAAAGTGCACAATAAAAAAATATAAAGACCCATTATTTTCATCACGATAAGTAATTACTATGCTGCATGTGCGCGCATTGTAGTGTTATAGATGATCGGCTTTTTGTCTGGACTGAACATAACAAGCTGGCAGATGCAACTGTTCTGTGAATCCACACATCGCAGGTTCTGACCATAATAATTAATAATATATATTCTTTCAAATGGGACTTTAAACCGAGATCTCGTATCGGTGCTTTACACCGTGCACGTAAAAGAAACATAGGAGATTCTAGAATGGGTCTCTGTCTGTATCATTGCATTATCCTCCAAAATCTAAAATGACTAATCTCTTCAGGAGGCGTCGTCTATGATTATGAACAACCGAGGTAACCAAATAAAACGCCAAAACACAAACATGTTGCTTCCTTCCAGACCTGACATCGAACACATTTGTGTTACGTGAGTGGGCTGCAAGACTAGATGTTACAGATGAGTCGAGAGCCATTATAGCATTCAATATTTTACCAGACACATCGGATTCAATAAGTCATTTCCTAATAAGTTTAGTTCCGCTAACATAAGCATATGCTTTTCTAAAATCGACGTAGGCAGTGCACGTAGACAACATAAAACAGAACTATTTCGTATGGAATAACATTTGAAATTGCATGTACAATAACAATGGTACTACATATTCTTCCATTATAATTTGAACCATTATTTTCAGTCAGTAAACAGTGCTTTTTTGGCAATATGATAAACTGAAAGTATAAGTAGGACTTTCCTGAATCGGTGTGTACATTCGGAACGCATCGTCCTCTATCGGCAATCATAGCAAACATCTAAGACAGCTGTTTCAACATCCGCTATTGCGTCACGCATGCGCATTAATCACTGTGTGCATACGTGTGTTGATAAACAATTTGTGTATACGACGGTACTATATATATATTATTTTTTTTTGTATATATTTTATTTGGTTTTTATTTAAATAAATTGTACAATGTTTGGAAGTTATATTTTGAAATATCGGGGACTTTTTACCAAAAATAAATCCTTTAATTTCCAATATAGTGTCGATTTAATATGTGTTTCCTCGTATCTATGAGATTTGTATGTGTAGAAAATTAGCTTAAAGCAGCATTACATCGTAATAAAGGATGTTTTGGGTAAAATATAAATACTAATGTGTGTGTGTTTACAAAAATCGAAATAGTCGCTCAGAAACGATAAAAAAATTCCAATAAATTTAAACCGTCGTATACGCGAATTTGTTTATCAACACACGAAATATAAACACGCACAGCGCGTATGCGTGAAACAACAGAGGATGTAGAAAACAACGTATATATTTTGAACATGAAATACTATCTATCTATCTTCCTCTAATGTCGAACATCTCGCGGGGATGTAGAAATATCCCTAAAAGACTTAGCTAACAGGGGTATGAATCAACATATTAAGTAATTTAATTAAAAAAGACAACGTGTGACAAATGGGGATGATTCATTCCGAATGTAAACAAGTGCGTGACCGATCGACTCGGAAAGTCCTACTTTCGGTTTCGAGTTTGTTTTATCGCAAAAAACAATGTTTACCAAATGAACATAAGCATACAAAGTATAATGTTAGAATGTGTAGCAGCATTGCTACCCATACGTAAAAATTGAATTTTTCAAATATCTTATTTCATACGATGTAATGCTGCTTTAAACATTATTTATTTATGTATTTTGTACATGCATACAAGGAAATACATAGTTTACACATAAATCAACAGCAATACACTTAAAGCGACAGTACATCTCAAAAAGCAAATAAAATGCATTTTAATGTATAAATGCATTGCTACTACACATTTTTCTGAATACATTCGAATACTAAAATTGAATCAATAAACAGTGTTTTTGTGGCATACAAACTTTCAAAAGTGAAAGTAGGATTTCATATAACGGTCATCCGCTCTCCTGAATTGGCGTTTGTTTGTCATTGGAATCAATACTAAACACGCGATACTTTCAATTAGAGATAATTTAATTAAGATTAGTCTACACATAAATATGCATATGCACACATGTGAGATATCACGGTAAATATGTAGCATAACTCGTGTTATTCAGAATAAACGCGTTGTATTGCGCATGAATGTCGACCGTATTTACATTATTTTGTTATGTTAACGAGCCGTGTATACGATGAATGAATGAAATACTCAGTTTTTGATGCAAATATTTGGAAACAAATTATACCATGTAATAGCAAATTACATTATGCAGATATTTGCATTTTCACCGATGTAGTGTCGCTTTAACGGGGTTAGACCAAATAAAGCATAAATAGTTCTTCACTCTATCAATTACATGTAGTTAGTATATACAACAGGCAAGCATAATATTGTTCAATTCCTTATTTCAATTTTTGTAAATAATCATGTACATGATAGAAAATAAATATGTTTAAACCAACTTTCAAAATACGTGAAATCTATTCAAGATATATGCTAAACAATTTCAAATTATTATGTGAATTACAACTGATGATATTAGTGGGTAGGTAGTTCAGAATGTTAAACTAGAGATGGTTAACATTTAATTGAATATTTAAAGAGAGTTCAAGAACGTATCATATACGAGCTCGAAAAGAAGAAGAGATTACATCATGGAATAGTTAGTTGCATACACCGGTTATTTATAGCAATGACGACAGAATTTGGATTGGAATCCGTCATTTGAACATTTTAGAAAGCATCCACCTCGGTGACATATCATTTTTATGTTTTTCATCCAAACAGTTCAGACTAACACTGTTCACAGTTTTAAGAAATTCTGCGTTTGCTGACATTCTTGAAGACACTGTAGCATATCCCTTTAAACTATTATTACGGTCAGGCGGGGAATCGAACCGTGGATGCGCAGTCCAACGTGTTAACCACTGGTCCACTGACTCGATCTACTTGTTCAGATCCTTTCTGCATTTCTGTCTATTAATATAATGATCTGGGTGTGTGTGTGTGGGGGGGGGGGGTACGTAAGGTAGTAGCGCCATTCACACACATGGCTACACACAACCTCATCCGGGATCTGGAAAAAAGGGGGGATATATCATTCGCATATATATATATATACATGTAATCTCCACAAGTGGAAGATATCTGCATCTAGAGATAGTGTCGATCTATACAATCTCACTAGACGATCAACATTATGCTCACGTCTGTTGTACGATGCTTTCTAGAGTTATGGCGCCGAATACCAACGTATCTGACGGGGCTTTGTGTCCATCACGTTGTAACTGGACACCATAGCAACGCACGCTTTGCATAATTACATATAGTATAAGTAATGGTGTTGAAAGAATATCTAAATTGATAGTAGAAATGTAACACCGTTGGGGGTTGGGGGGAAACGGACGACGGTAACAATCTGTTGGCAGAGTTTTGACATCGAGAAAAACAGCGGCATTGATTAATATGGTATTATAAAAGAAGTTCTGTTTGCAGTATATGCATTCATTGCTACAATGTAACATCGTGGGAGAAGGTTGGATTTGTTAGTTTGGTTTTAGGCCGTGTATTTATAAAGTCTCACCAACATATGAGCTACGCCTCCTGAGAAGATTAGTCATTTTAGATTGTTGCAGGATAGTGCAATGATACAGACATAGACCAATTCCAGAGTCTCCTCTGGTTCTTTTCCGTGCACGGTGTACAGCACCGACACGAGACCTCGGTTTAACGTCACATCTGAAAGACTGTTAATTTTATTAGGGCCAGACGGGGGATCGAACCTGTGCTCCCTGGATTACCAGTCCAGCGTGTTACCACTGGACTACAGATCCGTCTGTAAAACCTTTACCAAACACATTCCATATCTTAGTCAAGCCAAGACCCGTAACTCTGCCATTATTGGTTAAATAATAGGACAATAATTATACCAATATTTCGCAGGTTCGATCCCCCGTCTGGCCCTAATAATATTAACAGTCTTTCAGATGGGACATTAAACCGAGGTCTCGTGTCGGTGCTTTACACCGTGCACGTAAAAGAACCAGAGGAGACTCTGGAATGGGTCTCTGTATCATTGCACTATCCTCCAAATTCTAAAATGACTAATCTCTTCAGGAGGCGTCGCTCATATGGGCAACCGGTAACAACGATATATAAACGTAAAACACATATACCAATATATGTGCATTACTTCCACCAGCAACATAATTTCCCAATTGCTGAACTGGTGTGGTTTTTGTGTAGAGATGTGATAAATGGTTACCCGAAGCATATTCAAGCATATCAATGCATAACAACAGTTTGTTCCTGGCGGCTGGGAAAGTGCAGTGCCACACTAAATTAAGGCTTGATTCGGTGTAATGTTTCAGCTTCAAAGTCGTGTAAATGTAGCTCTGTGTAGGGCGATTGGTTTCATGGCGCCACGATCGATAGTTGACATGAATGAGAGACATCTCTAATTTTCTATTAACTCCCTTGGCAGATAAAGTCTGATTTATTTCAAAATGTGAATAGTTCCTTTAAAGGCGTATAGCACAATAATTGATAATCGTCAAAAAAATTATAAACTTTGCATATATTTAGATTAGACATTTCCATGTATGAAAATATTTTAAAACTAGTGGGTCCCCGTGCTCGTTTTTGAGTTATGAGCAATTGAAGAGTAGTACCGTGTACACATTATTGGTCCAAATTCTGACGTCAAAAATGAGCATACAAATTCCTTTAAACATACATAAAAACACTAGAAAATGAGTTTAGTTCCATTTAATATTGCATATATTTGATGCAAACTAGCAGATGTTCATGTATATCAATAAAACTTTATAATTCTATGTGAAATATTTTTCATTTTGACCATTTTTTATTGTTTACGTCTCGGATATTTTTGCAGTTTGGCTTTGCGAAAAGTAAGAAAATGTGTCATAATTTTTTTTTCAATCTTCAGAATGTTTTTAAATTTTCTGTGTAGTATATCTACAATATACTGATAAATATGAAAGCATAAAAAACATACCACACCGTGCTTGTTTTTGAGCTAAATGAGAATAATCGTTACCATTTCAGTGTCAAAATAGGATATTTCCACAATTAGAGACTAATATTTGTGGTATTTCGTATTTATCATTTTATCTCAATTGCATTCTATTGTATTAAACTTACAACACAAAATGCAGCATTTATCATCGCCGTTTAAAGTGTCCGAAATTACAATGGGATGTGTCCCGTCCGAATTGATGTCAGTTTTATTATCAGGCAGTACGTGTTCAAATGCAATTTGTTTCTTTCTTACAGATGACTTGGCTCCAGATAAAAACTTTCCTGTTCGATTGCGTTTATAAAAGACCATTATGAATATTAAGACGCGTACTAATTTATTGAAATATAAAACTAACACAAAAAGTGATATTATTTTTTTCTGTAGAGGTGAGCCGTGAAATGTACCAACGGTAATAATCGCGATGCGTAGAAAGCTGCGCACGAACAATTGTGATATACGCCTTTAAGTCAGAATCCTTTGTTTTTACTGCTGTTCCCTAACCAGATGTTGCGGTATGATACTTGTGATTTTATCCAGATCGCGTTAATTAACTGATAACATTCTTTTACAAATAAGTATTCATTGTATATATACTGTATGAGGTATGTCGAGATATAGTAATCTAATACTCATAAGAAGCGATAGTAGAATAAAATTGCTAACATGTTGTATAAAGGAAACAACGATAAAAACATTAGGAAACACTTAATAGGACCTATCTACTTTTAGGGAATATTCAGGGGCAGTAACTCACCGATGTCTCTCGTTGCACGTTGATTACACGTGCAACCTGATACTGGAATTGTGACATCAATACAACGTTAATTGAAGTGAAAAGAGCAGACACTGATATAACAACTATATTGGTCACTTGTCTTGTATGTATATAAACAACTATATTGGTCACTTGTCTTGTATGTATATACATTAACATAGAGGATGAACATTCTAGTTGGTGTATTGGTGTAATTAAGAACTAGGTGGTGCTTGCCTCCGGATAACTAGGAGGTGCTTAACCCCGGATAATTAGGAGGTGCTTGCCCCCGGATAGCTAGGAGGTGCTTGCCCCTAGGATAACTAGGAGGTGCTTGCCCCCGGATAACTAGGAGGTGCTTGCCCCTAGGATAACTAGGAGGTGCTTGCCCCTCGGATAACTAGGAGGTGGTTGCTGCGGATAACTAGGAGGTGCTTGCCCATAGGATAACTAGGAGGTGCTTGTCCCCGGATAACTAGGAGGTGCTTGCCCCCGGATAACTAGGATGTGCTTGCCCCCGGACACCTAGGAGGAGCTTGCTTCTCGGACACGTAGGAGGAGCTTGCTTCTCGGACACGTAGGAGGAGCTTGCTTCTCGGACACGTAGGAGGAGCTTGCTTCTCGGACACAGAGGAGTAGCCTGCTTCTCGGACACATATGAGGAGCTTGCTTCTCGGACACAGAGGAGTAGCCTGCTTCTCGGACACCTATGAGGAGCTTGCTTCTCGGACACATAGGAGGAGCTTGCTTC
The DNA here is from genome assembly GCA_014843695.1 of Archivesica marissinica. Lineage (NCBI taxonomy): Eukaryota > Metazoa > Mollusca > Bivalvia > Venerida > Vesicomyidae > Archivesica > Archivesica marissinica. The sequence continues at coordinate 29,879,000 of CM026399.1, forward strand.
TCGGACACATAGGAGGAGCTTGCTTCTCGGACACATAGGAGTAGCCTGCTTCTCGGACACATAGGAGGAGCTTGCTTCTCGGATACATAGGAGTAGCCTGCTTCTCGGACACGTAGTAGGAGGAGCTTGCTTCTCGGACACGTAGGAGTCGAGTCGCATGCTTCTGGGACACATAGGAGAAGCATGCCCAACGTAAATTCAACACGCTTATAACTCCAATTCAGGATCCGCTAGTACATTCATATAAAATTATACGAAGTGGAATTCATATGATTTAATTTGGATATGTCACATGATCTATCATATGTGTTGTTGTAGTGCATTAGCATAATAAGCGCCTGAATGTACAGCTGCTTAATTTTATTCATTATTCAACCGCTTGCATTAGGCAGAAAATGTCCTACAGTCCATTGTGAGATATGGCCATGCTCAAACGGCGCCGTATGTCAATCATGTAGATAATTCAATCACTGTTCATTCGTCTACTTGGTAGGCTATTGCGTTTCCCAGTCCAGTCGTCCGATTAGCGCAGTGGTTAGCGTGTTCGCCACTCACCAATGCAATCCGGGTTCTATCATCGTACAGCACCGACACGTGATCACCATTTGTAGTCCAGTGGTAACACGCTGGACTGGTAATCCAGGGATCGCAGGTTCGATCCTCCGTCTGACACTAATACAATTAACAGTCTTTCAGATGGTACGTTAAACCGAGGTCTTGTGTCGGTGATGTACACCATGCACGTAAAAGAACCAGAAGAGACTCTGGAATGGGTCTTTGTCTGTATCATTGCACTATCCTCCAAAAATCTAAAATGACTAATCTCTTCAGGAGGCGTCGCTCATATGGGCAACCGGTAGCGACGATAAATAAACGTATAACACACACAGACACGTGACCTCGGATTAAAGTCCCAGTTGGTGTTACTGATGATTGCAGAGCTTATTTACCCTCGCTTCCGGCGTGGTGGTACTAATGTGTTGTCTGTGAATGCCTGTGGTGTTACTGGTGGTGATTGAGCGTATTTACCCTCGCTTCCGGCGTGGCGTTACTAATGTGTTGTCTGTGAACGTCTGTGGTGTTACTGGTGGTGATTGAGCGTATTTACCCTCGCTTCCGGCGTGGCGTTACTAATGTGTTGTCTGTGAATGCCTGTGGTGTTACTGGTGGTGATTGAGCGTATTTACCCTCGCTTCCGGCGAACTACTACTAGCTTAGCATCCACCTTTTATTTTGTTCCTGGATACGCCACATTAACTGTATAAGCTTAACATTCTTTAAATAATTGGTATGTATAAGTCGAAGCGTTATGATAAACACTGTGTTTGATATCTAATTAAAATAATGTTTCTCAAACTCTGCTTGAAGATGGTAATAACGGTATCAATTGTTTCACAGACGGATCTGTAGTCCAGTGGTAACACGCTGGACTGGTAATCCAGGGATCGCAGGTTCGAACCCCCGTCTGACCCTAATGAAATTAACAGTTTTTCGGATGGGACGTTAAACCGAGGTCTCGTGTCGGTGCTGTACACCGTGTACGTAAAAGAACCAGAAGAGACTCTGGAATGGGTCTCTGTCTGTATCATTGCACTATCCTCCAATATCTAAAATGACTAATCTCTTTAGGAGGCGTCGCTCATATGAGCAACCGGTAGCGACGATAAATAAACGTAAAACACACACACAATTGTGAAAGTGAGATAATGAAGTTCTATTTCACTAAGAAGTCGTGCCAGCACAGTGATAGCGCGTTCGAAAGCCCCGGAGTCCTGGCCCAGCTGTAGCCGTTACGATTGTGCCATTGAGAAATGCATTAAAATTCCATAGTGTCTCTTCTCTCTCCCTCATGGCGAGATAAATACAAATAAAACTAATTTTCACTAAATTGTGCTGAATCTGTTCACATTATTTGAATCAGTTGTAAATTAAAGCGGCATACAATTGGAATAAATAGTTGAGGTTTATAGCTTAATTCCTCTGACGGGCTACCCCCCCCCCACACACACACACATATTCGCCGGAGATACCAATTATTTTAACTACTGAGCATACGGCCGTCTACAACATTTGTATGTAATTAAGCTTAAAACGCACGTGCGAAACACGATATGTATTCTGAATAACAAATAATAAGAGCAAAAATATGTGATCATATGATTTCGGAAGCATTCTAATGGTTAGTAGCAATGTAATATTGCTGATTTTTCTATTACCTCCCTTGACAGATAAAGTCCGATTTATTCCGAAATATATTTTGGTCCTTTTGATTGGAATCCTTTGTTTTTACTGTTGTTTGATAACCAGATGTTTTCTGAAAGATGAAACCGTATAGATAATGACAATATAGGTACACTATCTGTTCAATTTTGTTCTCTGGTTCGGTCATTTTTTGGGTACTGCACTAATAACCAGTTGTTTTAGTATGATAAACAGCATTTTTATGAAAACCCGGATAAGGAATCGATACTTATAACAGTAATGTATCCATTGGATATATACTGTAAGGATATATGTCAATATTTAATACTTTATATAATCATAAGACGAGAACACGGATGTAAATGGATAGCATGTGCTGCAAAGGTAACAACTATTTAAATAGAGGAAACCAATTACTGTCTGTTTTACGTTTATTTATCGTCGCTACCGGTTGCCCATGTAAGCGACGCCTCCTGAAGAGCTTAGTCAGTTTAGATTTTTGGAGGATAGTGCAATGATACAGACAGAGACCCATTCCATAGTCTCCTCTAGTTCTTTTACGTGCACGGTGGGTGTAAAGCACCGACACGAGACCTCGGTTTAAAGTCCCAACTGAAAGACTTAATTTTATTAGGGTCAGACGGGGGCTCGAACATGCGATCCCTGCATTATCAGTCCAACGTGTTAACCACTGGACTACAGATCTGTCTTGTGAAACCAATGCAGATGACCTATCTACTTTTATGAGTATTCAGGGGAAGTAACTGGCCAAATTCTTTACATTTCTCATTGATTTCGGTTTCAAAGGTATTTTAGATTATTAGCTACAGCTGCAGATGATTAGCTATAACTAGTTAATTCTACTTACCAGGGGGCCTATATATAGTGCTTAGCGCGCCTTGTATCTGGCTCTATCGTTTTAAACCTGCCAAATGAATTCATTGACGAGGTGTATCCGAATAGTTCATCTCTCACAGCAGCTGTTTTATGCAAACATCTATAATGTGCACGATTAACTCATAACAAAAGGAAAACCCAGTTCACATTGGGGTCTTAATTATATAGGCATAAGCCAGACACCAATCCCGCATCGCTACGGTGACGTCACTTAAATATTTCAAATTCGGCTACTCTCTGCCACCGCAACAACCCAAAGATAGCATCGAGATGAGATGAATTCCTATCTTACACCAATAAACACAAATCTCCTGTTTCTTTGAATTAATTTAATACTTTCCGCTGATTGTTTGTTTGTATGTTTTAGGGGTTAAAGTAGCAGCAACAGCGTAGGGCATATAGGTCATAACGTAAATGACGTCGATTGTTTCTATTCTTCGCGATGTAGCTAAAGGATAGAAAAACATAACGTAAATGACGTCGATTGTTTCCATTCTTCAAGATGTAGCTAAGCGATAGAAAAACATAACGTATATGACGTCGATTGTTTCCATTCTTCAAGATGTAGCTAAACGATAGACAAACATAACGTATATGACGTCGATTGTTTCTATTCTTCAAGATGTAGCTAAACGATAGAAAACATAACGTAAATGCCGTCGATTGTTTCTATTCTTCAAGATGTAGCTAAGCGATAGAAAACATAACGCAAATGACGTTGATTGTTTCTATTCTTCGCGATGTAGCTAAGCGATAGAAAACATAACGTATATGACGTCGATTGTTTCTATTCTTCAAGATGTAGCTAAACGATAGAAAACATAACGTAAATGCCGTCGATTGTTTCTATTCTTCAAGATGTAGCTAAGCGATAGAAAACATAACGTAAATGACGTCGATTGTTTCTATTCTTCGCGATGTAGCTAAGCGATAGAAAACATAACGCAAATGACGTTGATTGTTTCTATTCTTCGCGATGTAGCTAAGCGATAGAAAACATAACGTAAATGACGTCGATTGTTTCTATTCTTCGTGATGTAGCTAAGCGATAGAAAACATAACGTAAATGACGTTGATTGTTTCTATTCTTCGCGATGTAGCTAAGCGATAGAAAACATAACGCAAATGACGTTGATTGTTTCTATTCTTCGCGATGTAGCTAAACGATAGAAACACATTTTTTGATACGTCATGCGGTAGTGGTAATCGAAAATGCATAAAAATATCATGATTATGACATAACTCCACAGTTTCGTTTTATGCTTGTTTGATTTGGGGGGTTAACAGTCGAACCAACAGCTTAGGTCATATGGCGACTCTCCGGCTAGCATTGGTGGAGGACGACCCCGGGTTCCTCCGAGCAGAATTTCAGGAACGGATGGGTACCCGGGTAGAACCAGTCACCATAGTGTTTCTATGATGTGGCTTCAATGTTGCTTCAACCTCCTGTTTACATTTACTTTTCTATCCAATCCGCTGAATGTCAAACCCATTGTTTCCTTTATGCAGCCTTAATGCGGCTTCGTAAAGCCATATTAATGATAACAGACAAAGATGGGGTTAATGAAGAAGGAGAGTCGTTTATTAAGACACAAACTTATACAGTTTATGGTCTACAAACAAATGAATATAATAATAATACATACTAATCAATCAATATTGTATTACATATACCGCTGGACTGGTAATCCAGTGATCGCAGGTTCGATCCCCCGTCTGACCCTAATAAAATTAACAGTATTTCAGATAGGACTTTAAACGTGTCGGTGCTTTGCACCGTGCACGTAAAAGAACCATAGGATACTCTGGAATGGGTCTCTGTCTGTATAATTGCACTATCCTCCAACAATCTAAAATGACTAATCTCTTGAGGAGGCGTCGCTCATATGGGCAACCAGTAGCGACGATAAATAAACACAACACACAACACACACCACACCACACCACACAACACACAACTGAATGTTTCAGCTGAGTGTAAATATCAGACTCAACCAATCAAATCACTTGACAGCTCGAGATTGAGATCTGAGCAATGTTTTATAACCTCGAGCCATGTTTGTGCCCGTGACAACTGACACTTTGAAGGAAAATAAATTCATTTTTGTTGTATATATGGATGTTATGAACACTCTTGCTAGAAGCAGATCGAAAATCTATGATCTTGGTGGAATGTATCATAACCATATTAAAAACACTGTCGTGATGTTATACCTTTGTACTTGCAGTCCATTATTATTAATATTGGACTGGTGTCAAAAGGCCAGAGTATTATATTAAATACTACGCGTAAATGGACGAAATTAACAATTTTATTTAGTAGGATCTTGTTATAATAATAATAATAATAATAATAATAATAATAATAATAAAGACTTTATTTAACGAGGGTACTCATTTAACAAAAGTTAATCTACCATGAGGCCCTCAACATATATACAATCAATGCAATCAAAAGATAGCACTATAAGTGAGAACTGCACATTGGAATAATATAGTAATGTAAAAGCTGAAAAATAGAGAAACTATATTTAATATGTAATGGAATATGATGATATATGGAATTGGCTAGCAGAGTAGAAAATAGGAATGAGACAATTAATGATACTAGATCTATCTAACAATATGCAGATTTGACTTGTAGTGGTATCTTCAAAATATGTATGAAATCAACTTAAAGACAGCAGCAATATTTACGATTCTAATAAATATAGCAATCGCAATACACATTTATAATAACAGTAGAAGTGCGCGATTAGTTTGAATTGTTATAGTTCCACCTTAAGTAGAGAATTTTGAACTGTTGGATGGTTGGAGCATTTTGAACTGAGTGAGGCAATGAATTCCAAATAGATGATCCTGAAAATTCAAATGTATTACGAAATAATTCACAATTTGGTCTTGGTGTGTATAATTGATATTCTGAGGTTGATCTAAGAATTCTAGGATGTATATCAGAAGTAAAAGTGAAGGACGATTTTAAATAGTCTGGAGCAGCTCCATGTAATGTTTTATACATTTGTATAGCCTTCTGATATATGACTCGTTCTGGAAAGGTCATCCATTTTAGTTGGGAGAATAATAATTGCGATGGAGTGTCAAAGTCCTGATCTAGAATTAGTCTAGCTGCTCTCTTTTGTAACCGAACTATTTTATCTTCTATAAGTGTGTGTTTTAAGTGAGATATAAGCCTCAAACTGATCCAATATATAAACTATTGATATTGTCGTCGGCGCTACACGCCTCATATAGTCCAATATTGTACATATTGGATCGTTTCCGGCATATTAGGTCAAAGAAATGGACCTTGTCATTGTAGATAAGAGAAGCTGGGGCACCTGTACACGTTCTTAATTACTTTGTACATTGATAACCCATATGATTTGTGAACAGCGCCATATTTTTTAATTTATTAATCTAATGATCAGATCGCTTCTGTTCACACTATATACTTATTATTTAATTCATATTAGTATGTGACTTATAGACCCACGGGGCCGGGTGCGTCTTCTTGTTGTTTAATATTTGCTATAATATATTTGTTGAAATGTGCACATGTCACTTTAATAAAAACTTACTTACTTACTTATATATTATACACATACAATATATAGTGACATTTAGTCCGCCTCCGTGGTCGAGTGGCTAAGGTCGCTGACTTAATATACCACTGTAACCTATCATCACTGATGGTCACGGGTTCGAGCCCCGCTCAGACTGTGTCTCATTTATATGAAAAAGTTGGCAGTTTCTTAAGGAGGTTGGTGCACCCAAGTTAACTGGTTAACCGCTGGAGCCTGCCCAGGAAAGGTGTTGTTAGGTAAACTGCCCGCCGGCGATATAGCCCAAAATGGTGCTGATGCAGGCGTAAAACCCGAAATATAACATAACATAATATAGTGACATTTGACCTGTACAAGATTGTTTACGGGGCATAGAGTGTAGTAGATCATTTGGTGGTCCTTATCTACTACACTAATACGATAATCCAACTCTAATCCCAATACTAGAACACTATGATAATAAAATAAATGTTTATCAATTCAAAACTAAGGTAATCGAAACAATTCGTATAAATAATTAAATAAATTGTGTACAATTATATGCATTAATATATAATACTCACGTATATTATCAGGTGATGGTCATATTTCATGGTCTGTATAGTTTATACAAATATCGTTTAGCTCGATTGCGAAACAAGAGTTTATATTATAGTTACATTAGAATTAGGATAATCGCTCTCGAGCTCTAGAGAGTGTATTCCGGATGGAATCCATTGCCGCGAGGGAGACAGGAGGGGCATTTTGGATATAATTGTGTTCTTCCCTAGTCGAACTTCTAATAGTCTTACCTGGATACCATCGCCTTGGTTCTGACGAGGTTAGAACAACTCGCAACCTCTCGATTACGAGGTGAACTCAGTACCCACTGTTTAATTAATCCACGCCGTAGAAAATAGGGGCTATTGATTTTGGCTGCTTCTGTGTGCGTGTATGTGTGCCTATCTGTATGTATGTCTGTGTGTGTCTGTGTGTCTGTGTGTCTGTATGACTGCCTGCCTGCCTGTGTGTCTGCCTGTCTGTCTGCCTGTCTGCCTGTGTGTCTGTCTGCCTGCCTGCCTGCCTGTCTGCCTGCCTGCCTGCCTGCCTGCCTGCCTGCCTGCCTGCCTGCCTGCCTGCCTGCCTGCCTGCCTGCCTGCCTGCCTGCCTGCCTGCCTGCCTGCCTGCCTGCCTGCCTGCCTGCCTGCCTGCCTGCCTGCCTGCCTGCCTGCCTGCCTGCCTGCCTGCCTGCCTGCCTGCCTGCCTGCCTGCCTGCCTGCCTGCCTGCCTGCCTGCCTGCCTGCCTGCCTGCCTGCCTGCCTGCCTGCCTGCCTGCCTGCCTGCCTGCCTGCCTGCCTGCCTGCCTGCCTGCCTGCCTGCCTGCCTGCCTGCCTGCCTGCCTGCCTGCCTGTGGTCACCAGATCGGACAGGTGAGTTTTATTCGGGTATTCCTGTTTCCTACCACACGAATGACCACATTTACGCGTTCATCCGCGCCAACGAGAGTGATTAATATAAGTTGTTAAAGCTTGTTTCTCAATCGTTGTAAGATAAACAAAGCTTAAACTCAAGTGCTATTCTCCACTTGATTTTTGTGTACATCTGATTTTAATTAGATTTGAGCGTGAACACGGTATTTGTCAGTGATTTATGTAAGCTGTAATCGAATTAAATGAAGAAAAAACCTGAACTTCAATGTAGATTAAATCTGTGCAGTTCGGTATTACATTTATATCCCAGCCGAATTGTATGCGAGTCTCCCGTTTTGATGCTATCAATACTTATTGCAAAACAGTTAAAAGTGATGTACTCGCGTTTCATACATTGCTATTGTGGTTTGTTTGTTCTATGCATGGTTTTGACATATTTATTCATTCATAATATACAGTACATATCCATTGTATACATAATGAAAATGGATACAATCGAAAGCTTAAAGCTTAATGCGTGTTTTACGTTTATTTATCGTTGCTACCGGTTGCCCATATGAGCGACGCCTCCTGAAGAGATTAGTCATTTTATATTTTGGAAGTTAGTGCAATGATACAGACAGAGACCCAATCCAGAGTCTCCTCTGGTTCGTTTACGTGCACGGTGTAAAGCACCGACACGAGATCTCGGTTTAACGTCCCATCTGAAAGACTTTTAACTGTATTAGTGTCAGACGGGGGGATCGAACCTGCGGCTTATTGAGATTATCGAGGTGCGGCAGATGACACGGCAGATGACACGTGACCTGCAGTACGTGTTCCGGTCATGGGTCGAGCGGTGGAACAAATGGATCCGGTCATGTGTCGAGCGGTGGAATAAAAGCAAACTATGCAAGGGATGTTACTTTGAAAAAGGAGTAGTTGTCAACAGTATGCTAGTGGAAGTCGTGATAGCGCAGTGGATGCGCGTTCGCTTCAGGTGCGAAAGGTCCGGAGTTCGAGCCCCACCGGAGCCGTTACGATTGAGCCCTTAGGCAAGGCATTTACATTCCACGTTGCCTCTTCTCTCTCCCTCGTGGCGATGGATTCCATCAGGAATGAGGTATCGAGAGTGATTTATATAAGTTGAAATATCTTGTTTCGCAATCGAGCTAAAATAAATTTGTATAAACTAACAGTATGCTAGATTACGTATACTCGCAACATAGAATTAGTTAACGAAATTATTGTTGGGACCTCGTATATACAGATATATCGGTGAAGTACACCACCTACATACTGGAAAGTATGTCATGTCAAGTCAATAAACAGACATACAGACAGCATTGAATACAGTTCTGTCTTACGCTAATGGAGTATGTACTTAGTGACATGTAATGGAACACAATGACGTAATTTGCCATTTGTCTAATGGATCATAGATCGAGTTCTCGTTCAACTTTCCGGAAGTAGACTGTAGAATAGTGAGCACCACTCTGTGATTGATTATGACAGCCATTTGATTCTATTCAAACTTTCCGGAAGTGTTAATGCCAACAAACATGGAGAAAGGTCGGATGTTATACCTACTGTAAAACACTTGCAGTTAGTTTAAACATTATTTATTTCAGTATTTTTACATCTAAACAAGAAATGAACATTTTACATATAATTTAGCAGCAGTAGACTGAAAAGGATTAGAACGAAAGAAAAGTGGAAGTCGTGATAGCGCAGTGGTAGCGCGTTTGCTTCAAGTGCGCAATGCCCGGAGTTAGAGCCCCGCTGGAACCGTTATGCGTGTGCCCGTAGGCAAGGCATTTAAATTCCACATTGCCTCTTCTCTCTCCCTGGTCACGATGGAGTCCACCAGGAATGAGGTATCGAGAGTGATTAATATAAGTTGTAAGAATTTGTTTGTTTAAACATAATTTATTGCCAAATATATACAGCAAAAGGTTTGGGCCACAAGTGCTATACACATTATAAAACGGCCCTCCCCAATACAATTCATTTACAGAAATATATTATGGCTACAAAAGTACAGTTAAGAAAAAGATATGTTATTTTAAAGAAAAAATGCCAGCAGAAGTATTCACGTGAATGTGCTCGTGTGATGCTCGCCCCGGTCCGCGATCTCGAAACCCCCCACGCATAATAAGAAATAGAAATACTATTATTACGCTAATTTGAAAACCTCGCAGTATCATGTATAAACTTTTGAACTGAATTAAAAATACTTAGGTTCTGTTCATCTGAGAGTTCTTCTTTACCTTTAAGTAGAGTTCTTACACTAAGTGGATGATATTGACGTGTATATCTGAATAGTGCTATCCTTTGATTTAAAAATAGAGGACATTTGAAAAAATAATGTTCGGCATCTTCGATGCCACGTTCACACTCACAAATCGGGTCATCTTTTAAGTGATTATTACATAAGTCCGCATTCAAATTACTGCAGCCATTTCTTATGCGTGTTTGGAGAACGGTTAGAGATCTTGAACCTTTGTAGTAATATGAAGGTACTTCATTTTGCTTAAATAATGCACATTTCAGTCGATACTTAAAACTAGATAAAGTAGGTGATGTTCGGATATTCTCTGTTAATGTATTCCATAAATCAACACTTGATGGTACAAAGGAATTCGAGAAGAGAGCTGTTCTTCTTGCCATTACTATGAAATTATCGGCATTTCTTAAATTGTAATTGTTTTCTTCACCTTGGAAAAATTGTTGAAAAATGCTCCGGCAGTAGAATTTGTTTCGCAATCAAGCTAAAATAAATTTGTATAAACTAGTGCATGAACATAGATAAATAAATAAATAAATCGAGCTGAACTTAATTTGTGTAAGTTAGAGTAGCTATTTATTTATAAAATATATTTTAGCTCGATTACGAAACAAGTTATTACAACTCACTAACGAAAGAACACCTGTAGTTATGAAACATGTAGGGTACTATATGATAGACGGTTGTGATCTACGTATACACATTACTTATATTTCTGATTTTGTATATAGGTATATGTATAGGATATAAGCCGAAAACGATCCAAGATGTAAACTATTGGACTGTGTGAGGCGCGTAGCGCCGTTGACAGTACCACTATTTTACATATTGGATCCGTTTGAGGATTATATCTTACTTAAACTTATATAACAAGATGTTACTAATTAAAATTGTTATTTCGTATATGTACGGGTAGGATTTAATATAATACTCTGGCGTTTTGACAGCAGTCCAATATTAATAATAATGGACTGTAAGTACAATGGTATGACGTCACAACAGTGTTTTAAATTTATTATGATACATTCCACCAACAACGGGAATGGAGGAATTTGCCCGACATACTGGTACGATGCGGCGTAGGATCATTGCATGCATTCAATGCAAATGGTGGCCACACTTGGTGAGATTTACTGGATGTGCCACATTTCTTATTGAAATTATATCTCTAAACATTAAGTAACACCTTTCTGAGTTTTTGTGATTTTTTATTTTGACCCCTACCGGCCTTGGCCGGTTATCTCTCGAAAAGTTAACAAGATAGCTAGATGCAATGATACAGAAATGAATGAACTTGTTTTTCCATTTGATTCGTAAAAGTAAACCTTTTGGTTTTCGATACATTTTTCCTTAAATATGGAGGGACATTTCTAGTTTTGCTCAGTATACATCAGCAAATACGGTTAAATGTTGCGCTATGAAAGATTATTATTTAACTGCAATAATCCCATAGCAAATCTGAGGAATTTCCTGAATGTATACTAGAGGACATAGAAAACGCACACAACGAGTAAGTGTGTTTTACATGAAAAACAATAACTATATAAATACATAGTTTTAAACATTTTGGAATATTTTTAGTTGTCCAGTTTGTGTTTTGTAATAAAGATGTGATATATCTTTGATGGAATCCTTCGTATTTCGTTTTCATGTAATAATAATCATATAATGTATGTGTGCGTTTTCTATATCCTCTAGTACTGGTGACATTGATGTTGGTATTCGGCAAATAGCAGTCAGTTGTCGTTCTTAACTAGATGGCGCCACCTGACCCGGTCCCGATACATTTGGAGTGATTCGGATTTTATCGTACTTTCCTTAGAAAACAATGTAAACACGCTCATACATAATAACACAAAATAATAGATAATTATGCCTTCAACCTGCTGCTGTGTACCCCAGTGTCATTTAAGAGGAGGACATGAGTTTCCGAAAGATTATGATAGGCGTTCCAAGTGGGTGAACGCGATTAGAAGGATAGACGAATCTTTCAAAGATTGGCAGCCTTCGAAGATGTAAGCCTTTTTTCTCAACCACCCAACTGAATAATGACATCAACCACGCGTTTTGACCCTAACCCTGGGCGGAGCAAGTGATGAAGGCGTTCTTTATGCGTGGTTGATACTATATTCTGATCGGCTGGTTGAGATAAAGATTTTACGCTTCGACGACTGCAGTCCATTTCAGAGCTGATGATTACGTTCAACAGACCATCGATGGTATGTTTAAGCGCTTGTTGAGTTTTTAAGAAAAGCTTGAGAATGAAAAAGAGTAGCATTGAGCAGAACTAGAGTCCTGCTTCATTGTCATTACACCGTCGTAGAGGCGTTAGTACGGGCGAAATACTGATTTCGGTATCAGTCATAATCAATTAGATTGTTCTGAAAAAGACAAAACAAAAAAACATAATTAGGATATGATTCGAACCCGGGTCTCCCGTGTCACAGATCAACGCTCTAACCACATGGCCATTTCGACATTTATGTATTTATGGACACAGTTATCGTATATAATAGCGTATGCTAGCCGTAAAGTTGTTTATTTTTCCCGGTTGTACAATTTTAATTCTGTTAGGTGTTGCAATTCGGGTGGAATACATATTCTTGACCATTTTTAACGTCAACTACAAGGATTTTTTTTACATATCATCGTTTTATCGACCATTGCATTAACTTAGCACTGTCGGACCTGACCCGTGTTTACGGTTCACAGGATCGCCGCATTTCTCGGTCTTTATTGCTTATTACGCTAAAATCTGAAGCAAAATTAATACCTTTCAACCAAATCCATTTTCCTTCCTGTCTGCTTTGCATTTCTCTTCTTTAATTCCGATTTTAACTGTGGTATTGTCATAAGACCGAACTTCGATGCCATGTTAATGATGTTTATTCTGCGAGAATTCCAGGACCGGGTACAGTGGCGCCCCTAGCGGCTGCCAAGAAAGATAACTGACTGCTATTTGCCATTGATAAATAAATAAATGCTATTTCACCAAATCAACATGAAAACAATATAATGACGAGTTTCGTTTCGTCTATAATGCCAGCTTTCTGAGTAGTGATATATAATTCTAGCCTAATTCGATATATTTTGCCTGGACAGTCAAATACATAGAGGATATTTGTTTGTTTTGAGTGAATATGGAAAACCACAAAAAACATTTCAAATATTTTCATGAGCACTTCGAGGTGAGATATATTCCATATTCACTCAAAACAAACAAATTTTCTTTTTGTTTTATGCTAATTGGTGAAAAACAAACACAAAATGAAGAAATTAAAATAGCTGGCCGCCGTGTTTTTGCGCGGATGAATACATTGACGACTATACGTCGTGAGTCGATACACATATATGCCGCCATCTTGAATTTAAAGTTGAATCGAGGAAAAATACATGAAAACATTTATTGGATTTATTGTTTTGCATTGACAAAATTCGAGACATTGTCAGTTGTATTTCGCTTTTGATTTGTTTCATAACAAAAACAATAATACAGGTAAATAGTGTCCTTGAAGCCAGGTAAATGGTGAAAATTAAATGACACGTGTGACACGGTGCAAGTTGGTGTATTGGGAAGGGAGATAATAAAAATGTAGTCCGGCAAAATACAGTGAGTGATATGGATTATATCTCACTGATAGAACACTGTATTTCATCAATTAGCATAAAATAAATATATTTTAACACCTAGACTATTAATTGGGCCGTATTGAGTTTGAGTTTCTGATCATATCATTTTGCCAGAAGTTGAAAAGTGAAAAATCGACAGTCTGGAACCCAGGCTAATATAATTCATTCATACTATTCAACGAATCAACTTTCATTTTATTCTAATGCACGTGTTTTCTACGATATAAAACGATGCTATCATACGCTAAATGGCGTTAGAATTTCGTGCTTGTTTTAGATCACCATTGTGCCCGATGGCTTCCACTATGACGATATTTGAAATTATAGTTTCCCTCTAAATATTGAAGCAAGCTAAGTAAACACTGACTTTCGAGCTTAAGAGTATTTTGAAAATATCCTAATTTCTTTTATGATTTCCAATGAATGATAGTTTTCTTAGTGACATAAAACTCCATCTTACACTGCTTTGAAACAGTGAAATATGGCATGCTTTCTGCCACTTGCTGCGGCTTGATATTCCGGTTATGCGTACTTTTCTATTTTAGCTATTTTCTAACTATCATGAACAGTTAAGTTATTAAGTAATATATTCTAATGAATGTATTTAGTCTGTAATTTTAATTTTGACAGCAAACAGAGACTAACTTGACAATTATACAGGAACTACTTCTTATTACGGATGTTCACACTAAGAGAAGTGGGGTTGTGCGGTTGTGCCACGTAGTGCGATGAGGCTCCAGACAGGGCATTTAAAATGAATAAAATTTGAAAACAAATATTAGATTAGCCAAAGTCATTGGAAATCATAAAAGAAACAGAAGATGTGTGTATCCATATCTCTTTAGTATTTGCTCAGTAAAGTTTGAAGTACAATTGTATAGCATCTATTTACGATTCCACCAGATAATATTGGACCAAATCACGGACCTGGGGTAATTGATCATAGCATAATTATTCGCTTGGATATCAGTTTTACTTTAGCAACTGGTATTTGGGCGGAAAATGATCTCACTTGTTGCTAGAATCTTTTCAGATAAATAAACCATGAAATGTGTGATAGTTTAATGGAGTGCTGCGCCGGAAGAACATTTTTCGAAATGCATATCACGTGTGGGTTAGTTACCATGGGAACATCCAATAAAAACGTGCGACCATTCTAAGCAAAGAAGACAACCAGTGTCATTTTGTGAACATACATTTATTTTACAGATATACCCAGATCAATATTGCTCACAATAGATTAATCTGGCATTGCAGAACGGGAACCGAATATAATGGCATCGTTTCTGCGCGGTTTCTATGTCCACAAAGTGATACTTTAGATGACACGAACGTCTATTTTATTAGCAATGACAACACTGTCTTGAATGTCAGGGGCGTAGCTAGCAAGTGTAGACCCGACTAATAAATTGAGTACTGAGGGTACGGTGGTGCTGATGCGGACTGTGGGCATACACCCCCAGCAACACATGAACCGTATAACGTCGCTGGTGTACTCCGGCGCATTTTAATGTTTTAGACGTTACAATTGCGATATTTTCAGAGACATTTAAAAGTTACCAAATTGAACATTGCCATGCAGATTAAATGGTACATTAACTACAATTAAAACACTGTCGTGACGTCATGCCTTTGTACTTGCAGTCCATTATTATTAATATTGGACTGCTTTCAAAAGGTCAGTGTATTTCATCAAATCCTATGCGTACATGTACGAATTTAACACTTTTAATGAGTAAGTTCACATGTACTATATTGACACTGTCTTCGGCAACACGCGCCTCACACAGTTTTTGGCTTATATCCTATTTGAGTTGATAATATTGTATTACTCTATATACATGTATATAACAATAACAATCGTATAACCGATACATAATTAGCAAATGGGTTGGGCCACACGTTCTGACAACATTAGTGATTGGCCCGCCCCATAGAAACGATTTTAACATTACGGAATGAAAGAGGCGTTATTGCGCAATCGAAAGCTTAAACATGTACATATGTTATATAGTATGATTATATGTATATATAGGCCTATATCCTATATATATGTAAGCTCGGTATGCTATCGTGGACATATTTAACCGCTGATCTAGATTCTATACCATGAATACATGCCAATACACACATCCACTTCTTTTAATGCATTTTTGTCCTATTTGGGTTATTTTTCATTCTCTGTGATAATCTGCAGGCCCGGTCCTTCAGTGCCTGATGTATTACAATTCGCTAATAGTTCAGTCATACTGGATATTTATAGATGTTCTTCTAATATCTGGTAGGCTAATATTGAAATATCTTCAAATGGAAAAATGAAACTGTAATTCATATTTGTCCCGGTGTTAGTTACTAGTATCGTATTTAGGAAATGTTATTTGTCTTGTCGTTGGTTATCGGTTTGTCGTTCTGGTGCGTAGCAATTAACCACGCTGGCCGTAGGGCTAATGTGTTATTTCCCACGCATCAGAACGACACACAGTGTTTTATTCGCCGATAAAAAAAAACCGCAAGAAAAATAGTTCCATTCTAACATGACCAAATGTGTGCGTTGTTTGTCTCCTTGCCTGTTATTTGGCCCATGGCTTTACAAAATACCTCCCTGCTCAATCGCTGTATTCAATTCCAATGTTAAAAGTTGTGCATATTTACTTCGATAAATATGTTTATACAGAGGGAGCAACATTCAACAGCGGCGGCCGTGGTTTATTGCAGACTTAACGACGGTAGATTCGTTCTTTGTTTATAGGAACATAATATCAAGTTATGTTAGAATGATGCATTTTAAATTTCCCGATAATGGTAGGTTATCTATAAATAAGAATTTGCTTTGCGTGCGGTCTGATCTGCAACAATTTACATAAAACCAGAATATGTCACTATTGAAAAATCGAACATCACGATTTATAATAATTCGTTGCTTAGAATATCTCACGGTATTTCTAGGGTGGTCACATTCGCTGTTTCATCATTTCATTATTTCATCTTCACGAATTCACGATTTCAACTATATAAAATATTTTATATTTGAGAAATTCATGGACTAATGTCGGAGAAGTTTTAATAAATAAAGTCGTGATAGCGCAGTGGATGCGCGTTCGCTTCGGGTGCGAAAGGTCCGGAGTTCGAGCCCCACTGGAGCCGTTACGATTGTGCCCTTAGTAAAGGCTGCAAATGCTACGTTGCCTCTTCTCTCTCTCTCTCGTGACGATGAATTCAATCAGGAATGAGGTCTCGAGAGTGATTAATATCAGTTGTAATAACTTGTTTCGCAATCGAGCTAAAATAAATTTTATAAATAAATAGCTACTCTAGCTTACACACATCTATTTTTGGCTCGAATGCGAAACAAGTTCATACATCTTATATTAATCACTCTCGAGACCTCATTCCTGATGGAATCCATCAGGGAGATGGGAGAGGCAATGTGGAATTTAAATGCCTTGCCTAAGCGCATTAAAATTCAGTATCAGGCTTGAACTATATAGAATTAAACCTATCCAATGCTCAAAGAATACCTACCATACACTGGCTCTAATGTGTTAAATTTATATGTTTGCAAACTCCACTATGGAAAGGAATTTGTATAAGCATTTTAATATGCTTGTTGTCCAATCCAAATTATTTCTCTTGTAACACTTTATTCTTATATGTTATTTTCTGAATAAAATATGTTTAAACTAAGCGCACAATCGTAACGGCTATAGTTAGGCGCGAACTCCGGACCTTTCACACCTGATGCGAGCACACTATCATTGCGCTATCAGGCTAAACGCTACTTTACAATTGAATAAAACATTTTCAGAGAGGACATGCCATGTGCCTGTCTGTGAAAAATAGTTTCCGTGAGCAGTGAGCGAGTGAAGTTGAAATCGTGAAATTTGATGACATAGCGGATACCGAACGTCATCGATCCTCCGTACGTACCGGTGCAGTATAAATATCTACATTTGCCCTGCACTCGCTAGCTGTGTTAATTCTCCAGTTTGAGATTGATTATTGCTTACTCCAACTGTACAAGTATACATGAATATAAGTATTAGTTCTTGCAGCTTATATCTTATTTCCTATGAACGTTTTACTGGTTACTGTTCACATGTTTCATGATGCTATTTCATGTTTTAATTTGTTGAGGGCCTCGTGGCAGATTGACTTAATTGTTCAAATGAGTTCTCTAGTTAAATAAAGTCTTTATTATTATTATTATTATTATTATTATTATAACAACACAAAATATTCTTATTTTACAGCAGATGTTCACAGATGTTTTGGTGTATTTTCAGGAAAGCCGACTCAATAGCTGGGCGATATCTACAGCGCTGAAGCGGGGAAGAAAGACTGTCGTACGTGAACAATGTAGATAATGTGCGACAACCCAATCATGACATTAGAAGTATCATGGCCGACAATAGTGATCTTGGTTTATTTCACATGTTGTCTAAATGGCAACACTATGCACGGTAATGCAACTACACTCGATCGCCATTGCCTGGAACTCGCTTAACTAGAAATCCCCCATTTGCTCGAACACTTCGCATTGTCCCGGCAGTAATCTTTATAGACTGCCATATGATTATTGAGCTTATTTACCCTCGCCTCCGGCGAACCATATGGGCGAGCGTATATACTGTGCACTTTTATAATGAAAGTTACTTTTTCGTTACATTTTAGAATTATGGATCTTACTATCATGAGTGAAGAAAATAATCCTTCACACATTGCACTAATTTACCCAATATTTCCAACAATTTGACACCAAAGTTGCCTATATAATTATTTATTTCTAAAAGGATATAATTTTACCTCTATTAAAGGCAAGTGCAGTTTCTCTTTTGCTGTCAGTATATAATGCATATTGTTCTACCTTTGGTAATTCGAACACGGATAACTAGAAGTCTCGAACCAGACCACTAGTCCCACGAGATTAATTACTATTTCATTAAACATCCTTGCTCGAACCCAATCACTACTGCATCATATGCAGCATATTGGGTACCGCAGTTACTGCGAATAATTGAAGAAACGGGACTCGAAATTCGACTAAATTCAACGAGAGACATCGGGCAGTTACTGCCCTTGAATACTCTCTATTAAGTGGTTTCCTCTGTTTTTATCGATTATTCCTTTGCACAGCATGCTAGCAATTTTATTCCAATATCGCTTCTTATGTGTATTAAATTACTATATCTCGACAGATCTCCTACAGTATATGCAATGGGTACTTATTTGTAAAAGAATGTTTTCAGTTAATTAACACGATTTTGATAAAATCATATCTTATCATACCGCAACATCTGGTTAGGGAACAACAGTAAAAACAAAGGATTCTAACTAAAAGGACCTATTCACATTTTGGAATAAATCAGACTTTATCTGCCAAGGAAGGTAATAGAAAATTACAGATGTCTCGCAATATGACGATTTATCTGCTAGTTTGTGTTTGGGGTTTGACGTCGCACAACCAGCTTACGTCATATGGCGTCTCTACAGCTATTACTAATGTGGGAATACCCAGGGTGCCTGAATAGTATTTGGCAGAACCAACGACCTTGTTAGCTTCAAGGCACGTGTTGTCACTGACAGTGGTAGGTTCGAATCACACTGGGTGTGGATTGAGGTTCAATGGGAGTTTATTAGACAAATAGGTATATGCAATTCACGTATACGTTATCTAACTTTTCAGACATGGCCGGAAGTGAACATTTGATCTTTCGAAACCTCAATATTACTTCCGGTTTCAATTCGATTTCTCGACCAGTGAGACGTGCCAGCGAGAAGGTTCAGCTAGAATTTGGAATAACCCTCAACCAAATACTCGACTTGGTACGTTTATGTATAAAACATTCATGTTGATTAAATATTTATTGAGGGTATGGATCTGAAACCGCATAAATAAGTGAAAATACGTTGGGTATTTGTAAAGAATGTTTCCGCAGTATGAGTACAGTAGCTGTGACGTCATCGATCAATAGTTCTATTTATTGGTTTAGGAAGACCTACTGTGCCCCTACAGACGGATCTGTAGTCCAGTGGTTAATACGTTGGACTGGTAATCCAGGGATCGCAGGTTCGACACCCGCCTGACCCTAATACAATTAACAGTCTTTCAGATGAGACGTGCCGGTGTTTTATGCAGTGCACGTAAAAGAACCAGAGGAGATTCTGGAATGAGTCTCTTTCTGTATCATTGTACTGTCCTCCAAAAATCTAAAATGACTAATCTCTTCAGGAGGCGTCTCTCTTATGGGAAACCGGTAGCGACAATAAATAAACGTAAAACACACACTGTGCCCCTACGAACAATGTTTCAGACACACCACCGACCTCCCGCTAGCCAGATAGAATGCTTCTTCACATGAAAAAAAGTTGACATCCCAGTGGGATTCGAACCTACAGAGGTTAGGGGAAATTGATTTGTAGTCAACGACCATAACCACTGAGGCCCATTATGTTTATTGTATTGTACAGTGAAACATTTCTTAATATGTTATGACACAAACATTTCAAACGTTGTCCCCCTTTGTCGTCCTTTGTCGCTCTTTGTCGCCTTAATGATTTAATATGAAAATAAACCTCAACTCAAAGAAACCAGTAAGGTGCATCCGTACGCCGTAGTAAATGGTCTCTGATAATCGATCAATTCTACGCAAATAATCCACACAATACTTTTAGTCACCAGATTCCACTAGTGCATATTTAGCATTTTATTAATTTATACAGTTGATTTTCATGAAAGATCAAGCACGAACACAAACCAGTAGTAGAAGTACCAGGGAGACAGCTCACCGGTCCGATCTGGCGACCACCGTACAATCTCACACACTTCCCGGTCCGAGGATCGAACCCGGTTTGCATTGGTGAGAAGCGAGCGGACTAAAGGGTCCTAATGAAGATTAGTTCAGAACTAATTAGGTCACCCTCTATGAATAAAGAAATGTATCTAACCACTGCGCTAATCAGACAGCCATATGTAATACACATGCATTAAATATATTAATGAACCATGTATATGGTATATCACCACAGAACCCTACACAAGAATATAAATGAAATCACGTAATGCTTGGAGCAAATGGTTTTTATCATCGACATACAGTATGTACAATCATCCGCTATGTTGGAGTGTAAAACCTTAATAAAGCTCACAAACAGCCATTTTCAGTCAAATTATTAATGATTGATTTGCCGTTTCCGTCCAAGAATGTAACAATAGGGCAATATTGCAAGTTGTATGGCCATTCTGCTGTTTGTAATTATATATATATATAAACACAGTCACAGTAAGCATGGTCAATAGTGGTTTAGGTCACTCACATGTATGCCACTATGACCTATCAGCACTGATGGTCACAGGTTCATGCACCAGCTCAGACCGCCTCTCATTTATATGAAAATGTTTCTTACGGAGGTTGGTACACCAAGTACTGGTTGACTGCTGGAGCCTGCCAAGGAAATGTGTTTTTGTTTCTTACGGAGGTTGGTACACCAAGTACTGGTTAACTGCTGGAGCCTGCCAAGGAAAGGTGTTTTTGTTTCTTACGGAGGTTGGTACACCAAGTACTGGTTAACTGCTAGAGCCTGCCAAGGAAAGGTGTTTTTGTTTCTTACGGAGGTTGGTACACCAAGTACTGGTTAACTGCTGGAGTCTGCCAAGGAAATGTGTTTTTGTTTCTTACGGAGGTTGGTACACCAAGTACTGGTTAACTGCTGGAGCCTGCCAAGGAAATGTGTTTTTGTTTCTTACGAAGGTTGGTACACCAAGTACTGGATAACTGCTGGAGCCTGCCAAGGAAAGGTGTTTTTGTTTCTTACGGAGATTGGTACACCAAGTACTGGTTAACTGCTGGAGTCTGCCAAGGAAATGTGTTTTTGTTTCTTACGGAGGTTGGTACACCAAGTACTGGTTAATTGCTGGAGCCTGCCAAGGAAATGTGTTTTTGTTTCTTACGGAGGTTGGTACACCAAGTACTGGTTAACTGCTGGAGCCTGCCAAGGAAGTGTGTTTTTGTTTCTTACGGAGGTTGGTACACCAAGTACTGGTTAACTGCTGGAGCCTGCCAAGGAAATGTGTTTTTGTTTCTTACGGAGGTTGGTACACCAAGTACTGGTTAACTGCTGGAGCCTGCCCAGGAAATGTGTTTTTGTTTCTTACGGAGGTTGGTACACCACGTACTGGTTAACTGCTGGAGCCTGCCAAGGAAAGGTGTTTTTGTTTCTTACGGAGGTTGGTACACCAAGTACTGGTTAACTGCTGGAGTCTGCCAAGGAAATGTGTTTTTGTTTCTTACGGAGGTTGGTACACCAAGTACTGGTTAACTGCTGGAGCCTGCCAAGGAAATGTGTTTTTGTTTCTTACGGAGGTTGGTACACCAAGTACTGGTTAACTGCTGGAGCCTGCCCAGGAAATGTGTTTTTGTTTCTTACGGAGGTTGGTACACCACGTACTGGTTAACTGCTGGAGCCTGCCAAGGAAAGGTGTTTTTGTTTCTTACGGAGGTTGGTACACCAAGTACTGGTTAACTGCTGGAGTCTGCCAAGGAAATGTGTTTTTGTTTCTTACGGAGGTTGGTACAACAAGTACTGGTTAACTGCTGGAGCCTGCCAAGGAAATGTGTTTTTGTTTCTTACGGAGGTTGGTACACCAAGTACTGGTTAACTGCTGGAGCCTGCCAAGGAAATGTGTTTTTGTTTCTTACGGAGGTTGGTACACCAAGTACTGGTTAACTGCTGGAGCCTGCCCAGGAAAGGTGTTTTTTCTTCTTCTAATCCTTAAAGTGATTTTTATTTACATTCTAGTTTGCGTACTCTTTTCAGCAAAGAAACTCAGTCATTAATTAAATCAAACGTTTCCTTGACTTTCTGGTGCGGACTGCTGTCTAATGTTGCTAACCCTGGTTGTGCACGACATATTTACTATTGATTTGCAATAAAATATGATTAAACAAAGGAACGGTGTTGTTAGGTAAACTGCCCGTCGTTCAAAATGGGCAACATGCAGCGACGTTAAATAAACATAAAATAATAATAATAAAAAAATCTACACAATAATGCATACTTTATTTTATGGTAATTGATGAAATGCAGTGTTCTATCAGTGAGATATAATCCATATCACTCACTGCATATCACTCACTGTATTTTGCCGGACTACTTTTTCTATTATCTCCCTTCCCAATACACTATACACTTGCTGTTTTTTCACCAACTTGCACCGTGTCACACGTGTCATTTCATTTTCACCGTTTACCTGGCTTCAATGACACTATTTACCTGTATTATTGTTTTTGTTATGAAATAAATCAAAAGCGAAATACATCTGACAATGTCTCGAATTTTGTCACTGCAAATTGTAACAATAAATCCAATAAATGTTTTCATGTATTTTTCCTCGATTCAACTTTAAATTTAAGATGGTGGCATATTTGTGTATCGACTTACGTCGTATAGTCGTCAATGTATTCATCAGCGCAAAAACACGGCGGCCAGCTAATTTAATTTCTTCATTTTGTGTTTGTTTTTCACCAATTAGCATAAAATAAAAAGAAAATTTGTTTGTTTTGAGTGAATATGGAATATATCTCACTGAGAAGTGAGAACATTTTCATATTTTCACGAGCGCGTATATTCACTCAAAACAAACAAATATCCTCTATATATTCAATTCAATTCAATATATTTATTGCATTAACTATGAAAACATATTTATAGCAAACAATACCTAAACAAAGTGCAATGGAAAGGCATGGATACATTTTCAGAAGAGCATAGATGGTTGTGGTGTCTAAAATTGTTAATTTATTGCTAAAATTAAATTTAATGTGCGTAATATATAAATTTGGATAGGCTTTGAACAGTTTTCCGCTTAGTCTCTGTAAGTAAGGAAATACACTTTTGTTCGGTAGACCAGGTGACAAAGTAGCATTTCCCCCCTAAATCTCTAAATTTAGGGCAACTAAGATTGTATACCACAATGTTGAAACATGACATTATTTGTAAGGTTCTCATTGGACGTCAGAGTCACATTCATGTTCACACGGACTCTTACACGATTTTTGCCATACAATGAGCGATATCGCTGGATTTTTATGACCTCACTTGGCAGATAAAGTCCGATTTATCCCGAAATGTATATTGGTCTCTTTAGTTGGAATCGTTTGTTTTGTATTGATGTTCCCTAACCAGATGTTGCGGTATGATACATATTGTTTTATCAAAATCATGTTAATTAACTTATAACAATTTTACAGTAAAGTACACATTGTATACTTATACTATAGGATGTCTGTCGAGAATTACTAATTAAAGAAATTATCAGATGAGAGAACACCCACAGATGCAAATTGATAGCATGTTGTGCAAAGGAGACAACGATAAAAACAAAGGAAACTAATTGAGAGGACCTATCGTACTTTTAGGGAGTATTCAATGGCAGTAACTGACCAATGTCTCCTATTATATACTTATTACAAAACCAGCTTTGTCTCCAGTTAGGACAAAGGGACGACAAAACAAATCAACAACTGACGTGATGCGAAATCGTAAGACAACAATGCAGTGATCCGGAATTGCCTTTTCCATTCATGTGTTTATTGTAACCCATTTGATTCTGGATACCGTTCAAACAGTATTTGCAAAGAACATAGAGCCAGATCAGGCGCCACGCAACGTGCCGTCTGATCAGGCTCTATGCTGTTTGCTATTCAGATGCTCTTGCTAAGGCACTTGGCTATGTAGCAAACAACATAGATCCTGATCAGCACGCAGAGTCACGCTGCGGCTGATCTGGATCGATGTTGTTTGCAAAAGCCTTTAAATGTATCCAGAATGAAATGGGTTAACAGACACAGTATGCAACGCAGACAGAACGCGAGCATGTAACATCACGAAATAGAACAACGAGATGGCATAATATACTGGTGAAGTAGAACGTATCGGGATCATTAAAATGTCATTTTGTTTTGTCACAACCATCAACTATGTTGTTTCCTTTATAGGATGCAAAGCAGCAGGTTCTGTCCTCGTATGTATGGATACATCAGGTAAATATAAATATTTCATATCAATATCAGTTAACTGCATTATTTGTGATATGGATTGGGCTCTGATATAATTGCCTTTAGTCGTATTGTAATACAAATGTTTTGTTTGCTTGATTTGGTTGCTGAAAGTCGTACTAATACCATAGGTCATATGGCGACTCTCCTGCTAATATTGGGCGAGGTAGAGCCCGGTGAAGCCCTGCGCAGTATTCCAGGCACGGACGTGCAGTCGGTCGGATAGCTTTCTCACTTGAAAACATTGGACACCCCCAGTGGGATTCGAACCTACAACGTGTGTCGGACACGCGAGTTGAGGTTAACTATCGTAACAACTCGGCAATCGTCATCCGACTTCGAGATAACCGGATAATTCGACATAACCGACTTTGACATAACGGATGTACACTGAATATAGAGAGATATTGGTTAACAGTAAGCAACATGTAAATTGTTTATTTTAGTGACGTGCAAAAACATACATAGAAACAGGGAAACAGCCCGGCCAACAAGTCACCTGTAAATGACTGTGTTTGTTAATTCACGTGAACACGTGAAACGTGTACTAATTTAGTCGTCGATAACCTGAGAGCACAGCACATGTAAATACTCAGTATTCTTCGGTTACGTGTTAATTCGAGTCCAAGCGAATGCACGAGATAAACATACACTAGAGTATGACATAGAAAACGCATACCTACATTATATACTAGAGGACATAGAAAACGCACACCTACATTATATACTAGAGGACATAGAAAACGCACACCCACATTATATACTAGAGGACATAGAAAACGCACACCTACATTATATACTAGAGTATGACATAGAAAACGCACACCTACATTATATACTAGAGGACATAGAAAACGCACACCTACATTATATACTAGAGGACATAGAAAACGCACACCTACATTATATACTAGAGGACATAGAAAACGCACACCTACATTATATACTAGAGGACATAGAAAACGCACACCTATATATATAAGTAGACATAGAAAACGCACACCTACATTATATACTAGAGGACATAGAAAACGCACACCTACATTATATACTAAAAAAACCACCACAAACAGAGGACATAGAAAACGCACACCTACATTATATACTAGAGGACATAGAAAACGCACACCTACATTATATACTAGAGGACATAGAAAACGCACACCTACATTATATACTAGAGGACATAGAAAACGCACACCTACATTATATACTAGAGGACATAGAAAACGCACACCTACATTATATACTAGAGGACATAGAAAACGCACACCTACATTATATACTAGAGGACATAGAAAACGCACACCTACATTATATACTAGAGGACATAGAAAACGCACACCTACATTATATACTAGAGGATATAAAACCACACCACAAATAGAGGACTAGTAAACGCACACCTACATTATATGATTATTATTACATGAAAACGAAATAGGAAGGATTCCATCAAAGATATATCACATCTTTATTACAAAACACAAACTGAAGAACTAAAAATATTCCAAAATGTTTAAAACTATGTATTTATATAGTTATTGTTTTTCATGTAAAACACACTTATCCGAAGTGTACGTTTTCTATGTCCTCTAGTATATGTGCAATGTGTGCACGAGATAAATATACATGTATATCATTTTGTTTCTTCCAGATGTGGTATGATGATAATCTGAAATGGGCACCAGGAGACTTTCAGGGCATCGACAAACTCATGTTCTCAGCACAGCTTATATGGCTTCCCGACATCTACATATTCAATGTGTAAGGTTATTATGAGTTATGTATAATGATGTATGTTTAGTTTATACATATTCAATGTGTAAGGTTATTATGAGTTATGTATAATGATGTATGTTTAGTTTATACATATTCAATATGTAGGATTATTATGACTTCTGTATCATGGTGTATGTTTAGTTTATACATATTCAATTCAATAAAGACTTTATTTAACGAGAGAACTCATTTGAACAATTAAGTTAATCTACCATGAGGCCGTCAACAAATTAAAACAATGAAATAGCATAATGAAACATGTAAACAGTAACCAGTAAAATTTTCATAGGAAATAAGATATAAGCTGCAAGAACTAATACTTATATTCGTGTATAAGTGTATATTATCAGTTTATGAGGTTATTGGTCTGTTCTTTGCACCACCTGATATATAAAGCTTTGAAGTGTGGAACAGAATGTGCTGTTTTTATGTGATAGTGTAGGGAATTCCACAAGTGTAACCCTGAACGATTTTTAAAAACTTCAGTAGTTGGCTTAGGAGGGTAAAGTTGGAGATTGGCGGATGCTCGCAAGTTTTGAGTTCGAACATCGGAAGTCTGAATGACTCTTGCAGATAGACAGGTGCTAGGCCGTTGAGTGTTTTTAAACATTAAGACTGCTTTTTGAAAGCTAACCATTTCTGGGAAAGTCATCCAATTGAGAGTTGAGAAAATATCGGAAGGAGTGTAAAAATCTTTGTCAAGAATTAGTCTTGCAGCTCGTTTTTGGAATCTAACAATTTTATCTTCTAGATATGCATATCTGTAACACCCCACCCATCCTACCACGTTCACTTTCTGATGTTATCAACGTGGATTTTCATGTAGTTAAGAAGCTTCAGTATATTCGGCAGACTGAAATCCTATACATTTTGTATATACGATCCTCCCCAGTGAGACGGGGTTGATCCTGTGCGAGTATGTGTGTGTGTGTTTTACGTTTATTTATCGTCGCTACCGGTTGGCCATATGAGCGACGCCTCCTGGTGAGATTAGTCATTTTAGATTTTTGGGGGATAGTGCAATGGTACAGACAGAGACCCATCCCAGATACTCCTCTGGTTCTTTTACGTGCACGGTGTAAGTCCCATTTGAAAGACTGTTAATTTTATTAGCGTCAGACGGGGGATCGAACCTGCGATGCTGGACTATCAGTCCAGCGTGTTACCACTAGACTACAGACGCGTCTGTTGCGGCTATGTTTGTTTGATGTGTGGGTTTGAAGTCGCACCAAGCGCTTACGTCATACGGCGACATTCCAACTGTTAATGATAAAAACATTTATCTTTGAGAAAACTGGGAAGAAATTTGTTTAATTAAACTAAAATTACACATTTCCCCCACCCATTTACATTACTCTATAATGTCAACGGTTTATTGGTTTAAGCTACATGTATGCCGTTTAAATTTGATATCAATTAGTGTAACTATGTCGAAACTGTTGCCATAGGAACACTGTTTCCAAGCCCATTATGGCTTTGCTAGAAAAAAACATAACTTTGTTAGAAAAAGATAATGGCATGAGTTTGGGATTATAGATTTAACTTTAAACTTGATTTATTTTACAACGGTTCCGAAGCAAGTGTTAACAGCTTATATTAATCACTTTCGTTGGCGCTGATGACAGCGTAAATGTGGTCATTCGTGTGGGAGAAACCGGAGTACCCAGAGAAAACTCACCTGTCCGATATGGCGACCACCGTACCATCTCACATACTTCCCGATTAGAGGATCGAACCCGGGTTGCATTGGTGAGAAGCGAGCGCGATAACCACTGCGCTAATCGGACAGCCAACCAGAAGACGATTATAGATGTGAATGCTGATGACTGTGAACAATAGGAATTTAGTATTTTAAATAATTATATGCATTTCTCAAATTGATAGCAAACATTTACTGAAGTCATACTAACGACCAAAACTTACAGATTATAGAACGTCGTAACAGTTGACGTGACGTTGAAGCGTTCTTTCAAAAACACCCGTCTATGTGTTGCACTAAAACAGTCACAACTTTCTCAATTGGTAACATATTGATTTGACATTTTCAGGAATTATTTTATGAGACTTATACACTTGATACTACTTCATGTTTGTTGATTATGTCCGAGTGCCCATGTTCGTGCCACGTTGTTCATTTATCTAAAACCGAAATGGACAACAGTAATTTAGAAGATAAATGTTTGAGGAGTAAACCGGGTTTCGAACCAGCATTGCCATGGCGTACGCGTACGGCGTAGCCGTTTAAACAAGGCAAATTTTACTACTGATTGCAACACCGTGACTTCTTTCGGTTGCGCGAATAACGTTGATACTATGGATTTAGTTGGCAGGAAGTTGAATACCAAACACATATTCCGGATAGTCCATTAATCCAATTATATCTACTCTACCAATATGACTAATTAAAAAATGTAATTTTAAATTTCAGCGCCGGATCAACATTTGATGGATTTGTCAACGTGACCGGAACTAACGTACTGGTGCGATCTGATGGTCAGGTATCGTGGTCAGTTCCGCTACATATCAACAGCACGTGTCCTATAGACGCCACATTCTTTCCCTACGACAAACAAAGCTGTGACATTCATTTTGGCTCTTGGGTTTACGATATCACACAAATAGACATATCGTTGTCTTCCAACAAACCAGATCTCAGAAATTATGTCATGAACAATCAATTTGACATTGACTCAGTAAGTGTGACTCGAGACGTTTCAGACAGATGCTGCCCGGGGGTCGGGACCCATCCTATGGTACATTTAAACATACGGTTGAGACGGAAGACGAACTACTACGACTACATCGTAATAGCTCCCACAATCAACCTGTGCGTGCTGACCTTGGCGACCTTTCTGTTGCCATGCGAGTGCGGTTGGAAGATCGCTATTGGTCTAACGGTGTTTCTTACATTGTATGTTCTACAACTCCTAATTGCTGAAAATGTTCCCGATACGAGTTCTACCCCTTTGATAAGTAAGTATAGGTGCATAATGTATCATGAAATGAACAAGCTCGGCGGAGTTGTCGACCGCAGTAAGCTCAATAGTTGTGTTAATGTTTCTTTGTGTTTGTGGTTTAAAGTCGCACAAACAGCGTAGATCATATTGCGACTTCCCAGCTATTATTGGTGGAGGAAGATCTCGGGTGCCCATCCGAGCAGTTTTAGCTAATTATTACATGTGATTTTAATAAAGTAAAAATCATGAAGTCGTGATAGCGCAGTGGATGCGAAAGGCCTTGAGTTCGAGCCCCGTTGGAGCCGTTACGATTGTGCCCTTAGGCAAGGTATTTAAGTTCCACGTTGCCTCTTCTCTTTCCATCGTGGCGATGGATTCCATCAGGAATGAGGTCGAGAGTGATTAATATAAGTTATAAGAACTTGTTTCGCAATCGAGCTAAAATAAATTTGTATAAACTAAGTAAAAATCAAATGAACTCAGTAATTGTACATATATATTATTATTTACATGTTTCGACAATAATGTCTTTATATTATTCTAATTCATTTTTTAAGTCGTTGCATGTTTGCAGTGAAAATAACAGTGAAGTGAAATATGTCACGTGATCTCATTAGAATTGTCTAGAAGCTATGTCTAGAATTGTTAGAAATTCCGTGACATATTTCCAGAGTTTTCAGCTACAAATAAGTAAATCACATTAATAAATTGTCGTCTGCTACAATTATTTCAACTATTTATAGCTTTTATTTTAAGTTAAAATACGGTAATGTAGCTGATCCCCCAAAGCAAACATATTTCCTAATAGCCAAAAGGGCACGGGCCCAAAATTCAACACGTAACCGTATACAAGTTACCTAATAACCTTGTAACCTTGTCCCATATGAGTATATCCATACTGACCATTACGGCTCTTGACCATACCAGTCCGCCTCCACATTGATCCGTACATACGATATAGTGACGCTTTAACCATTGTTTGATTGTTTGTGTTTTACGCCTGCATCAGCACCATTTTGGGCTATATTGCCGGTTCACCTAACACCACCTTTCCTGGGCAGGCTCCAGCGGTTAACCGGTACATGGTACACCAACCTCCGTAAGAAACTGCACACTTTTTCATATAAATGAGACACGACCTGAGCTGGGCTCGAACCCGTGACCATCAATGATTATAGGTTACAGTGATATACAAATCTACGACCTTAACCCTTTCAACACCACATACCTCTAAATAGGCGTATAAAAAGTGTAGATCTGCACTTTTTGCCAGTAATATTACTATTTTTAGAGAAAAATTACCCATTTTGATAAATGAACTGGTCCAAATGTAATTTTCTTATTAATTTATTGGTCTAAAAATATGATGCACCAGTCCAGGTCAGTTACTTGGTGTTGAATGGGTTAACCATTAACCAGGGAGGCGGGCACACATTAGAGGTGTTTTCAACATGCTTGTGTTTTTCCAGGTGTGTTTCTCCTGCTTGTGATGTCCTTGAACTGCATTTCACTCATCACTGCTACAGTCATAATTAACATTAAGCGTCTATCCTACCTGGATCCGC
>CM026399.1:29916184-30040087 GCA_014843695.1 Archivesica marissinica
AGGACATATACAAATGTAACTCCTGATAAGACCCACACTGTACCCAGACAAGAGGACATATACAAATGTAACTCCTGATAAGACCCACACTGTACCTTGACAAGAGGACATATACAAATGTAACTCCTGATAAGACCCACACTACCTGGACAAGAGGACATATACAAATGTAACTCCTGATAAGACACACACTGTGCCTGGACAAGAGGACATATACAAATGTAACTCCTGATAAGACCCACACTGTACCTGGACAAGAGACATATACAAATGTAACTCCTGATAAGACACACACTGTGCCTGGACAAGAGGACATATACAAATGTAACTCCTGATAAGACCCACACTGTACCTGGACAAGAGGACATATACAAATGTAACTCCTGATAAGACCCACACTGTACCTGGACAAGAGGACATATACAAATGTAACTCCTGATAAGACACACACTGTGCCTGGACAAGAGGACATATAAAAATGTAACCCCTGATAAGACCGACACTGTACCCGGACATATACAAATGTAACTCCTGATAAGACCCACACTGTACCTGGACAAGAGGACATATACAAATGTAACTCCTGATAAGACCCACACTGTACCCAGACAAGAGGACATATACAAATGTAACTCCTGATAAGACCCACACTGTACCCGGACAAGAGGACATATACAAATGTAACTCCTGATAAGACCCACACTGTACCCAGACAAGAGGACATATACAAATGTAACTCCTGATAAGACCCACACTGTATCCAGACAAGAGGACATATACAAATGTAACTCCTGATAAGACCCACACTGTACCTGGACAAGAGGACATATACAAATGTAACTCCTGATAAGACCCACACTGTACCCAGACAAGAGGACATATACAAATGTAACTCCTGATAAGACCCACACTGTACCTGGACAAGAGGACATATACAAATGTAACTCCTGATGAGACCCACACTGTACCCAGACAAGAGGACATATACAAATGTAACTCCTGATAAGACCCACATTGTATCCAGACAAGAGGACATATACAAATGTAACTCCTGATAAGACCCACACTGTACCCAGACAAAAGGACATATACAAATGTAACTCCTGATAAGACCCACACTGTACCCAGACAAGAGGACATATACAAATGTAACTCCTGATAAGACCCACATTGTACCTGGACAAGGACATATAAAAATGTAACTCCTGATAAGACACACACTGTGCCTGGACAAGAGGACATATACAAATGTAACTCCTGATAAGACCCACACTGTACCCAGACAAGAGGACATATACAAATGTAACTCCTGATAAGACCCACACTGTACCCAGACAAGAGGACATATACAAATGTAACTCCTGATAAGACCCACACTGTACCCAGACAAGAGGACATATACAAATGTAACTCCTGATAAGACCCACACTGTACCCAGACAAGAGGACATATACAAATGTAACTCCTGATAAGACCCACACTGTACCCAGACAAGAGGACATATACAAATGTAACTCCTGATAAGACCCACACTGTACCCTGACAAGAGGACATATACAAATGTAACTCCTGATAAGACCCACATTGTACCTGGACAAGGACATATACAAATGTAACTCCTGATAAGACACACACTGTGCCTGGACAAGAGGACATATACAAATGTAACTCCTGATAAGACACACACTGTGCCTGGACAAGAGGACATATACAAATGTAACTCCTGATAAGACCCACACTGTACCTGGACAAGAGGACATATACAAATGTAACTCCTGATAAGACACACACTGTGCCTGGACAAGAGGACATATACAAATGTAACTCCTGATAAGACCCACACTGTACCTGGACAAGAGGACATATACAAATGTAACTCCTGATCACACGTGCGCACACACTGAACATGCAAATTCTAGTAAATGTAAAAAATGACAAAACGATATGGCTTTAATGCAAACAAAATTTATTGCACATATTCAAACACAAGATATGACATGACTTATATACAAACAGCATTTGAATAGAATAACAAACTTTGTTCATTAAGTAACAAAAACATTCATTTATCAGCTTGAAGCGGCATATCCAAAATTCCAAACTTTAGTCACCGTGGGTAGTAAGAAGCTGCTTCGGGATGTCAGTTAGACTGGGAAATTGACATAGACCATAATCATAATAGAAACATTCAGTCGGTGTATGCCCCGGTGCTGGCAACTATAAATAAAGCCATAGGATCGATTGATTTGAGATACAATAGTGTCACTGTGTTGCACCGGAGACCTGCTTTATATCTCTACTCCACATATAAGTCATATTCTACCTGGTACTATGTAAAACTTTACTTACAATTTTATATTATGTCACTGACTATGATAGAAAATAGAGAATATTACGAGGTATTTGTTTGTTTCAGTGTATGAATAATTAGAATCAAATTATATTTCACCGAATGAACAGTGAAAGCATTATTTATCACGAGTTGTGTTAGCAAAGAGTGATAATAATAGCATTCTATGTTCACTAGAGAAATATAATTTGATCATTCACTTACCGGTAAATAAATTTTCTTTTTATTTTAGGCTGAAAATGGTTTTTATGATAGAAAAAGATGCAACCGTGGTCTAATTGGTACGAGTACTCGTGCTTAGAAGACAATAAATGATGTCATAAAAGAAGTCATTAATGGCGTCACTGACAATTTGAGTCTGAAAAGGTTCGCGTTGACACCATTTCAACATGCAGCAGCTAGGTACCACACATGCAAACCAGTCAGAAACAAAATGTGTTATTTCCACTGCTTTCAACCAGTGGAACAACACATTTTATATCGCTGATAAATTTCTATATTTCATTGGAAATGATGATGATTGAGCTTATTTACCCTCGCCTCCAGCGAACCATATGGGCGAGCGTTGGAAAGCATAGAATAATTGTGTTTATTAGTGTAAAATTGAAATAAAACCCTACATACACTAATAAACACAAATATGTTTCTTTTATAGTGTCCAGTGAATTTTGGCTAATATACTGTACCACTACACCACGGTATTTTGCATGTGATTCCTCTTCATTTTATTATATACATTTTTTTGGACAATTTGAATATACCACTTTAACACTGAATCAGATATGAAGGTGAAATATTACGATACAGAATAAATGTTTGAAACTTCCTACAAGGCTGGAATGTACTCTACAAGTACACACAATCTTCGCTATGTTGGCATGGTTACCAAGGGTAATTGTTGTACATAGCTGCAATATTTTCCGTATTTAAATAAAAATCGGGTTGGACAGTGGAGTCTGTATCTCAACATACTGTTGTATATCAAAGTTAGGCGCATACAGGTAATGTGCAGGTGTCCCCCATTAACCCAATCAACACAGAGTAACTGACATGGACTGGTGCATGATATTTTTAGACCAATAAATGTATAAGAAAATTACATTTGGACCATTTATCAACATGGGTAATTTTGTCTAAAACTAGTAATACTATTGGCAAAAAGACACCTGGATCTACACTTTTTATATTATAAGAGGATATTTGTTTGTTTTAGTGAACTACCGAATTAATAGTTCATACAAATTAATTAATTTTAGCTCGATTGCGGAACAAGTTCCTACAACTTATATCAATCACTCTCGAAGCCTCATTCCGGATGGAATCCATCGCCACGAGGGCGAGAAGTGGCAATGTGGAATTTAAATGCCTTGCCTAAGGGCACAAGCGTAACGGCTACAACGAACTCGCCGCACCTGAAGCGAATGCGCTACTACTGAGCTATCACAAATTATATTACGAATGAAAATTGAAAACATTATTATCACGAGTGGAATTTGCCAAGAGTGATAATAACAACTGTCTATGTTCATGCGCGATATATCACTTGAACAAAGTCTTTTTATCTTCGGCGGAAAAGTGTTTTTATGATATAAACCGATGCAACTGTACGCTAGAATGTCATGTTTAGACGGCCATCAATGATATCACCACTGACAGTGTGAGTCTGAAAACGTTCCTGTTGACAACATTACAACATGCAGTGACTCACTCAGTAACACACGTTTCAAAGTGAGAAATAAATTGTGTTAATCCTTTGCTTTCAACCAGTGGAATAACACATTTTATTTCACTGATATTTCAGTGGAAAGCATAAAAAACAATATAATGGAAAGCATAAAAAATAATATAATGTTATTAATCAAGTGATTTCATAGTGGCCTTGTTATTGGCAAATGAAGTAATATTGGCCTTGTTATTGGCATACAAAGTATTATTGGCCTGGTTATTGGCAAATGAAGTAATATTGGCCGTGTTATTGGCAAATGAAGTAATATTGGCCTTGTTATTGGCATACAAAGTATTATTGGCCTGGTTATTGGCAAATGAAGTAATATTGGCCTTGTTATTGGCATACAAAGTATTATTGGCCTGGTTATTGGCAAATGAAGTAATATTGGCCTTGTTATTGGCATACAAAGTATTATTGGCCTGGTTATTGGCATACAAAGTAATATTGGCCTTGTTATTGGCAAATGAAGTAATATTGGCCTTGTTATTGGCATACAAAGTAATGTTAGCCTTGTTATTGGCAAATGAAGTAATATTGGCCTGGTTATTGGCAAATGAAGTAATATTGGCCTGGTTATTGGCAAATGAAGTAATATTGGCCTGGTTATTGGCATACAAAGTAATATTGGCCTTGTTATTGGCAAATGAAGTAATATTGGCCTGGTTATTGGCATACAAAGTAATATTGGCCTTGTTATTGGCAAATGAAGTAATATTGGCCTGGTTATTGGCAAATGAAGTAATATTGGCCTGGTTATTGGCATACAAAGTAATATTGGCCTTGTTATTGGCAAATGAAGTAATATTGGCCTGGTTATTGGCATACAAAGTAATATTGGCCTTGTTATTGGCAAATGAAGTAATATTGGCCTGGTTATTGGCATACAAAGTAATATTGGCCTTGTTATTGGCAAATGAAGTAATATTGGCCTGGTTATTGGCATACAAAGTAATATTAGCCTTGTTATTGGCATACAAAGTAATATTGGCCTTGTTATTGGCATACAAATGTTAGCCTTGTTATTGGCATACAAAGTAATGTTGTCCTTGTTATTGGCATACAAAGTATTATTGGCCTGGTTATTGGCAAATGAAGTAATATTGGCCTTGTTATTGGCATACAAAGTATTATTGGCCTGGTTATTGGCATACAAAGTAATATTGGCCTTGTTATTGGCAAATGAAGTAATATTGGCCTTGTTATTGGCATACAAAGTAATGTTAGCCTTGTTATTGGCAAATGAAGTAATATTGGCCTGGTTATTGGCAAATGAAGTAATATTGGCCTGGTTATTGGCATACAAAGTAATATTGGCCTTGTTATTGGCAAATGAAGTAATATTGGCCTGGTTATTGGCATACAAAGTAATATTGGCCTTGTTATTGGCAAATGAAGTAATATTGGCCTGGTTATTGGCATACAAAGTAATATTGGCCTGGTTATTGGCAAATGAAGTAATATTGGCCTGGTTATTGGCATACAAAGTAATATTGGCCTTGTTATTGGCAAATGAAGTAATATTGGCCTGGTTATTGGCATACAAAGTAATATTGGCCTGGTTATTGGCAAATGAAGTAATATTGGCCTGGTTATTGGCATACAAAGTAATATTGGCCTTGTTATTGGCAAATGAAGTAATATTGGCCTGGTTATTGGCATACAAAGTAATATTAGCCTTGTTATTGGCATACAAAGTAATATTGGCCTTGTTATTGGCATACAAATGTTAGCCTTGTTATTGGCATACAAAGTAATGTTGGCCTTGTTATTGGCATACAAAGTAATATTGGCCTTGTTATTGGCATACAAAGTAATATTGGCCTTGTTATTGGCATACAAAGTAATATTGGCCTTGTTATTGGCATACAAAGTAATATTGGCCTTGTTATTGGCATACAAAGTAATATTGGCCTTGTTATTGGCATACAAAGTAATATTGGCCTTGTTATTGGCATACAAAGTAATGTTACGGATAGAAACCCAATATGAAATCACTTAATTAATGGAAATTCTATTAATTAACTACAGAATATTTTCAACAGGTGATGACAATAAATATTAAACTGAATATTTTAATGATCTGTGACAAAATAAAGATTCTAGCTAGTATGAACGAGCTACATTTACTAAACATTTCGCCAAGCAATCTCATATAGGTCAAATTTATTTCGACATTTTCATGTTATGTTATATTTCGGGTTTTATGCCTGCATCAGCACCATTTTTGGCCTATATCGCCGGCGGGCAGTTTACCTAACAACACCTTTCCTGGGCAGGCTCCAGTGGTTAACCAGTACTTGGGTGCACCAACCTCCGTAAGAAACTGCAAACTTTTTCATATAAATGAAACACGGTCTGAGCAGGGCTCGAACCCGTGACCATCAGTGATGATAGGTTACAGTGGTATACAAGTCAGCGACCGTAACCACTCGACCACGGAGGCGGACTCGACATTTTCATAGACGCTTAAATCCCATATTGGCATTGCTAGCTCCATACCGTCCGAGCTAAGCATCGATACTGGCGAGTTCGCGCTCGTATTGGCCTAGCTAATGATGTCAAGTTGAAGACAATAATCTATAGGCAATTAATAAATGAAAGATATAAAACACAATGGATGCACTGATGAAGCAGACTGTACTAGTACTACCATAACACATATAGATCCGACATGGTATTGCCAATTTGCAATACTGAAATACTAAAGACAAAGTAGTTATTATAACTACAGTCAAACCAGTGTTAGTGCTCACCTCTATTAAGCAGCCAACATGCATTAAGCAGCCAGTTTCCAGATTCGCAATATGTTGTTTTGTTATATATTTGACCTCTATTAAGCAGCCACCTGTACTAAGCAGCCAATGTATGCAATTCCCTTGGCTGGCTGCTTAAGACACGTTTGACTGTAGTCGTTAATACTATGTATACGAGATTAGCCACAAACAATACATATAGGTGTGATGATCGGCAAGTCTTGTGTGTAAGATGCACGTACAAGCGGTGGTTCCTGAAATGTGGGCCGGAGAGAAACTTGCATGCAAACGTTAATCAATGTTGTCACACCGACACTCCGAGTAAGTAGCATAGCTTTCCGTATGCAAAATTCTGCGAATAATCCAGCTAATAATACACACTTTTACACATGTATATCTGTTCTATTGAGAACTTGAGACAGTCAAAGTGAGTGAGTGAGTGAGCGAGCGAATGGAGCAGAATCAGCAAATATATACATGTTTATACATGCCCCAACATGACCATTATAGCGCATTGCATGCTGGGTAAAGGCTATAAATAGTTCAAATAATTGTAACAGACGACAATACATTAATGTGCTCGTCTTATATGTAATGTAATTTCAGTAGCATTGTGTTGTTACGACACAAATATATTGAAAATGCATGACATATATTTGACTGTTATTTTCACTGCAAGCGTACAAAGAAATAAGGACTTCAACATTCCCACTCGGTAGAGCTTCACAACGCCAGTATACCCACACTACAAATAGGAGGCACTCGACTCCAGTACTAATACAACATACATTGATACAGTAATGAATACAGAAACACACGCAATATATGTCACAATAGCATAATAGATACACACCCATAAACATTCCCAGTAACCTCTATGGAGAGACATCGCTGACTTTTCCATTACCTCCACTGGCAGATAAAGTCAGATTTATCCCGAAATGTATAGCGGTCCTTTCAGTTGGAACCTTTTGTTTTTACTGTTGTTCCCTAACCAAATGTTGCGGTATGATTAAATGTGATTTTACACAATTTTTTACAGATAAATACCCATTGGATATAAACGTACAGTAGGATATCTGTCGAGATTTAGTAAGTTGATGAAAATTGATAGCATGTTGTGCAAAGGAATCAACGATAAAAACAGAGGAAACCACTTAAAGAGGACCTACAAACTGTTAGGAGTATTCAGGGGCAGTAACTCACCTATGTTCCTCATTACTAATATACAAATGGCTGCCGTTTGTACGGAGAGACAGTAGCAGATAAGCCTGCGTCTCCATGCGGAAAAAGGGTTTTACGGTAGTAGGGTGTTTGATGTTAGTTATTCATAGCACAAAAATAATCTCATAATATACAATATGTACAATGAAATAAAATTCCTTTAACCCTTTCCTTCATAGAGATTTAGGTTACCGTAATATACTTTATATCTCCATACAAATGACAGCCATTTAGCTATCATGCAGTGGATAAGTAGTGGCCATATCTATCCCACCTCCATAGATATTATTGTAACTACATGAGATTGTGGCCTTTATTATGAACATTAGTTTGGCTACTACATTGTCAATGTATGTCGTATTGGTAATGACGTCAATAGGTGTTTCTATGAGGGAAAGGGTTAAAGTCATTTTCCTGTTAATAAAAAACAAAATTGCAGTGTATGAGAGTTAATGCGAGCGTCCATTTTCCCCCATGGAATTTTAATAAACCACGGTAATTAATTACATTGCTGCTATATGTTACGGAAGTCGTGGATGTGCGCTCGCTTCAGATGTGAAAGGTCCGGAGTTCGAACCCCGCTGGAGCCGTTGCGATTGTGCTCTTAGGCAAGGCATTTAAATTCCACTTTGCCTCTTCTCTCTCCCTCGTGGCGATGGATTCCATCAGGAATGAGGTCTCGAGAATGATTAATATAAGTTGTAAGAACTTGTTTCGCAATCGAGCTAAAATAAATTTGTATAAATTATATGTTACGGAGAAATGTACGAAGAGAGGCGAACAAAAAATATACTATCCTAATCACAATACATGTATTCATAGTGGTCACCTCTATTAACCCATTCAACCCAAAGTATCTGACATGGACTGGTGCATGCTATTTTTAGACCAATAAATTAATAAGAAAATTACCTTTGGACCAGTTCATTTATCAAAATGGGTAATTTTATCTAAATATAGTAATAATTATTACTGGCAAAAAAGTGCAGATCCTGATGAGACGGCTCGTCACGAGCCGGCTCATCTGGGTCTACACTTTTCATAAGCCTATTTAGAGGCCTGTGGAGTTGAAAGGGTTAAGCAGCCCACCTGCATTAGTGGCCAGTTTCGAGATTCTAACATCTTGTTTTAGTATATATATGACCTCTACTAAGCAGCCACTATCTCTCATTCCCTTGGCTGACTGCTTAACCCTTTGCATGGTGAGTAAATTAAAATCACATTTGCAAACAACATAGATCCAGATCAGCGGCGGTATAACGTCTGATCACGCTGCTATGCTGTTTGTAATGGTGATTTTATCTGCCGCTAGCGTGCAAAGGGTTAAGACAGGTTTCTTTTGTCTGAATGTTTGTCTGCGTCACTTCTGTTGCCAATTGAAAACCACGGGAGCCAATTTAAAAAACTTGGCGCCAACTAAGAGCCATATAGTTCACAAATAAATATTTGAAGCCATGTATTTGACAAAACATGTGCCAAAAAAAAAGAAGGTTGCGCCAAATATTTTTGCCAATTCACAAAACTTAGTGCCAATATTTGTTTTTTGTCGCAATTGGCGACCTACAGCAGGAACCCTGGCGTTTGACTGTAAACACTTTTTTCAACAATTACAATTGTACGATACATGTATCAACTGTTTATGACTTTGTGGAAATCACTTTGAACAGGATGTTAAGGCAGAAATGAGATACAATTTTATAGCACTAAACGCACATGTATAAAATCTCCCTAACAAACACATACAATATTCATGAAATACTTCGTATAATAATGGTTTAGCAGCCATCTTACATCATTAATACCTGTAGTTATAAAACACAAGACCTATCTCAGTGTACAATGTTAAATACAGATGTCTATATGGAACTATGTACATTAAAACGTAATCCGTCACTTCAGTAATGGATCAAACAAAAACGAAGAAAAAAAACACACTTAGTTTTTACACTTACGCAATTCTACATGTATGTGGAATGCATTAACCTTTTAACCGCTATTCACAACAAAAGTTGCGTTTGCAAACAACATAGAGCCAGATCAGACGGCACAGAACATGATGTCTGATCAGGCTATATTGATGTTTGCTATTCGGATAGTGGAGCTGAAACACTTGGCTGAATAGCAAACAACACAGATCCTGATCAGACGTTGCATTACTCTTGATCTATGTTATTTGCATATTCTTTCCAATTTATTCGGCATTTTAAGGGTTAGTTAAGGGTCAGTTACATAATATTATACAAGGTTCATACAGCCAAGACCGACCAAAATTCAAGCACTTATCAAGAACATATTTCTGATCTTCAAGCACTCAAACGGACAAGTTTTCAGCTCTTTCGATCAGCCATGCATCAAGGTTGACATTTGGCCATTTGGTTTAACGCATTTTACAACAGTTGCCTAAATTGCTGCATACATGTATATGATACAGTCTATAACACAAGTGCACTAACTCTTGAAAAACTGATATATTCGCACCGTTGACTGTTCGCACAATCAGCGAGTCAGCGGGGCCAACTTTTACGTTTTATTTTTTTGCCCGAAATTTTCCAAAACGAGAAAATATATATATTCAAGCGCTTCTCAAAAACATTTGACTATTTCTCAAGCACGTGAGTGATTTTCAAGTGCTTTCCAAGGCAATCCTGTACGAACCCTGTATAATCAATGAAATTAGTTCATTAAAATATTCAGGGTTCATTCTAGGTCAGAATTTTTGGGAGAAGTGAGAAAGCGCGTGATCGCTTCCTTAAATGGTATTCTTTAATATACTTCTGCAAAATAGGGTTAAAATGCACAGTACAACCATTAACCATTAAATACAACATTTGAATAGAAGGAGTGCTTTATAATGGGCCAGTGTATCTTACTAGACAAAATTTTGTTTGAAAATCGTAAAAACCAAAAAATAATATTATTTTTTTTAGGGAGAAGTGGGGCCCCAGAGGGCGAAGTCAGGGTCCGGTCCCTAGGGCGACAATTTCGCCCACTAGAATGATCCCTGCAATATACACATATGCCAAGTATAATTCAACCTTGTTTGCAGGTGCACATAACTGCAGTTAACATTTTTCATTTTTACCTAATTCTGTAACTATTAATTAATAAATTCTGAATTTACATATCATTACTCAATCAACAATTGCATTTTTTTGTGATGGAAAACAATGAATCCATACTCTAAATGGCGATAGAATGTCGTGCTTAGACGACATCAGAAATGATGTCACTGCCCACTTGAATCCGGAAACCCCTAAGACTAGCTTCCAAGGTTTTTGATCAGCCAGCCATCTAGCAGATACCCAAATCACTAATATGTCTAAGAGAGAGCACTCTTGAGAGCTGGAAACCGCCTTGTTGGTATCGACACTGTAGGCAGGATACTTCCAAAACATGTTGATGGACGTTCATGAAACTGTGTATATATGTAGATGTATATACAATGTACATGATGTATATTGATTGTTGGTCTAGGAACCTAGGTGATTAGATTTTGGGAGAAATCGGTCAAGGCTTGTGGTCAGCAGTGTCCACTCACGGTGATTTCTGTAGCAAATCGGACACCGATCTCTCACTCTGGACACTGATCTCTCGCCCCGGACACCGATCTCTCCCTGGACACCGATCTCTCCCACAATCCTACTATTTCCTCCTAGCCACAATATATACAAAATATCATCAATATCCACCAACAACATTTTATTAAAGTCATCCTGTCGACTGACCAATACAATAACAACCGTTATTACGGTTGGGGTTTAATGATCAACATACCAGCTCATCGACAATATCATAGCTATACAGAACCAACCCAGAGATCAGTTAGCGAGTGACCTGGCTGCGATGCCTTACTCTGGACGAATACGCCCTCTGATTCAATAACATACCTGTACATAGTTCATAGTCTCAACGGAAACACTCGAAAGGCGGGAAATACCCTAAACACGTCTATATGCAGTAATGATGCTAAATCGAACGAATATCATATCAGGCAAAAACATATTTTCCGGGAATATTAACGGGAAAACTCCTTTTTGTGATTTTCTCCTTCCTGTGAATTCTAGTGGGCATCCGAACTGCAACTTCCAAATCACAGTTTGGTTATGTACATAACACTGCCGATAGAATTATTATGACTATGACATTATGTGGATAGTTTTTGTAAACATGGATGGAGAGCGCTAAAATCACAACTCGCTCTCATATCGGATGTCATAGTACACGATTGTAATAACAGCCTTTAAGTCATTTTGATAGCTAGTTCTGAGGTAGTGGTCGTCGGAACAGTAAAATGTGAGGTTCTGAAAAAAGAATATAAAAAATATTTGTCATGTTTCTGTACAAGTATCTATATATACAAATTAGGGAGTAGAAAATAACTAGATTAACCCGTAACTTGCCAAATAAACTGGACAGAATGTGCTAAGACTATAGATCCAGATCAGCAGCATCAGATCAGGATCTATGTTGTTTACTATTCAGACAAGTGTATTAGCTCCACTATCCGAATAGCAAACAGCATAGAGCCTGATCAGACGGAACAGAAATGACAGCACATTCTGTGCCGTCTCATCTGGTTCTATGCTATTTGCAAAAAGAGGCTTTAGTTGTGATTGGCAGGTTAAGGCATACACGGGAGAAGCTTGTTGATTCAGCAAGTCCATTTCAAACTAGACAAGTTTGTCTGATAAGCATTCGTGCATCTGTAAGCATTATGGGTAAAAATGGTCATAATTCCATCAAAAGATCAAGCAGAAAATCTGGACGATTTGAGCAACTACAGTCAAACCTGTGTTAGTGGTCACCTCTATTAAGCAGCTAACCTGTATTAAGCAGCCAGTTTCCAGATTCCCAATATAGCTAAACCTGTGTTAGTGGTCACCTCTATTAAGCAGCTAACCTGTATTAAGCAGCCAGTTTCCAGATTCCCAATATGTTGTTTTATTATACCTTTGACCTCTATTAAGCAGCCACCTGTGTTAAGCAGCCACTTTATGTGATTCCCTTGACTGGCTGCTTAAGACAGGTTTGACTGTAGACAGCATAGTAATGCATTTGTGATGTTTGTTTGTATTTGGGGTTTAAAGATGATACAGTTTAGGTTAACCGTTATATGGCGACTCTCCCGCTATTATTGGTGGAGGAAGAACCTGGCGACTCTCCAGCTATTATTGGAGGAAGAAACCGGCGACTCTCCAGCTATTATTGGAGGAGGA
Organism: Archivesica marissinica; assembly: GCA_014843695.1. Lineage (NCBI taxonomy): Eukaryota > Metazoa > Mollusca > Bivalvia > Venerida > Vesicomyidae > Archivesica > Archivesica marissinica. The sequence goes on from CM026399.1 coordinate 29,929,457, forward strand.
AGAACCCGGCGACTCTCCAGCTATTATTGGAGGAGGAAGAACCCGGCGACTCTCCAGCTATTATTGGAGGAGGAAGAAACCGGCGACTCTCCAGCTATTATTGGTGGAGGAAGAACCCGGCGACTATCAAGCTATTATTGGTGGAGGAAGAACCCGGCGACTCTCCAGCTATTATTGGTGCAGGAAGAACCCGGCGACTCCAGCTATTATTGGTGGAGGAAGAACCCGGCTACTCTCTAGCTATTATTGGTGGAGGAAGAACATGGGTGCCTCCACGCGATATTTCAGGCACTGACGGGCATCCAGGTAGAACCACTGACCTTCCACAAACCAACTGGATAGTTGAAATCCTCACATGAAAGAATTTTACACCCCCAGTGGGATTTGAACCTACATCGGTGATGGGCAAGCCATGTATAAGCTCGTCCATATGGTTCGCCGGCGGCGAGGGTAAATAAGCTCAATCATCATCCATTTGAAGTAACCGACCGTAATCACTCGGACACCAAGTCCCAACACAGTAAAGACTTGTAATTACTTGTATCATATATTGAGCTATACAGCAGCATACCTGGGTCATGCTTCATGTAGTGTATGATATATTGAGCTATACAGTAGTATACCTGGGTCATGCTTCATGTAGTGTATGATATATTGAGCTATACAGCAGCATACCTGGGTCATGCCTCATGTAGTGTATGATATATTGAACTATACAGCAGCATACCTGGGTCATGCTTCATGTAGTGTATTATATATTGAACTATACAGCAGCATACCTGGGTCATGCCTCATGTAGTGTATTATATATTGAACTATACAGCAGCATACCTGGGTCATGCTTCATGTAGTGTATCATATATTGAGCTATACAGCAGCATACCTGGTTCATGCTTCATGTAGTGTATGATATATTGAGCTATACAGCAGCATACCTGGGTCATGCTTCCTGTAGTGTATGATATATTGAGCTATACAGCAGCATACCTGGGTCATGCTTCATGTAGTGTATGATATATTGGGGCAGAGCTATACAGCAGCATACCTGGACCATGCTTCATGTAGTGTATGATATATTGAGCTATACAGAAGCATACCTGGGTCATGTAGTGTATGATATATTGTGCTATACAGCAGCATACCTGGGTCATGCTTCATGTAGTGTATCATATATTGAACTATACAGCCATACCTGGTTCATGCTTCTGTAGTGTATCATATATTGACTATACAGCAGCATACCTGGGTCATGCTTCATGTAGTGTATCATGTTTGTGTTTTGGTTGTTGTGGTTTTATTGAGCTATACAGCAGCATACCTGGACCATGCTTCATGTAGTGTATGATATATTGAGCTATACAGCAGCATACCTGGGTCATGCTTCATGTAGTGTATCATATATAGAGCTATACAGCAGCATACCTGGACCATGCTTCATGTAGTGTATCATATATAGAGCTATACAGCAGCATACCTGGACCATGCTTCATGTAGTGTATCATATATTGAGCTATACAGCAGTATACCTGGGTCATGCTTCATGTAGTGTATTATATATTGAGCTATACAGCTGTATACCTGGGTCATGCTTCATGTAGTGTATGATATATTGAGCTATACAGCAGCATACCTGGGTCATGCTTCATGTAGTGTATCATATATTGAGCTATACAGCAACATACCTGGTTCATGCTTCATGTAGTGTATCCAGCCCTGGCTCTGCTGTACACCTATACCTCTCCATTCAGTCTCCGCCATTAAATGTGACTTTGGTACAAGCTTTGCTATTTCTTTTGGGAGCATCACATGTCTGGAAAGACAACATCATTATAACCCATAGAGACCTGATTGATTTCCTGCTAGGAATTCTTCATTCACAGTTAATAAATAAACTTCACAGCACAATAAAGACTTTAAGAGGCTGATGCCCTTGTGTTAACCCTTTCCCTCATAGAAGCACCCCTTGTCTGTCTTGATGCCATTACCAATACGACATACATTGACAATGTAGTAGCCAAGCCAATGCTCATAATAAAGGCCAGAATCTCATGTAGTCCTAGTATTATCTATGGAGGTGGGATAGATGTGGCGACTACGTATCCACTGTATGATAGCTAAATGTCTGGAGATATAGTATATTAACCTAAATCTCTATGAAGGAAAAGGCTAAGCTGCACCTCATATGCATGTTCCATGCTACATGTACACGTCTTGTTCACAGGTGGAAGGAATGTAATTGACGTATCCGAGCATGTTCGAGTTTTACGCCTGCATCAGCACCATTTTGGGCAATATCGCCGGCGGGCAGTTTACCTAACAACACCTTTCCTGGGCAGGCTCCAGCGGTTACCCAGTACTTGGTGCACCAACGTCCGTAAGAAATGACAACTTTTTCATATAAAGTCAAGAAATACGGCCTGAGCGGGGCTCGAACCAGTCACCATCAGTGATGATAGGTTACAGTGGTATCCCAGTCAGCGACCATAACTACTCGACCACGGAGGCCAACTTTTAAAAAGAGGCCCCAAGAAATGACGACTGGTAAGTTGGTCTTATTTTGCATACATGCAAATTGCAAAGTAATTACATTACATATCGGAATGCTTTAACCCTTTCAACACCACAGACCTCTAAATAGGCTTACAAAAAGTGTAGATCCAGATGAGCAGGCTCGTGACGAGCCGTCTCATCAGGATCTGCACTTTTTTCCAGTGATATGACTATTTTTAGACATAATTACCCATTTTGATAAATGAACTTGTCCAAATGTGATTTTCTGATTCATTTATTGGTTTATGAATATCATGGACCAGTCCATGTGAGTTACTTGGTGTTGAATGGGTTAACTTGCAGTAAACATACAGTATAAATTCTGACAGTCAAGTTTATATATAATAACAAATTTATTTTAGCTTGAAACAAGTTTATATTAATCACTCTCAAGACATCATTCCTGATGGAATCCATCGTCACGAGGGATAGCAAAAAGGCAAGTAGAATTTAAATGCCTTGCCTAAGGACACAATCAGGGTATTAGCCAGGAATTAGAAACAGGGAGTCCAAATAAATTGTGAACGTGGACTTGGCGAGCGAGCGAAGCGTAACCGATCTGGGGGTTCGGGGGGCGCCGCAAGCCCCCCGAGAAAATTTTGTGTTTTGTCAGAAGGTATCTGGAGTGTATCCGAGGCACATATATATTTATGATTCCACATTTTGGCATATGAATTTTCAAGGCATGATGTGTCTGTCATCTGATTCAAGGGAAGTTTTTGAGAAAATAGATATACATGTAACATTGCATTGAACTTGAAATTTAAAACAATTAGTCTATTAGTAGATCTATATTAATTTACATTAAGCCAGTGGCCCAACCCATTATAAGAATCTGCCCCATTATGTCTTATGAACCCCAAACTGGCCATCTGATCACTTCCCTTCGTCAAGGTCCCGTTTCCAAATATAAACAATAGCACGTGCTGCTGACAGCTGGGCAATAATAACAATACATGTACACGACGTCCGAGACACACCCCCACGATACACCAATAGGCTACGGGGCAACCAAACGGCAGGGCTCTCTGGGTACATTAGCGCTCGTGCATATTCATTAAGTTGGAGTAGAGCCAAGTTTAACTTCGGGAGAGTTTCAGCGATTCGCGTCATTAATCTGATGTGACACACTGATATGTTATTAAAAATTGCTGTTTATATATGACAGATTTGTGTTCATATATATAGATCTACCTGCTTTCGTGGAGAAAAATGATCGAATGTCTTTGCGAACAGCAACAGATTTCGGCTTTGCTGCCATTTTTACACGAAACGAAACCTACCGCTCGACGTAAGATGCTCTGTGATTGGCTGTTTGCTGAGGTTCAGACGGGCGATCGGCCAATCAGCGTCGGCGTACGAAATTGGTGTGGGATTCACTGGCAGCAGTCATGTGATCGCTTAGAAAAATACTCGAAACAAAACCGAAACTGCGAAAAAGTAACGCATTCCATCAGAGCTTTTGGTGTGGAAATTGAGCATGTTTACGAAATATATTTGAGAACATATGGAAATGGCCGTCCACTACGCCGTCCAACGTAATTTGTGGCCGTCCACTTCTGAGATTGGACGTCCATTTGGACGGCTCTCTGGCTAATACCCTGGACACAATCCTAACGGCTCCAGCGGGGTTCGAACGCCGGAATTTAGTCCAGGACAAGTCATATTTCCATGGGTGTAATAATCGGACAAGTGTCCAAAAAACAGATCAATTGTTTTGTCATACATGTGGCCAAACCAATTAATGATCCTAAACCCCATCCTCTGCATACTATTAATGAAACGCAAACGATCAACAATCAAAACTCTCGTTACGCATCATTTGTTTCATTTCCGCTAAACAAAGCAGTCCAATTAAATACAATGCCAGGAGTGTGTGTTTTACGTTTCTTTATCGTTGCTACCGGTTGCCCATATGAGCGACGCCTCCTGAAGAGATTAGTATATTTTAGATGTTTGGAGGATAGTGCAATGATACAGAGAGAGACCCATTCCAGTGTAAAGCATCGCCATGAGACCTCGGTTTAACGTCCCATCTGAAAGACTTAATTTTATTAGGGTCAGATGTGGGATCGAACCTGCGATCCCTGGATTACCTGTCCAACGTGTTAACGACTGGACTACAGATCTGTCTGTGGCGCCTACACATTGAGCCAGCTGCATTTTGAAGTAAATATCTTGCAACCAGCTTTATTATTCAATGCCAATATATTATATAGGAAGCTGGATCATTCTATGCTATAGTGCATTGTATCTCCGAGGCCCCTCTATCATCTATGCTGCAATACAGTACACTGCTATCTCCTGCACGGTGCATGCTGACATTCGTAACCTGAGCAATTTGTAATAAAAAAAGACTAATTGCTCAAGAAAATTCCAACTTGCAAATATACAAAAATGAACCCAAAATGAAAATAAATAAATTGTTCGTCATTGATTTTGACCAGTGGGAGTGCGAAAATCATTTTGATCGAGGTTGCATAATGTGTGAATAACAATATGTTGACACACGAGTGGCTAATTAAATTGTACCGATGATTGAATATAAGCATAGTATGACAAATTATTGTTTATTCTGGTCCATGATTGCCCGGAGATAATTGACTGAAATTGCATCGACAGCCGATTGAAATCAAATTCAAAATGTTCGCAAATATTTGTTGGCTGCTGAAAACTAAAAGAAACTAAGTTAAAAGTTAAAATATGTAACATTTTAAATTTTTAAGATAATCAGGGTTCATTCTAGGTCAGAATTTTTGGGAGAAGTGAGAAAGCGTGTGATCGCTTCCTTAAATGGTGTTCTTTAATATACTTCTGCAAAATAGGGTTAAAATACACAGTACAACCATTAAATACAACATTTGAATAGAAGGAGTGCTTTACAATGGGCCAGTGTATCTTACTAGACCAAATTTTGTTTGAAAATAGTAAAAAATATTTTATTTTTTTTAGGGAGAAGTGGGGGCCCCAGAGGGCGAAGTCAGGGTCACTAGGGCGACAATTTAGCCCTCTAGAATGATCCCTGAGATATTAGTGTGATTTAAAGATATTAGTGTGATTTAAAGATATTAGTGTGAATTAAAGATATTAGTGTGAATTAAAGATATTAGTGTGATTTAAAGATATTAGTGTGAATTAAAGATATTAGTGTGATTTAAAGATATTAGTGTGAATGTAGACACTCATATCGGAAATTCATTAAAAGATGTGGAATTGGCGCTTGTGAGGTACGACGTAATCAGAAATCGCATCAAGTGTATCAACGCGATTATTTCCAATTTTTGGTTTAGTGTTGCTGTTAAATACTTGTTTCGGTGTACGTCATTGTGCATGTTTTAAACCCTCCTCAAAAGCATTAGTTACTAAATTGATTAGTGGTTGTCAAAATAAAAACGATTGAAAACATTCAATTATCACTACATGTAGCAGAAGAATATTAAAATACCCTATACAATGAAATTTAACTCAACTGGAAATGCCCGATAGTTATGAAAAAATGTCTGCGTGATACAGACATAACAGAGCATGAAGGTTAGCTTTTATATTATGTCAAAAATAATATAAACACAGGATATTTGTTCTTTATTTTGCAGGCTTAAATCAAAGGCACAAGACAAACATTTTTTTGGGACCTATGATCATATATATAGTAAGTAATGTTCATCGTTTTTCGGTGTTAGATGCCCGGGACAATACATGTGATACTATATATATATTTATCATTGAACATGAACAGTTTTGAAATGTTGCCAAGATTTAGTGATGTCGACGTGGTGGTGGTAAAATTACGGAAACTATCGACAGCTTGCCTCTAAGAGGTCATCAATCCCTGTTGGCGAATAGCGATTTTATCACTAAAATCCTGATGTTAGGTGACTCGTGGTCCTAATGATAGATGACTGATGAAACTGAAAGAAGATTCTATCAACGAATTATGGTCATTTCGGCCCATATGTCTGGTCATTTCGGCCCATTGTTTGGTATGTATGGTCATGTCGGCACATCACTATGTAGAATGGTCATTTCGGCCCATATGTCTGGTCATTTCGGCCCACCTATATGGTCATTTCGGCCCATGTTTATGTCTACGTGGGCCGAAATTACCTGCATAGATGGGCCGATATTAATTAATCAACATTAACTTGATCAAAGACATTGTTTAATTATCAATAAATGCAGTAATCAGATGAACTTCTTTAACCACTTTAATCACTAATTACGTGTGAAAACTTGCTAATGATGAGATAGATTGTCAACTACAAATATTGTGATTATACTAGCCAAACAAACTCCCAACAAAGCAATGGGTCATCAAAAGAAATAATTATTTTAACACAATCAGACAGTGGTCATACTAACTGAACAAACCCCAACAACGTACACGTAAATAACATAATGATGCCACATTTATGTGTATCTTAGTACACTTTTTGGACATGTTTGACGAAATTTTGCAAAATAAACATACATGTATTACTGGGCCGAAATGACCAGACTTAATATTATTGATGGGCAGAAATGACCAAAGAAGTGACTAGGTGGGCCGAAATGACCATACAGGTGGATGCAGGTGGGCTGAAATGACCATGCAGATGGGCCGAAATGACCACAAATATGGGCCGAAATGATCACAACAATATGGGCCGAAATGACCATACACCTTATCAACAATGCACTAGTTATAATCTACATTCTTCGTCCAGGGAATCTCACCACTATTAAAACCCCATCACGGACATATATAACACAGTTCTGTATATATACATGAGGGAACTAGAAATCGCTTTCCTACGGGTTATTTAGTTAAAATAATTGTCTTATGCCATGGCGAGGTGGGTGGGGTGCGTTAATTTTCTGGAATGTATTGTTGATGGTCTACTTTGTATCGTTACCTGTATTCATAACATTCGTCAGTGTACTTATCGGAGTAGTAAATATTTTTGGCTGACATAATGAATTAATTGAGAAATATTCACAATTTATCAACTTTTTGTGATAATTTACGGTCTTTGCAGGTGTTTAAATAAACTATAGTTTGATTGGTTGCTGACAGAATACTCAATTTCCATTGGTTATATTTTTACCCATTTAATTGCGAATAAACAGAGAAGCGTCGTCGTCTCTAATCTAACATTAATAACATGATAATAATTATATTTTACAGGTACGGCAAAGAAGAAACTTTCGGATCACATTTACCGACACATATATGTTAGAATAAAAACATAAGTAAAACAGAGAAGGATTTAACTGTTGCAAAGAAATGAAAGCAGCTAATATTCAGCATGAGTAATATAATAACAGATTTAAACTTAAATAGCTTCTAGGACCTAAAATAAAACAAAAAATATAATTTAAATTAATGCATATCTATAGAGCGTTACACAATGTTTTTTTTATGAAATATAGCATACATCCACGCGAGGTGCTCGACATTAGAGGAAGAGAGACATACAAATTATATATATTATAAAATAAAAGCAAATGTGTAATACAAATATATCGCATTAACGGATTTACTCAAGGATACACGGTCGATTAAAACATTTTACACTGTGTAGTTGCTGATGTTTGTTTTTGTTTTGGGGTTTTAACTTAGCACCAATAGCTTAGAGCGGCCCTCCAGCTATTAATGGTGGAGGAAGACACCGAGTGCCTCTCCGAGCCGTTGTTCAGGCGCGCGGGTAGAACCACCGACCTTCCGCAAGCCAGCTGGATAGTTTCCTCACACGAAAGAGACCCCCAATTGCTGATAGCTTGTAATATACTGACATGGGAAAGTACACTACTGTGACTATTAATGGCCGCGGGTTCGATACTCGGTGATGGCATGTGTGTGTATTGACCTCCAGCAAGTAGCCCACAAAGGTACATTGTTTAGGACTGGTCATAACGCTTCAAAAGGTTGTCTAAGCCCATTCAGGAAAACATCCCCGCATGCGGGTTGACTTATATGGAAGACACATACATTAAGAAATGTTTTAGGAACAAGTATTCACCAACCAAACCAGATGTGGAAAATAACTAATCAGTAAATACCTTGAACAACAAGAAACAACAAGAAACAAAAAGAACAATACTATTATTATCTTCTTTGCGCATTGCATATATTCCGATTCCGAGTACACTGAGTGTCGGTATAATACGGAAGCAAATAAGAGTACAGTAGTAAATATTAAAGTAATGTGCATTATTTTGTACAGTGTATCACTAGTTACTGTAGTCTGGGAACAACTAGGCGTTGATATATGTTGCCTGTTCAGTCATATAGATATATATATTTTAACACCGATACCATATTGAATTTCTGATAATGTCATTTTGCTAGAAGTAAAAAAGTTACAAATCGACAGAATGGAGCCAATATTATATCACTAGCTGACAGAGGGACCACGTCAGCTAATATATAAAAAGACGATACTATTCAGGAGTATTCTAAAATACATGGTTTATTTTCATGAAAATAAATATTCCAAGAGTTCTTCTTTGTTTATACAGCACTCCTTCACTTATGAAGATTAGGTGCTGGCGCCGTAATAAAAAGTGTTAGTTAAGTTAGCATGTTCCACTGAGTGACGGCTCTAGGATAGAACGAGTATTTGTACGAGTCTTTAGCTGCGTGAATGTGTTTGTAGGTATAGGTGTTACTGTGTCTGGTTCTGGGGTCTGAAGGAATAATTAGATTACAGGGTGGTTGGATGGCAACTACATGGTGTATGATCTTATAAAACACGATGAGTCTGGTACGGATTCTTCGAATTTCCAAGGTGGGCCAGTTACGGGTAGTGAGCATATCAGTTACAGAACTTGTATTGTGATAGCGGTTGGATGTATAGCGGGCTGCACGGCGTTGTACGTTCTCAATTTGACTAATTTGGCTTTTGGTATGTGGGTCCCAAACAGAAGAGGAGTATTCTACTTTGGGTCTGACGAGGGTTTTATAAGCATGGTCTTTTACTTTGGTAGAGTTGACCTTTAAATTTCTGCGGAGGAATCCTAGTGTCTGATTCGCTTTGCTTGTTATAGAGTTTATATGTTTATCCTATTTTAAGTTATTCTGTAAAGTGAGGCCTAAATATTTTGCCTGTTCGACAATTTCAAGGGGGTGGTTGTGATGTTTGTATGTAAATTTAACTTGGTTTCTTTTTTGTGTGACATTTAGAACATTACATTTATCAGGGTGAAAATGCATGAGCCAATCCTGCTCCCATCTACCAGCAGCTTCTAGGTCAGATTGTAAGAGTTTTGCATCAGAAGTGTTGTTAATTTTTCTGTATATAATGCTGTCATCTGCGAATAGTCTAAGGGTACTATGATTGAGGTATTCCGGTAAGTCGTTTATATAGATAAGAAAGAGGATAGGCCCCATGACTGCCCTGGGGTACTCCGGATGTGACTGGTACAGTGTCTGATGTTTCCCCTTCCAGGACAACTGTCTGGGTCCTATCTCTCAAGAAGTCAGATATCCAATGAAGAGCATTACAATTGATACCGTAGAATTGTAGTTTGTAGAGGAGGTGACGGTGAGAAACGTTGTCAAATGCTTTCGCAAAATCCATAATGATGACGTCGATTTGAATATGTTTGTTGTTAGATTCCGTTAGGTTTTGGAGAAATGAAATTAGCTGTGATTCGCAGGAACGGGAAGATCGAAAGCATGTTGTAGATCATAGAGGATATTATTGTTGTCTAGGTGTGACATTACATTACTTGAGATAATATGTTCGAGGAGCTTGCAGCAAATACATGTGAGTGAAATTGGTCTGTAATTGATCGCACCATGCTTGTCGCCTTTTTTAAATACATGACATACGTTTGCGTGCTTCCAGTCTGTAGGGATTTCGCCAAGTGAGAGAGATTTATGACATTTTTTGGTAAGAATTGGTGATATGGAGGTGCTACATTCTTTTAAGATTTTACTTTGCAGTTTGTCCGGTCCAGCGGCTTTATGTGGTTTGATATTTTTCAGTAACTTTTTAACTCCATTTTCAGTGATTGAGATGTCTTTCATTTGTGGATGAGGGCTTGGGCCTTTGTCAGGTATATCGTCATTAGTGACAGGGGTAAAAGCTTTTTGGAATTGTTTATTGAGTATGTTGGATTTATCGGTTGCGGTTGATTTGAGAATGCCGTTGTTATAGATAGCAACGAGTTAACTATTTATGTGCATGTTTTTATACCGATTTCGGTGGGTGAATTGATCCAGATTAAAGCGTTTCCAAGTACACCGTAAACCCGAAGCAGGTGCAGGGGTATGAGTTGCTTTGCACAAACCATTATTGGAGTATAATGCGACTAAATTCATCGGTTTGATATCATATTTTATAACACAACTCGTCCAGGTCAGACGGTGTTATTGATTGGTTGAAAACGTGTAGGGAAGAGTTATTGATACATGAACTGATTGGCTGAGTAGGTATTGTCACAAATAGTGAACATGACTTCTAAATATTAAAATACAATATATGAGCTGCATTTTGGAATATTTAAAAATATTTGCAGACAATATGGTGACAAATAAACAGCATATTATAAATGCAGGTGTCAGTGCAACATTCACCACTAAATTACCTTCAGAGTAGGGGGTGGGTGCCTTTAGTGGGAAATTAAAAAAAAACGCAATCGGTCAACCCCATTGAATTTTGACATTTTCCTGTGGCTCAAAGGCCAGTCTGTTGAAAACTACTGTCTTTTGTGCCAAACTATTTTGGGGGAAAATATAATGGCACTGTATGTTATAATGGTGACCTATGGAAATTGCAATAGCGGTGTCTGACCTCCACTCCCAAGTTGTAATAGCTAAATTTAATTTGAATGCTTTTCTCGGAAATAATGTTGTAATTTCTTTCATACATATTGCTTTTTTCAATGAAGTGCTTTGTTAAATTCGACGATAGGCCCTATTCTATTTCCTATATTCTAGTTCCAGGTCTACACAAAATGCAAGCTATTGATATAGCTACTGGCCGATAGTCTCATTGGTTCCCTTTTTCTCTCATTTGTTATACAATGGGCTAATATTTTACTTTAATCCAATCATTAGGAGCATCAGCATTCGTTTAAGTTGTAGACAATACTAAACAGTGGGTGGCATATTGTGTCATCATTGTTTTACAACCACGTAACAACCCTCATGTTTCTCTGGAAGGCATGCTTCATAACTTATTGGTTACCTAACACATTAATCATTCAAGGACACACTGTGGTAACCCCAGTGTTGTAATAAAATAGTGAAGGACACGCCTGTTTGGTGTATGCATGTATGGTAGGTAGCACCAGTACTCATGAAACTAAAAACATGAACTCCAAGAGTCACCTATTTTGGAATAGATAACACTGAATGTTTGAAACGCATGATTGATCTATACATTATAACCAGATTACTATACGGTCTTGAGTCCCTAATAGTAACTGAAAAACAGAAGACTCTACTTGAAACTGCATACAGAGACCTCCTGAAAAAAATACAAGCTCTTCCCCAAAGAACTGCAAACGAGGCACCTTATCTTCTATTCCACTCAACGACAGCAGAAGGCACACTTGATATCCGAACATTAACATTCTTTGGGAAAATCATCAACGATGATACTTGACTGTACTAGTGCCTGTGTTATTCCAGAACATATTCATTCCATGATGGAATCTATCACCAGGGGTCTGTGCTATGCACTGCACCAGTTCCGCTCGTCAACAATTCTGAACACATAACGAACTGTCCATAAGGAGAAGTGTAATTGGTTAAAGGCGCATGCTCACTGTGTATATCCTCACGTCCAGTGTATATAAATCTCGGTCATTTAGGGAAATAATGAACTCAATGGTACGTTAAGTCATTCGCTGTCGGGTCAGTAGGGTCTAAATCTATAAACTCATTCACCCACATGTTTTTTCAAGCCTATATCAAGCGAATTGTGCGCGATAATTCTTCTAGGAACCACTACTACGTTTGCTGTCGGTGAACGGTTCTCCAGACATTGGAGGAATCTACATACAAGATACAAGATAGCTCATCAATTTTACACCAAATATGCATTCGTCAACTAGCCACTAAAGAATTATCATCCAACTCATGGTTCATCTCAATTGTAAAGCTGACATTCAAGTATGGTTTACCATCTCCCCATGATGTTATACAAAATCCGATGAAATACAATACATGGAAAAGACTGGTAAAGAAAACAGTACACATGTTCTGGAAAGAGGAACTTGAAACAGCTGCTAAAGAGAAACCCACACTCCAGCTAATTCACCAGGAAATACCATCATGGGAACATGTTGAAATGAACCCATATGCTGTTGACAGAGCAAGACTTCAAGCCAGAATCCTAACAGAAACATTCACACTGCAGAAACATAGAGCCAACTTCTACAAAGAAAGCCCAAACTGCCGCCTTTGCCTACTTGAGCCTGAAGATTCTGCACATATGCTACTCAGATGCCCAGCCCTACAACTAACAAGATGCTCGGCACTTCTACCAGTCTACCAGAGAATACAAGACATAGGGAACCAACCCCACATATCGGAAAATGAACTCTTAGAAATTCTACTAGGATTTTCAAGAGATGCTGGAATATATAAACTGGCCAGCAATGCTTGCTATGCAATTACGCATCTACGCCAATCACTCTATTCAAATCAAGTCTAGTCTATCAAATTGCTAATGTGTGCATTGTCTACTTCATATGTATATATATATTATTTTGTGTTTTTCTATACAAATGGTTACTGTTACAAGCTTACAAGTTTATAAGTTTTTATTGTCTGAATATACAACATATTCCTATGTGCTCTTATGAGAGGTGCCTATAAGAGGCAGATTATACAAAGTCAAGTCAAGTCAAGAATGATATTGTGGAAATCTACCATCATATGATGCTGGTTACACTATTCGATACTCTGACAGGGAAGTACGTGTGATATGTGAGATGTTACGGTTGTCGATCAATTTTATGTTATAGTTCGGGTTTTACGCCTGCATCAGCACCATTTTGGGCTATATCGCCGGCGGGCAGTTTACTTAACAACACCTTTCCTGCCGACATATCAAACAGGTGGGTTTTCTCCTACAACATGCACTTTAACCGAACCAACAAGAGAGTGATAAATATAAGTTGTTAAAACTTGCTGCGTAATCGTTGTAAAATAAATAAAATAAATCAAGTTTAAAAAACTATTCATGAGGACGGACTAGGCATAATTTGAACGTTTTGTAATTTTAACGATATCACAATTTTATGGCACCGTCTAGGAATCTGGAGGTGCGTTCTTGACAACGTAAATTTCAAATTTTCTTATTATTTGTATCGTTTTCATCGCCTACCATTTCTATCATAGATAGATCTACAGATATATATAAACAGGGAAACCTGAGAATAGTGTCACCTGCACGCCATCATCATTGTCCTTTATAAAATTATCATAAATGCCAATCCAGTAAGTCTCTCCTCGTTTATAGTGTTGCGGAGATAAGTTTTCATACGGTGAAGGCTGCTGAATGATCGCTCCGCTGAAGCCGTTGATACTGGCATTGTGAGAAGGACCTTGAATACTGTATGGATATTCGGGTACAGTTGGTACGTTTCATCCACAGCCTCTACCAGAGATGCAACTGGTGCTGCTGTTGTCGCTCTCTTCCAGACATCCAGCTCAGTATCTATTGCCATGCGATCTATGAAAGGGACATATTCTTCCTTTATCTCCTTCCATATTTCGGGCGAGAGTTGCCGAATTTTATTTGGTAATAGATACTGAGCTTTCAGCCTGGAGGTCGAGATGCACAGTCTGTCGTGTAGCTGGGACAGTAGGTGGTTCATGAAGGGAACAAATAAGTTAAGTCTCCAATACTCTTTGGGTGTATCTGCGGCAATGTTGTTGCGATGTTGCTGCCTTGCAGCAACTCGCGGTTGACAAACAACAAGTTCATGTTGTGCTGCCAAATTAACCGCTTTGTCATATAAGCCACCATAGTACCCAGCGTCATTCCGCTGCTCTGATAGTTGGTCATGAAGCAGTACAGCTCCGAAGTCTGGTTTTTATATCAATGGTCCGGAAAGCTTGCACTTTTAGTACATGAATGATCACGTGGCATGCATCAGGCACACTAAAATAGATGTGACACCACTATGAATAGTTGTTCTGCAGTAGACACTTTTACCTAGATTCTAACTTATTATGTGACCGGTTTACATACTGTAGTAGTGGAGTACTGAAAAATCTGAGTCAATACGAGTATTTACTTACAATTTGCCAAATATAACATACAACATGCTATTTTTTTCATATTTGAAAAAAGCAAGTCGGCCAAAAAAGTTGTACGCAGTTACGTAAACTGCGTAATGGGCGTTACGCCCTTGAATACCATTTAACCCATTTCATTCTGGATACATTTAAAGTTTTTGCAAACTACATAGATCCAGCTGCATGCTGAACAGGATCTATGTTGTTTGCTACATAGCTAAGTGTCTTAGCAAGATCATCAGAATAGCAAACAGTATAGAGCCTGATCAGATGGCATGTTTTGTGGTGGCTGATATGGCTCTATATTCTTTGCAAATACTGTTTGAACGGTATCCAGAATCAAATGGGTTAATGACGCAATTGTGTGCTTTCTCACTCTCCCAAAAATTCTGACCTAGAATGAACACTTTATATATATTATTTTTTATTAAATGTTATGATAAAAAAGCTGATTACAGAAATTATGATTTCCCCACTTTATGGAAGTTCCATAAATACATTTTTGGACAATCTGTAAATGTACGTACACTAAAGCTCGTCTCCACCGAATGAGAGGTAAAGTATGGTTAGGAGGGGTTTTCTGTTTCATAATGGGGTATTTTTCTCTTAAATTAAGTTCCAAGTCTGCACTGCTTAGAAGGAGGTCGAGACATGTTTATAGTTTGGTAGTTAGTGAAAAACTGATTATAATTTTAAGTGTATATACAATATTCTAAAAAATAGCTGAAAGTTGTTTAAAAGTATAGTTGATCAAGACAAGGTGCTGTTAATTACAGCCGAAAATGCACATATATTTAAAACAATCTGTTCATTATTTGGAACAGAGGGGGTTCTTGGAACAAAGGGGGTTCTTGGAACAGAGGAGGTTTCAGTTTTTAGAGGTCATTTTTTTAAAATGAACAGGGCCCCCAGGATTTGTGACCAAGGAATATGTTCAGAGATAATTTCAGTTTAGAGGGGTTTCGGTTTTGAGGGGTTTCACTATATCTTTATTATTACTAAAGGTAACAGTGAATAGCAGAGTACAGCAAGGATGACTGCCTTACCAGTATTTATGGATCCAAAAATTGCTGCCATAATGGCCAAGTTTGACAATAGAGAGAAGAAAGAAAAAAAATATGCAAAGGGAGAAGATCTTTTGAAACCACCCACAAACATTGACGAGTTCATGAGTGTGGAGAAACTGGTATGAGAGTGATACTCAATCACTGCAGTCTTCATCGTTACCCACTAGCCTGATGCTAGTCAATTTGATTTCGTGCTAGAAATTACAGAATGTTTTGTCTTCGAACTATTACATTTGCTAATGTAGTACTTACCGTAGTCATTTGGGCTAGTGCTGTGAAACTACTACAGGAAGTCTTTGCAGCAGTTAGAGTCATAGAACGACACAATATGGAAGTAACTGTGTTCAATTCCAAAATTGCCACTATCTGTATTTCTGTACAGTCAAACCTGTCTTATGCAGCCAGCCAAGGGTGTCTCAGAAAGTGGCTGCTTAGCACAGGTGTCTGCTTAATAGAGGTCAAATGTATAATAAGAGAACATATTGTGAATCTGGAAACTGGCTGCTTAGCACAGGTGGCTGCTTAATAGAGGTGACCACTAACACAGGTTTGACTGTAATACTATTTAAGGATGCATTCTAACACAGGTTTGACTGTAATACCATTTAAGGATGCATTCTAACACATGTTTGACTGTAATACCATTTAAGGATGCAATCTAACACAGGTTTGACTGTAATACCATTTAAGGATGCAATCTAACACAGGTTTGACTGTAATACCATTTAAGGGTGCAATCTAACACAGGTTTGACTGTATTTCTAAAATTAATGGTTTTTGATACACTTATAATTCAAAAGAATTTGATTTTGGATGAATTTTTAACGACACATTCCAGTAAATAGATTAACGATTGGTTGTTTTCATGTTATCCTTTATAGTATTCCAGGAAAACTTTATATTTGCAAGTATAAAATTTAATAGTGGCTGAGTGGTTAAAGTCGCTAACTTCAAATCACTAGCCACTCACCTCTGCTGGTTCGAATCCTTTCATGTGAGGGAGCTATCCAGCTGGCTTGCAGAAGATTGATGGTTCTACTCAGGTGCCCGTTTGCGCATGAAATACTGATCAAAGGGGCACCTGGGGTCTTCCTCTACCAATAATAGCTGGAAAGTGGCCATATGGCCTAAACTGTTTGTGTGTCATTTAACCCTAAAAACAAACAAATATTTTATATAATTGTTCCGTCTTCCATAGTTTTCATGGAATGTCCATCTTTCTAAGCTGTTGGTGCATCGTTTAACCCCAAAAACAAACAAATAAATATTTTATATAATTGTTCCATAGAAGACTAGTTTTCATGGAATGTCCATCTTTCTATGTTTATCTTAAACAATGTGCTTAGTTTTCTTTGAAACTTGCAGGACGAGTGGCCGCAGCGTCTGACTTCAGAAGGTCCCATGGATATCCAGGATGAAGGATTACTGTTGGGAAGCAAACAAGACATAGCAGAATTGCTAAGAGATGCAGCACGTATCCTAACCTTAATTAAGTTGCAATAATATCGAAACAAGTTCTAACAACTTTTATTAATAAAAGACATCTCTAATTTTCTATTACCTCCCTTGGCATAGAATGAATAGGTCCTTTTAGTTAGAACCCTTTGTTTTTACTGTTGTGACCTAACCAGATGTTGCGGTATGATAAATGTGATTTTATCAAAATCGTGTTAATTTAACTGATAACATTCTTTTACAGATAAGTACACATTGCATATACTCGGACCGGGAAGTATGTGAGATGGTACGGTGTCACCAGATCGGACAGGTGGGTTTTCTCCGGGTACTCCGGTTTCCTCCCACACGAATGACCACATTTACGCTTTCATCCGCGCCAACGAGAGTGATTACTATAAGTTGTTAGGGTTTGCTTCGCAATCGTAAAATAAATAAAGTTCAGGGTTCCCCCTGTCTGAATGTTTGTCTGTAGTTTAAAATCACTGGCGCCAATTGAAAAAACTTGGCGCCAACTAAGAGCCATATAGTACACAAATAAATATTTGAAGCCATGTATTTGATAAAACATGTGCCAACATTTTTTAAAATTATTTTTGCTTAGCACTCGCTAAGCTGGGAAGCCACTTTGAGGCTATAATTTGGTAAATAACTCGTCTTATAGACAATTATGTAATAAAAAAAGTTCCAACAAATTTTATTAATCACTCTCATTGGTATGCAGATAGAAGTGTATTTGTGGTCGATTGTGTAGGGTGACACCGTAGTACGCAGAAAAGAACCCACCTATCCAATCTATACATGTATGAATTAGCATGATTTATTTTAATATACATGTTTTGTAGCAATTATGGAGAAATTTGTTATTGCTATGATGTGCCGACATAGGGATGCAGGCTTGTAAACTGGCTTATGCCTATCGAGTTAAAGATACCATCAACTCGCAAATCTACTCCCTCTCAAGCTGAAAGTAGGAAGATGAGAGCTCTGGAAGAAAATTTGACATTGAATTACAGTCAAACCTGTCTTAAGCAGCCAGCTAAGGGAGTCAGAGAAAGTGGCTGCTTAGCACAGGTGGTTGCTTAATAGAGGTCAAATATATAATAAAACAACCAATTGGGAATCTGGAAACTGGCTGCTTAATACAGGTTGGCTGTTTAATGGAGGTGACCACTAACACAGGTTTGACTGTATATATATATATATTTCTTTAACAATGTACTCAGCACTTGGTCTTCATTTATTGGAAGAAATGCAAGAGAGGTTGGATAACCTGGAGGGAACCCTGAATTACTATTCCTCGGAGATAGTGTCCGAGGGCAAGCGTGCATCACGGTTGCAGGATAGACTTTTCTACTCTCCATCTAGAAGTATGATATTTTCTTTAACCCCTTCCCCTCATAGAAGCACCTCTTCACGTCATTACCAATACGACATACATTAACCCCTTTCCCTCATAGAAGCACCTCTTCACGTCATTACCAATACGACATACATTAACCCCTTTCCCTCATAGAAGCACCTCTTCACGCCATTACCAATACGACATACATTAACCCCTTTCCCTCATAGAAGCACCTCTTCACGCCATTACCAATACGACATACATTAACCCCTTTCCCTCATAGAAGCACCTCTTCATGCCATTACCAATACAACATACATTGACAATGAACCAATGTTCATAATAATGGTCAGAATCTCATGTAGTCCCAGTAATATCTATGGAGGTGGGATAGATATGGCGACTACTTATCCACTGCATGATAGCTAAATGGCTGTCGTTTGTATGGAAATATAATAGTATATTAACCTAAATCTCTATGAAGGAAAGGGTTATAATAACTTAAATATAAATATATAAAATAATTTATAGTTTGATAAATTTTGTTTCAATTGACCTTTCGTCATTACAATTTTAATACATACAGTTTGTTATCTACATAATATATTTAACTGTAGATATCTTGTATACAATATACTTAACCAAGCGCGATATAACCTGAACTGTGCTGATGCGCCGTTAAACCAAATTCTCACTCACTTTAAAATAACAGTTGTAACTGTAGAAATATTCAGTCAAACCTGTCTTAAACACCCAGCCAAGGGTATCTCAGAAAGTGACTGCTTAGCACAGGTGGCTGCTTAATAGAGGTAAAATGTATAATAAAACAACATATTGGGAATCTGGAAACTGGCTGCTTAATACAGGTTGGCTGCTTAATAGATGTGACCACTAATGCAGGTTTTTATTTTTTAATTTTTTTTTACGATTGCGAAGCAAGTTTTAACAACTTATATTAATCACTCTCGTTGGCTCGGATGAAAGCGTAAATGTGGTCTTCACTAAGGCAGGTTTGACTGTATAGCCATCTTCCGCTACCGTAAAGGTTAATTCTCAACATTGTTTTGGTCATGCTAGAATAAAAATATTTGTATTTGCGTTATTTATAGTCGAATAAAACATGGTTTGTCGTTAATTTATACAAATTTATTTTAGCTCGATTGAGAAACAAGTTCTTATAACTTATATTAATCACTTTCGAAACCTCATTCCTGATGGAATCCATCGCCACGAGGGAGAGAGGAGGCAACGTGGAAATTAAATGCCTTGCCTAAGGGCACAATCATAACGGCTTCAGCGGGGTTCAAACTCCGGACCTTTCGCACCTGAAGCGAACGTGCATCAACTGCGCTATCACGACTTCCACTTCGTTCTCAACTCTGGAATTAATTCCTACGCATCAGAACTCCAAAATATGTTTTACTAGCCTGTAAATAACTGAAAGACAAATATTATTTCTTATTTAATAAATAAAGTAAACTATTGTATTTTAACTCGCCGGAATCAAGATGTATACATTAACCCTTTCAATACTACAGGGTCCGAGGTTATAAAACTTTCCTCAAATCTCATGTAATTTAAACTCTGCTGAACCAATCCAATCGGAAGCTTGAGACTGAGATTGAGATTGGAGAAAAGATTTATAACCTCCGGGGCCAAGCCTCTAAATAGACTTACAAAGAGTGTGAAGGTGTAAAGCACCGACACAAGACCTTGGTTTAACATCCCATCTGAAAGACTGTTAATTTTATTATGGTCAGACGGGGGATCGACACAGGTGTTCATTTGATTCCTTATATAATTGACATTGCATTTTCTGACTATAAATGACCATAAATGTTGTGATAAACCTGTATTTACGTCATTTCGTTTTAATTAATTGAACAGCTATGCAACTATTGCACTACACAGTATTATTGACAAAATGTTTGTTTATAGAAACAAACATACATTAACCACTCAGCAACGTCTCGGGGGGGGGGGGAACTGCGTTTACCGGAATGTATAGAAGGCGAGTGTAACAATGTAAATATTTAAGGAATGAATCACAGGTTAATAGTTCCCATCGGGGTATGAACTGCATTGGGCGTAGTTAAAGTGTGTGGAGGCCAGGCCGACTGCATCAACGCTAACTTTAAACACGCCCAATATATTTTTTTAAAATTAAATTATTTAAATTTTTTTTATTTAACGTCGCTACCGGTTACCCATTTGAGTGGCATGCAGTTTACCTGTTACTATGCATCTCTTTCAGCATTTATGACGGAGATATCAGAATCGGACGCCGTAAAATCGCATCATAGCTCGAAGGGACACAAAAGTCTGGTAAGCCCTTTGACGATCTGATACATGTATAAAAATATACTTTTATATAGATGGTGTGATGTTCCTTTGGATAAAGGTACAAGTCATTTCAGTGCCATATGTCTACAATTTCAAGCACCTGTGCTTAAAACAAATTGTGTATTTTGATGACAACGTAGCTCATTTTAAAGAAATCTGGACCCACTCATTGGTCATACGTGCCTCCCAACTGGACCCTCTCATTGGTCATACATGCCTCCCAACTGGACCCTCTCATTGGTCATACGTGCCTCCCAACTGGACCCTCTCATTGGTCATATGTGCCTCCCAACTGTACCCTTTCATTAGTCATATGTGACTCCCATCTGGCCCCTCTCATTAGTCATATGTGCCTCACAACTGTACCTCTCTCATTAGTCATACGTGCCTCCCAACTGGAACCTCTCATTAGTCATATGTGGTACAAAACTGGACCCTTTCATTAGTCATACGTGCCTCCTAACTGGCCCCTCTCATTAGTCATACGTGCCTCCTAACTGGCCCCTCCATGTAGTCATACGTGCCTTCCCAACTGGACCCTCTCATTAGTCATACGTGCCTCCCAACTGGCCCCTTTCATTAGTCATACGTGCCTCCCAACTGGCCCCTTACATTAGTCATACGTGCCTCCCAACTGGACCCTCTCATTAGTCATACATGCCTCCCCAACTGGACCCTTTCATTAGTCATATGTGCCTCCCTATTGTACCCTCTCATTGGTCATACGTGCCTTCCAACTGGACCCTCTCATTAGTCATACATGCCTCCCCAACTGGACCCTCTCATTAGTCATATGTGCCTCCCTATTGTACCCACTCATTGGTCATACGTTTCTCCTAACTGGACCCTCTCATTAGTCATACATATCTCCAAACTGTACCCTCTCATTAGTCATACGTTTCTCCAAACTGTACCCTCTCATTAGTCATACGTTTCTCCAAACTGTACCCTCTCATTAGTCATACGTTTCTCCAAACTGTACCCTCTCATTAGTCATACGTTTCTCCAAACTGTACCCTCTCATTAGTCATACGTTTCTCCAAACTGTACCCTCTCATTAGTCATACGTTTCTCCAAATGTACCCTCTCATTAGTCATACGTTTCTCCAAACTTACCTCTCATAGTCATACGTTTCTCCAAACTGTACCCTCTCATTAGTCATACATTCTCCAAACTGGACCCTCTCATAGTCATACATTTCTCCAAACTGTACCCTCTCATTAGTCATACATTCTCCAAACGACCCTCTCATTTCATACGTTTCTCCAAACTGTACCCTCTCATTAGTCATACGTTTCTCCAAACTGGACCCTCTCATTAGTCATACGTTTCTCCAAACTGGACCCTCTCATTAGTCATACGTTTCTCCAAACTGTACCCTCTCATTAGTCATACGTTTCTCCAAACTGTACCCTCTCATTAGTCATACGTTTCTCCAAACTGGACCCTCTCATTAGTCATACGTTTCTCCAAACTGTACCCTCTCATTAGTCATACGTTTCTCCAAACTGTACCCTCTCATTAGTCATACGTTTCTCCAAACTGTACCCTCTCATTAGTCATACGTTTCTCCTAACTGGACCCTCTCATTAGTCATACGTGTCTCCCAAGGGGATCAAGCTCACAACCACTCAGTTGGTTACGAGGCTGACACCGTATCCATTTCACCACGGAGGCTCCGCAAATTAGAGCTGCTTATCATGCACCAGAGAATTTAAATAACGGGAAGTCTCAAACCGAGACCATGATAGCAATACGTACCTCACTAATATATTGAGACGTGTCATCACAGACATCGACAGCCTTCTTAACCCATTCAACACCTCAGACCTCTAAATAAGCTTATAAAAAGTGTAGATCCAGATGAGCCGGCTCGTGACGAGCCGTCTCCTCAGGATCTGCACTTTTTGTCAGTAATATTACTATTTATAAACAAAATTACCCATTTTGATAAATGAACTGATCCAAATGTAATTTTCGGATTAATTTATTGGTCTAAGAATATCACGCACCAGTCCATGGTGTTGAATGTGTTAAATATTGTTAGAATAATATTTATTTACTACATGCATCATTTGATGTAAATTTGTATGAAATGTATTTTTCTAGGCAGACAAATTTAATATGAAGGTACATTTATTGTGGATCTGAATTAATTGCATTACTGTTGCATTATTGTTGCATAATTGTTGCATAATTGTTTAAATGCCTAACTATAGTTTCTCATGGTACTTGTGATTCTAAGTTAGGGCCATTCGTACCTGAAGCGATCGCGCCACCACCTTTTTATTGAGTAGTGTAATAAATTTTTATTTTTACAAAATTAAAGCTCTTGTCCCCCATATTGGAAAAACCTGAACGAGAATCTAACGATTATTTTATAGTGGTCTTATTGTCTTGATGAAGATCAGCAGAGATCAAGTGAATTTGAAAACATAAACTTGGTGTTTACTAAGTATGCTACGTTTCATTAGTATTAAGATATCAGCAGAGTCTAAGACTAAGCAGGTTCGATCCCCCGTCTGACCCTAATAAAATTAACAGTCTTTCAGATGGGACGTTAAACCAAGGTCTCGTGTCGGTGCTTTACACCGTGCACGTAAAAGAACAGGAGGAGACTCTGGAATGTGTCCCTGTCTGTATCATTGCACTGTCCTCCAAACATCTAAAATGACTAATCTCTTCAGGAGGCGTCGCTCATATGGGCAACCGGTAGCGACGATAAATAAACGTACAACACAAGACTAGAATTTACGTGCAAAACTGTAAGATATTGCAAGAGAACCACAAGTATATATCATGTGTTTTATTCATGTTTTGTTAACAGGTTTTGTAAATGTTTTTGCTTTTAACAGTGTTGTAGCATAATATAGTAAGGAATGACTGCATGGGGGTGGGGGTCTGTATGGAGCATAGGGGGTGGGGGGGGGGTCAGGGAGTAATAGTGCAAGAGTTGGGAACTTTGGTGGCTGCAGTGTTGTGCGACTAGTGAAGGTATGCGAGAAATGATATAAGTCGCCGAGTTACAGGTGTGGGACATGTGAAGATATGCAGGAAATGATATCAATTATGATAAACAGATGGGTGAATATTGATGAAATTGCTGAAGTACAGATATGTGACATGTAGATGTAGGAATAAAGAAAATGAAGTTCCTGTGGTACAGATGTGTTAACTGTGGGATATGGTCATAATCCCCACCGGACATAATCTCTCCCATGTTTTTTTCACAGGAGGAAAAAATCTCACTGTTTAGGGTTATGATTAGTTTTAGGGCTAGGGTTATGGTTAGAATGTTGATAATGCTACTGAAGTTCAAGAGGATGCTAGGAGAGTAGTGGGTGACAGTACAGTGGATGGGTCAGGGTTAGAATGATGGTAATGCTACTGAAGTTAAAGAGGATGCTAGGAGAGTAGTGGGTGACAGTACAGTGGATGGGTCAGGGTTAGAATGTTGATAATGCTGAAGTTTAAAAGGATGCTAGGAGAGTAGTGGGTGACAGTACAGTGGATGTTCAGGGTTAGAATGTTGATAATGCTGAAGTTAAAGAGGATGGATGCTAGGAGAGTAGTGGGTGACAGTACATTGGATGGTCTGTGACAGGTATAAGGTGATGAATGAGAGAAATGAGAAAATCAACGGACAGGGGCGAAATGTACAGGTATGTGAGGATCATAAGAATAAACTGTATCCATCTAGTGTGCAACACTGTGTTGTTTATTTGCTTGTGTATGGACTTATTCGTAGACCTTGCTTTTAAATGTGTTGTACGTGTAAGTTGCTTATAAATCCTCAAAAAGTGTATGTATTTCCACAGGGATTTGAAGTCTCAACAATGAATAACACATTTCCCCTTGCCCCACCAACATACCAATACAGTAAAACGGTAAAAAAAAAAATCTAAAAAAAGTATAAAAAGTTATTATAAATTATATTATGTTATATAATAAATGGAGATAACTATTTCTTAGTTTAATTTTTAGATAGTTTAATATTTGTTTCTATAAACTGACGGGGCTTCAAACTGCTGTGGTATTTATGATTACATGTGTCGCTTGTAATAACAACAATCCTAATTAATGTCATTAATAAATCAAGTGATCACGCTTTAGTGTTTTTGTGTTGTATAAATGTGTATGCAATCAGACCTATCTTAAGCAACCAGTCCAAGGGACTCACAGAAAGTGGCTGCTTAGCATGGGTGGCTGCTTAATAGAGGTTGTAGATGGCAAATGTGTAATAAAACAACATATTGGGAATCTGGAAACTGGCTGCTTAATACAGGTTGACTGCTTAATGAAGGTGACCACTAACACAGGTTTGACTGTATGTTAATAGACTCTCGTATGATAATCATATGTATAACCTTAGACCATGTCAATGCTGCTACGAAAGAATGATTTAGTTTAAGCATTATTTATTTCAGTATTTTTTTTTACATGTAATCAATAAATAAAAAACAGTTTACATATAATTTAACAGCAGTAGACTGAAAGGGATTTGAACGAAAGAAAACTTATATAGTTCTTCTCCCTAATCAAATACAGTCAGAAATAAATAATGTTTAAACTAACATTATTCTTACGTAGCAGCGTTGACATGGTCTAAGGTTATAAAACCTTTCTCAGATCTCAAACTCAAATTTGATTGATTGAATCGGAGATTTGCACTCTGCTCAGCCAATCAGCTAGAGATCGAGTTGGAGTCGGGGCGCATGGTTTGAGTTGATGAGGAGTGTTATGTATGTTGTAGTTCTTTCGTAATTGTAAGCGTTAACTATTATTTTACACATTCCGTAAATACAGTCGAGCATGATAACGAGGCTCACAACCGGCATGGAGCGCGAGGGATTGCGCAAGGACATCATCTCGGTACTATAATAGCACTCGCACTCAAACATGCATTGTGATCAGGGTTTCAGTGTGTACCAGGAGTGGTTCACGCCGATGGCTCCATATATACATGTATGGGAGTGCAAGGGCCAGGTGTTAACTGAATGAAGTTTTTGTAAAGATTTTAATTGCATGTATTTCTGTAAATGGAATCTGCAGTGTTTATAGGCACTTGGATAGCAGAGTATTTCATAGAATTATGTAGTTAGATTTATCCATTGCACAAAACAAGTAAGGGTTTAATTCCATGTATTTCGGTAATTGTATCTACAGTGTTTACCGGTATATAGCTTTGCACTTGGATAGCAGAGTATTTCATAGAATTATGTAGTTAGATTTATCCATTGCACAAAACAAGTAAGGGTTTAATTCCATGTATTTCGGTAATTGTATCTACAGTGTTTACCGGTATATAGCTTGGCACTTGGATAGCAGAGTATTTCATAGAATTATGTAGTTAGATTTATCCATTGCACAAAACAAGTAAGGGTTTAATTCCATGTATTTCGGTAATTGTATCTACAGTGTTTACCGGTATATAGCTTGGCACTTGGATAGCAGAGTATTTCATAGAATTATGTAGTTAGATTTATCCATTGCACAAAACAAGTAAGGGTTTAATTCCATGTATTTCGGTAATTGTATCTACAGTGTTTACCGGTATATAGCTTGGCACTTGGATAGCAGAGTATTTCATAGAATTATGTAGTTAGATTTATCCATTGCACAAAACAAGTAAGGGTTTAATTCCATGTATTTCGGTAATTGTATCTACAGTGTTTACCGGTATATAGCTTGGCACTTGGATAGCAGAGTATTTCATAGAATTATGTAGTTAGATTTATCCATTGCACAAAACAAGTAAGGGTTTAATTCCATGTATTTCGGTAATTGTATCTACAGTGTTTATATAGCTTGGCACTTGGATAGCAGAGTAATTCATAGAGTTTAAATTTTTTTTTTTTAACAACTTATATTAATCACTCTCGTTTGCGCAGATGAAAGCGTTAATGTGGTCATTCGTGTGGGAGGAAACCGGAGTACCCGGAGAAAACCCACCTGTCCGATCTGGCGACCACTGTACCATCTCACATACTTCCCGATCCGAGGATCGAACCCGGGTTGCATCGGTGAGAAGCGAGCGCGCTATCCACTGCGCTAATCGGACAGTAGTTAGACTTATCCATTGCACAAAGCAAGCATGCATTTCGGTAATTGTATCTGCAGTGTTCATAGGCACTATATGTACAATTCATGGATTTATGTAGTAAGACAATATATATAATTGCACAAAGCAAGTACGGTTTATTTGCATACATTTTGGTAAATGGAGTTTGTTGTGGCGTTATTTGCACATTTATATAATAGTAATTTATGGATTTATATATTAAGTTGATTATTATTCAATTAACCGTTTGCACGCTAGCGGCAGATAAAATCACTTTTACAAACAGCTCAGACCCAGATCGGACAGCACAAAATGTGTCGTCTGATCAGGCTCTATGCTGTTGGCTATTCGGATAGTGGAGCTAAAACACTTAGCTGAATAGCAAAAACATAGATCCTGATCAGATGCGGAATTATGCTGCAGCTGATCTGGATCTATGTTGTTTGCAAATGTGATTTTATTTACTCAGCAGGTAAATGGTTAAAGAAACTGTTAACAAGATTTGTTTACGTATATTTTAGTATTTCTCTATTTTTTCTCTAATGGCAAACTGTAATATTTAGTAATAACATGATATGTCAGTGATTTACGTGCGCAGTTATTTAGTAAGTTTATGATTTAAGCATTCAATTCACGGTGTAGTCCTATTGTTCCCACTTATATAAAATTAGGTAAAAACGGGTGTGGGAATAAGATGATTTGTGTTGCAGTGTGTTTAAGAGTGTTTAAGATCAAATACAATCAAACGGACGGACAGACACGCAGACAGACAGCAACTATATATATACATACCATGAACCTGTAACCACCAACAACAAGACTTTGTCCACCACGTTTGTTGCGGACAAACTCAATTTGAACTTGTGCATTCGCCAAAAATTTGGAATGGTCATTTACCTATAAAGTGGGAATAAGAGTACTACTGGACAACAGCAAGTGGGAATAAAAGGATTAAACCCAATTCACTCACTTGTATTTATAACCTCCTAAAAACAAAAGAGTGCCATTGTCTTCTCAGTGTCCATCCACAAATCCATCAATCCAAGCCGCAAGATCTGTCTGCTCAGTGTCCATCCACAAATCCATCAATCCAAGCCGCAAGATCCACTTGTTGGGTAGTGAGAACAATAGATGGTCGTACTTTAAAATTATTCTGTAATGATTGTTTAAACTTTATTTATTTTACAACAATTGCGAAGCAAGTTTTAACAACTTATATTAATCACTCTCGTTGGCGCGGATGTAAGCGTATATGTGGTCATTCGTGTGGGAGGAAACCGGAGTACCCGGAGAAAATCCACCTGTCCGATCTGGCGACCATCGTACCATCTCACATACTTCCTGGTCCGAGGATCGAACTGGGGTCACATTCGTGAAAAGCGAGCGCGCTAACCACTGCGCTAATCGGACAGCTTGTTGGGTATAGGTCCAATTGTGAGGATGTCCGTCTGAATTGTCTTATGCAATCTAGTTCATTTAAACCAGTTATGTTTATCACCCTAAAACCCCATTTTTTCGTGCGGACAATAATTCATTACATTTCACAGGGTTCATTGTAGGTCAGATTATTTATGAGAAGTAAGAAAGCTCGCAGTCGCGTTATTTAATAAATTTCAATAAAATATGTGTAAAATGCACAGTATGACCATTAAATACAACATTTGAATAGCAGTGCTTTATAATGGGCCAATGTATCTTACTGGACAACATTTTGTATGAAAATTGTAATTTTTTTTATATATATATATTTTTTTTTAGGGAGAAGTGGGGCCCCCCTGAGGGCGGCTATTTCGCCCTCTAGAATGATCCTGATTTCAGATTCATTTACGCACTATTGCAATGGTCTAGTTAGTTTACATTCTGGTGTAGGGAATAACGACATAACATGTATTAGTGATATGTATATACATGTGTATATATATATATATATGTGTGTATGTGTATACATGTGTTATATATATATATGTGTGTGTATGTGTATATACATGTGTATATATATATATATATTATATATATATGTGTGTATGTGTATATACATGTGTATATATTATATATATATTATATGTGTGTATGTGTATACATGTGTATATATTATATATATGTGTGTATGTGTATATACATGTGTATATATATATATAATGTGTGTATGTGTATACAGTGTATATATATATATATATGTGTGTATGTATATACATGTGTATATATATATATATGTGTGTAGTGTATATACATGTGTATTATGAATTATATATATATATATATATATAGTGTGTATGTGTATACATGTGTATATATATATATATGTGTGTATGTGTATACATGTGTATATATATATATTGTGTGTAGTATATACATGTGTATATAATATATGTGTGTATGTGTATACATGTGTATATATATATATATGTGTGTATGTGTATATACATGTGTATATATATATATATATGTGTGTATGTGTATATACATGTGTAATATATATATATGTGTGTATGTGTTATACATGTGTATATATATATATATATATTATATATTGTGTGTATGGTATATACTGTGTGTGTATATATATATATTATATGTGTGTATGTGTATATACATGTGTATATATATATATTGTGTGTATGTGTATATACATGTGTATATATATATATATATGTGTGTATGTGTATATACATGTGTATATATATATATATGTGTGTATGTGTATACATGTGTATATATATATATATGTGTGTATGTGTATATACATGTGTATATATATATATATGTGTGTATGTGTATATACATGTGTATATATATATATATATGTGTGTATGTGTATATACATGTGTATATATATATATATATGTGTGTATGTGTATACATGCACAATTTGTAGGCCCGATCGTTTCTGAGCTTTCCAGAATGACTTGTCAATGGTGGGGGATTCAAGAGTTGACACTTTTATATCCAGTTCTATCCGCTAAGTAAAATCAACTGAATGTCACGCATAGATCATTTTTACCATGTCGTATTTAACAATATAAGTATAGGAATCGGGAAAACTAGCATGCAGAGCAGGTTTGTCTTTCTGAACTCGAATATGACATTAGCAATATTAAACTCTTTGCATGCTGGGTAATATAAAGTCTATAAATAGTTCAAATCATGTAGAAGATGACATGTCATTGATGTGTTTGTTCATATTTTAGCTGAAAACTCTTGGAAATATGACACAATTCTAATGAAATTGCGTGACATATTTGTCTGCTATGTTCCCTGCTAGCGTGCAAATAGTTAATGATGTATTTCAATATTTCTAGGATTTCGTCGATTCTCTGATGGAGACCCGTAAGAAGAGCTTGGAGTACTGTCAGTTTCCGGGGTTCAGACACGGTGAACTGATAGAGCTACCAGGCCAACTGGAGTCTCCACCCATCCTACATAGAGTCACCAAGGCGCAGGATTTCAATGTAAGTTTCTATTCTATAAGTCCTGGTTACCATGGTAATTTGAATTCCCACTATGGATAGAGTAACCAAGACACAGTAATTCATTATAACTTTGTAGTCATTACCATTGGCCAGTGCAAGTTGAAGACATTTTCAGTGTAAGAGTGCTTTCTTTTCATAAACATAATTATGGATGCCACTTAACACATTTGTCAAAATAATTTTTCCTTTAGCACTCACTTATAAGACGGGAAGCCACTTTCAGGCCATAATCTCCACGGCAATTCCACTGAATAATATCTGGTTTATTATCCATTTGATTTATTTAAAAATTATGGAACAAAGTACACAATGAATATAGAAACATGTTTATTAATGGTGCATGAGATCTTGAGGATCCAGCCTCGAGATCTTCTTGCTATCTTTATGGAGTGATGGGGTATCATCCTCATCTTCCATGTCGCTCAGGGCGTTATACCGATTTAGACTGAGCAAGGGATCATCATCACCCTTCCTCCCATCAGTTTTTTTATTTAAATGTAGTTTATTTTTGGTGTTTGGTTCACCAGAGCGGGTTTAGAATTACCCGAATTTGTATAAGTGGGTTTAGTATAACCCGATGATGTTGATTATAACTAAATCTGCTTAAACATAGTATAAACTTGTTGCTTTGTGTTTTGTATTCCTTACATCACAAAATAAATACAGTCAAACCTCTGTTAGTGGTCACTTCTATTAAGCAGCCAACCTCTATTAAGCAGCCAACCTCTATTAAGCAGCCAACCTCTATTAAGCAGCCAACATCTATTAAGCAGCCAACCTATATTAAGCAGCCAACATCTATTAAGCAGCCAACCTCTATTAAGCAGCCAACCTCCAACCTCTATTAAGCAGCCAACCTCTATTAAGCAGCCAACCTCTATTAAGCAGCCAACCTCTATTAAGCAGCCAACCTCCAATCTCTATTAAGCAGCCAACATCTATTAAGCAGCCAACATCTATTAAGCAGCCAACCTCTATTAAGCAGCCAACCTCCAACCTCTATTAAGCAGCCAACATCTATTAAGCAGCCAACATCTATTAAGCAGCCAACCTCTATTAAGCAGCCAACCTCCAACCTCTATTAAGCAGCCAACCTCTATTAAGCAGCCAACCTCTATTAAGCAGCCAACCTCCAACATCTATTAAGCAGCCAACCTCTATTAAGCAGCCAATCTCTATTAAGCAGCCAACCTCTATTAAGCAGCCAACATCTATTAAGCAGCCAACCTCTATTAAGCAGCCAACATCTATTAAGCAGCCAACCTCTATTAAGCAGCCAACCTCTATTAAGCAGCCAACCTCTATTAAGCAGCCAACCTCCAACCTCTATTAAGCAACCAACATCTATTAAGCAGCCAACCTCTATTAAGCAGCCAACATCTATTAAGCAGCCAACCTCTATTAAACAGCCAATCTCTATTAAGCAGCCAACCTTTATTAAGCAGCCAACCTCCAACCTCTATTAAGCAACCAACCTCTATTAAGCAGCCAACCTCTATTAAGCAGCCAACCTCTATTAAGCAGCCAACCTCTATTAAGCAGCCAACCTATATTAAGCAGCCACCCTCTATTAAGCAGCCGACCTCTATTAAGCAACCAACCTCTATTAAGCAGCCAACCTCTATTAAGCAGCCAACCTCTATTAAGCAGCCAGTTTATGGACACCAGTATGTTGTTTTCTTATTCTTTTGACCTATTAAGCAGCAACCTGTGCTAAGCAGCCACTTTCTGTGATTCCCTTGCCTGGCTGCTTAAGACAGGTTTTACTAATGAATACATTACTTTTTGGATCCTCTTGACTTGAAATCAATGGTTTCAGTGGAACCAGTACTCGACATTTTTATTGTTTCCCATTGCGGGTTATAGGTTAACCGAACGAATACCGTAAACACGTCATGGTCGTCCTTGGGTTAAGCACAACTAATAGTAATAAGATACGACAAGCCTTAAATACTTCAAATGTATCGATATATAGAATCTGAAATCGACATCGAATCGACTCACGGGAATCGATGATACATCGTTATCACGATTATCAATGACACCTCTACTCTGTAGACACATTAATTTATATGTTAATTCTAACACGACCCAGCTAATAACATACATACTTGTAGAGTAAAATTTACCTTGGGTTATTCTGCGATATACCTACCTTGAACTATGCTGCGCGCGCACCGTGTTTTGGCTATTCCATTTATACAATGCGTGTAAAGTTTTATGAATGAAAGTCACGTGATGTTTGTAAAAAATACCGTGCCGCGGAAGCGAGCTATTTTTAGAATCAGATAATCTCTTGTCCGTCTTGTTTTTCTGTTAAGTAACGTTTCAGTTACTATTCTGTACAGTTTTATTTGACAAAATAAATAAAATTATTGATCAGTTACAACTTTTGTTCATTTATGCACTAGATTGATATTTTCCATAAAAAATAACGTCATCACCCCTTACGCGGGAGGAAATTATGAAAGCCAAATGCAGCAGCGTTTGAAGAAAATACTCCTTTAAAATTATTAGAAGTAAGTCGTGTTAGAATCAAAATAATAAGTATCAACCGTGGTATATCGCAGAATAACCCGAGTTTGAAGTTCTTATGCGTAGAAATATATCACGAAGGCCGAAGTAAAATATAAATATAAGCCTGTAATTAAATATGAATGTATTATACTTTGCAGCCTGGGTTTAAGAAGTTTTGGAAGAAGTTGTTTTTGTCGGAAGCGTCCGTTGCGATGATGCAGGACACATTCTGGTGGTTCTTCCTTGACAGATTTGATGTAAGTGTACGACCTAAGACAAATCATTTATTCCTATGCGCAATAGGTTCAAATTCCACTGGGTTTAAATGTATGGAAGCTATCCTGCGAGCTTGCTTAAGGTTGTAGGTTCCAGCAGATATTGACTGGAGGGTATCCTGCAGATATATTCATCAACAATTAAATGATTAGCGCATTGGTTACCACGCTCGCTTCTCACCAATGCTACCGTTGTTCGATCCTCGGACCGGGAAGTATGGAAGATGGTACGGTGGTCACCAGATCGGAATGGTGTGCTTTCCCCGGACTCAGGTTTCCTCCCACACGAATGACCACATACAACAACAACAACAACAACAACAACAACAACAACAACATTTATTCAACATTAAGCAAAATTACAGTGCTTCTAGTCTATTATAAATAGTATATAAACATAACATGTAATGTAATGACAACATGAAACATGAGTCCTACACGCGGTGTCTTAAGCAAAGTGAAGATTATCATAATTATCATATTTTATTAAGTGTTTTTATTTTTTTATTTTTTTTTATACACCCGTATACACTTTCATCTGCGCAAACGAGAGTGATTAAAGCAGTGCAACAATTGTTGTAATATCATTTTAAAAGAACAACAGCTGCCCTAGGCTGTTTGTGTGACTGGCGTTACTTATAGCACTATTTTGGCTGTTTGTGTGACTGGCGTTACTTATAGCACTATTTTGGCTGTTTGTGTGACTGGCGTTACTTATAGAACTATTTAGGCTGTTTGTGTGACTGGCGTTACTTATAGAACTATTTTGGCTGTTTGTGTGACTGGCGTTACTTATAGAACTATTTAGGCTGTTTGTGTGACTGGCATTACTTATAGCACTATTTAGGCTGTTTGTGTGACTGGCGTTACTTATAGAACTATTTAGGCTGTTTGTGTGACTGGCGTTACTTATAGAACTATTTAGGCTGTTTGTGTGACTGGCGTTACTTATAGAACTATTTAGGCTGTTTGTGTGACTGGCGTTACTTATAGAACTATTTAGGCTGTTTGTGTGACTGGCGTTACTTATAGCACTATTTTGGCTGTTTGTGTGACTGGCGTTACTTATAGAACTATTTTGGCTGTTTGTGTGACTGGCGTTACTTATAGAACTATTTTGGCTGTTTGTGTGACTGGCGTTACTTATAGAACTATTTAGGCTGTTTGTGTGACTGGCGTTACTTATAGAACTATTTTGGCTGTTTGTGTGACTGGCGTTACTTATAGAACTATTTAGGCTGTTTGTGTGACTGGCGTTACTTATAGAACTATTTTGGCTGTTGTGTGACTGGCGTTACTTATAGAACTATTTGGCTGTTTGTGTGACTGGCGTTACTTATAGAACTATTTTGGCTGTTTGTGTGACTGGCGTTACTTATAGAACTATTTAGGCTGTTTGTGTGACTGGCGTTACTTATAGAACTATTTAGGCTGTTGGTGTGACTGGCGTTACTTATAGAACTATTTAGGCTGTTGGTGTGACTGGCGTTACTTATAGAACTATTTTGGCTGTTTGTGTGACTGGCGTTACTTATAGAACTATTTTGGCTGTTTGTGTGACTGGCGTTACTTATAGAACTATTTTGGCTGTTTGTGTGACTGGCGTTACTTATAGAACTATTTAGGCTGTTTGTGTGACTGGCGTTACTTATAGAACTATTTTGGCTGTTTGTGTGACTGGCGTTACTTATAGAACTATTTTGGCTGTTGGTGTGACTGGCGTTACTTATAGAACTATTTTGGCTGTTTGTGTGACTGGCGTTACTTATAGAACTATTTTGGCTGTTTGTGTGACTGGCGTTACTTATAGAACTATTTGGCTGTTGGTGTGACTGGCGTTACTTATAGAACTATTTTGGCTGTTGGTGTGACTGGCGTTACTTATAGAACTATTTAGGCTGTTTGTGTGACTGGCGTTACTTATAGAACTATTTGGCTGTTGGTGTGACTGGCGTTACTTATAGGGCTGTTGGTGTGACTGGCGTTACTTATAGACTATTTTGGCTGTTTGTGTGACTGGCGTTACTTATAGAACTATTTAGGCTGTTTGTGTGACTGGCGTTACTTATAGAACTATTTTGGCTGTTGGTGTGACTGGCGTTACTTATAGAACTATTTTGGCTGTTGGTGTGACTGGCGTTACTTATAGAACTATTTTGGCTGTTGGTGTGACTGGCGTTACTTATAGAACTATTTTGGCTGTTGGTGTGACTGGCGTTACTTATAGAACTATTTTGGCTGTTGGTGTGACTGGCATTACTTATAGAACTATTTAGGCTGTTTGTGTGACTGGCGTTACTTATAGAACTATTTAGGCTGTTGGTGTGACTGGCGTTACTTATAGCACTATTTAGGCTGTTTGTGTGACTGGCGTTACTTATAGAACTATTTAGGCTGTTGGTGTGACTGGCGTTACTTATAGAACTATTTTGGCTGTTGGTGTGACTGGCGTTACTTATAGAACTATTTAGGCTGTTGGTGTGACTGGCGTTACTTATAGAACTATTTAGGCTGTTGGTGTGACTGGCGTTACTTATAGAACTATTTAGGCTGTTTGTGTGACTGGCGTTACTTATAGAACTATTTTGGCTGTTGGTGTGACTGGCGTTACTTATAGAACTATTTAGGCTGTTTGTGTGACTGGCGTTACTTATAGAACTATTTTGGCTGTTGGTGTGACTGGCGTTACTTATAGAACTATTTTGGCTGTTGGTGTGACTGGCATTACTTATAGAACTATTTTGGCTGTTGGTGTGACTGGCGTTACTTATAGAACTATTTAGGCTGTTGGTGTGACTGGCGTTACTTATAGAACTATTTTGGCTGTTGGTGTGACTGGCGTTACTTATAGAACTATTTTGGCTGTTGGTGTGACTGGCGTTACTTATAGAACTATTTAGGCTGTTGGTGTGACTGGCGTTACTTATAGAACTATTTAGGCTGTTGGTGTGACTGGCGTTACTTATAGAACTATTTAGGCTGTTGGTGTGACTGGCGTTACTTATAGAACTATTTAGGCTGTTGGTGTGACTGGCGTTACTTATAGAACTATTTAGGCTGTTGGTGTGACTGGCGTTACTTATAGAACTATTTAGGCTGTTGGTGTGACTGGCGTTACTTATAGAACTATTTAGGCTGTTGGTGTGACTGGCGTTACTTATAGAACTATTTAGGCTGTTGGTGTGACTGGCGTTACTTATAGAACTATTTTGGCTGTTGGTGTGACTGGCATTACTTATAGAACTATTTAGGCTGTTTGTGTGACTGGCGTTACTTATAGCACTATTTTGGCTGTTGGTGTGACTGGCGTTACTTATAGAACTATTTTGGCTGTTGGTGTGACTGGCGTTACTTATAGAACTATTTTGGCTGTTGGTGTGACTGGCGTTACTTATAGAACTATTTTGGCTGTTGGTGTGACTGGCGTTACTTATAGAACTATTTTGGCTGTTGGTGTGACTGGCGTTACTTATAGAACTATTTTGGATGTTGGTGTGACTGGCGTTACTTATAGAACTATTTTGGATGTTGGTGTGACTGGCGTTACTTATAGAACTATTTTGGCTGTTGGTGTGACTGGCGTTACTTATAGCACTATTTTGGCTGTTGGTGTGACTGGCATTACTTATAGAACTATTTTGGCTGTTGGTGTGACTGGCGTTACTTATAGCACTATTTTGGAAGTTTGTGTGACTGGCTCTACTTATAGAACTATTTTGGCTGTTGGTGTGACTGGCGTTACTTATAGAACTATTTTGGCTGTTGGTGTGACTGGCGTTACTTATAGCACTATTTTGGAAGTTTGTGTGACTGGCTTTACTTATAGAACTATTTTGGAAGTTGGTGTGACTGGCGTTAGTTATAGAACTATTTTGGAAGTTGGTGTGACTGGCTTACTTATAGAACTATTTTGGGTTGTGTGACTGGGTTATTATAGAACTATTTTGGGTTGGTGTGACTGGCGTTACTTATAGAACTATTTTGGAGGCCCCTGAAAACATCCATGCCTGAAATAGTGCTGAGAGGGGCACCCGGTGTTTTCCTCCATCAATAATAGCTGGAGATTCGCCATATGACATAAGCTGTCGGTGCCACTTTGAAACCCCAAAACAACCCACAACATACGCTGCGAAAAGTAAAGCTCACTTAAGAAAAAAATACAACTATAAAAGTAATGTATACTAAAGTATTTGTTTATTATAGTGTCCCCCCTATTTAAAGGTCCAGCCATTTCTGATTTATGAGACACCATTTTTATTATGAACATCAGTACTTCCCGAATCCTATGCATGTATGCCAGGCACCAGGCTGGTAGGCAATTGGTAACCCCATTATTTAACTAGCTGACGGCTCGCCAACCGGCTATATCAGAATGAACACCAGACAAGGTTCGAACCTACGACCTTCCGCTCCAGCGGACGCCTTAACCACTAGGCCACGGAGACGGTCCTAACATATATTGTCATGCTTCCCTTTACAGAAGACCAAATCCATCGACAAGAATCTATTGTATGACAGGATAGCAGACAGTTACGTCGCTCTCTTCACGAGCATCAACGAAGATGTCAAGGACAAGTTTCTCATGGTAAGAATCTATTGTATGACAGGATAGCAGACAGTTACGTCGCTCTCTTCACCAACATCAACGAAGATGTCAAGGACAAGTTTCTCATGGTAAGAATCTATTGTATGACAGGATAGCAGACAGTTACGTCGCTCTCTTCACCAGCATCAACGAAGATGTCAAGGACAAGTTTCTCATGGTAAGAATCTATTGTATGATAGGATAGCAGACAGTTACGTTGCTCTTTTCACCAGCATCAATGAAGATGTCAAGGACAAGTTTCTCATGGTAAGAATCTATTGTATGACAGGATAGCAGACAGTTACGTCGCTCTCTTCACCAGCATCAACGAAGATGTCAAGGACAAGTTTCTCATGGTAAGAATCTATTGTATGACAGGATAGCAGACAGTTACGTCGCTCTCTTCACCAGCATCAATGTGGATGTCAAGGACAAGTTTCTCATGGCAAAACAGCACACGAAACAACCAAAGTCTCATAGTACATAACAGTATATGAATAGTAACGAAACTTTATGCTTAAAGCAGCCCTATATCATATGAAATAAAAGATATTTGAAAAATTCAAATTTTATGTATGGGTAGCAATGCTGCTACGTTTGGGTAGCAATGCTGCTACGCATTCTTACATTATAATTTGCATAATTATGTTCAATTGGTAAACAGTGTTTTTTGCTATAAAACAAACTCGAAACCGAAAGTAGGACTTCCGAGTCAGTGGGTCACGCACTTGTTTACAATCGGAATGCATCATCCGCACTTGTTTACATACATTCGGAATGCATCGTCCCCATTAGTCCCACGTTGTCTTTTAATTGAATTACTTGAGATTACCTCTGTTATCTAAGTCTTTTAGGGACATTCCTACATCCCCACGAGGGATTCGACATTAGAGAGTCTTTCATGTTCAAAATATGTTGACATTCCAACATGCGTTTCTACATCCGCTGTTGTTTCACGCATGCACGCTGTGTGTGTTTACATTTCGTTTGTTGATAAACACGTCGCGTATACGACAGTTCATATTTATGGATTGTTATCGTTTCTTTTGTAAACACACATACATTAGTATTTATTTTTTACCAAAACACATCCTTTATTACGATATAGTGCTGCTTTAATGTTAAAGGAATTACCGCTATGTCCGAGAAAATGTGAAAAATACATTTGTAAAGCATATAATTATTTTAAGAAGAAATTTTCTTTATTATTGAAATTAATTATAATTATGTAATCTTTGTTTATTGAATCAGCGACTTATTGACCCATTGGTCGGTTGATATTTTATTGAATCAGCGACTTATTGACCCATTGGTCGGTTGATATTTGATTGAATCAGCGACTTATTGACCCATTGGGTCGGTTGATATTTTATTGAATCAGTGACTTATTGACCCATTGGGTCGGTTGATATTTTATTGAATCAGTGACTTATTGACCCATTGGTCGGTTGATATTTGATTGAATCAGTGACTTATTGACCCATTGGTCGGTTGATATTTGATTGAATCAGCAACTTATTGACCCATTGGTCGGTTGATATTTTATTGAATCAGCGACTTATTGACCCATTGGTCGGTTGATATTTGATTGAATCAGCGACTTATTGACCCATTGGGTCGGTTGATATTTGATTGAATCAGTGACTTATTGACCCATTGGGTCGGTTGATATTTGATTGAATCAGCGACTTATTGACCCATTGGTCGGTTGATATTTGATTGAATCAGTGACTTATTGACCCATTGGGTCGGTTGATATTTGATTGAATCAGTGACTTATTGACCCATTGGGTCGGTTGATATTTGATTGAATCAGCGACTTATTGACCCATTGGGTCGGTTGATATTTGATTGAATCAGTGACTTATTGACCCATTGGGTCAGTTGTTATTTCATACTTATGCATGTGACTATAATAAAAGAATTGTCTATTTATTTATTTATCTACGTTCATGCACTAGTTTATACAAATTTATTTTAGCTCGATTGCGTAACAAGTTATTTCAACTTATATTAATCACTCTCGAGACCTCATTCCTGATGGAATCCATCGCCACGAGGGAGAGAGAAGAGGCAACGTGGAATTTAAATGCCTTGCCTAAGGGCACAATCGTAAGGGCTCAAACTCCGGTCCTTTCGCACCTGAAGTGAACACGCATCCACTGCGCTATCACGACTTCCACTTGCACTTACTAGAACAGCTGTAACTACAGTTGTCCATATTTTACTGTGCAATGTTTTAGGTTTCTAATTTAGCTATCTCATTATACCATGATTTCATTGGGTAGCTGGTAAATGTTTGTTTGTTTATTGTTTAAGGCTTATCCAGACTGCCTCGCCCAGGCTGTCTTCTCTGCTTACTGGGCAGCATTTCCAGAATCACGTAGTAAGTTTGATGACAATCTGCGGCAGGATTTTGTGAATACCATCAGTGAATGGACCACAGGTTAGTAATATCTGCAGTATACTTCTGTCTAACCTGTCTGTAAAGTAAAGTCCACCCATGGAATGGAAGACAGGATAGTCGAGCAGGTCTTGTGTACAGTATATATCTGTCCAATCTGTTTGTAAAGTATAGACCACCCATAGAATGGATGACAGGATAGTCGTGCAGGTCTTGTGTGCAGTATATAGCTGTCCAATCTGTCTGTAAAGTAAAGACCACCCATGGAATGGATGACAGGATAGTCGAGCAGGTCTTGTGTGTGGTTTATGGCTAGAGTAGAAAAGGTGATCTCTCATAACAGTTTCAATGCACATTGACTATGCAGTTGATTTGAGTTCAAAATGGTTGTTTTTATACAGGAATTGTAATCCGACTATAAAACCTTCAACCTCATAAGAATGTAAGGAGTAATCTCCCCTGTCTATTGTTCAACTCTTTTAGTGCATAGTAAACTTGTTTGCATGGAAACCAATGAACCAATGAAACTTTATAAATACATTCTCATTCAGGTGTGAAACCGATACCTGGTACCTACAAGTCGTGGAAGGTAAGAAGACTTCAATCGAAGCCACCCAAAGGATTGGAGAAGGAGAGCTCGAAGACGGCGGAACAGATGATGCATGCTGCAGCCCTCAATAAAGAATGTATGTGTGTGTTTACGTTTATTTATCGTCGCTACCGGTTGCTCACATGAGCGCCGCCTCCTGAAGAGATTAGTCATTTTACATTTTTAGAGGATAGTGCAATGATACAGAGACCCATTTCAGAATCTCCTCTGGTTCTTTTACGTGCACAGTGTAAAGCACCGACACGAGACCTCGGTTTAAAGTCCCATCTGAAAGACTGTTAGTTTTATTAGGGTCAGACGGGGGATCGAACGAAAGAATGTATGTTGCTGAAGGCCACTTGTACTGTCGTATATACCCGACCATAAGTCAATCTTTGTATCATCCAGAAATGTGATATATCGACTTATGGCTGAGATACAAAAATAAATACTTTCGAAATTTGTAATGGAATAAAGTCAACCAGATATATCTCAAATTGAGCCCAGTTTCTTTCAAAAATAAGAGAAAAAACAAGTGCTGTCGTATGAATATCAAAATTCCACAAATTACCCACGACTTATGGAAGGATCCAGCTTAAAAATTAAAAAAAAAATTTTTGAAGCCAAAACTTGACCTCGACTTATGGCCAAGATAGACTTATAGCTGGGTATATATGATAGGTTATTTTATGCTTTCCGTTGAAAAATAGAAATTGTATCAGTGAAATAAAATGATTTGCCAGTGGCATAACACATTTCATCCGTACTGCTTAACGTTCATGGTTCCTAGCCACTGCAGTTTGAAATATTGCCGTTAGAATCCCACTGGGGGTGAGGCTATCCTGCTGGCTTGCAGAAATCTCGATGTTTCTACACGGGAGCCCATCCGTGCATTAAATACTGCTCAGAGGGATGTACGGGGAGCCCGTCCGTGCATTAAATACTGCTCAGAGGGAAGTACGGGGAGCCCGTCCGTGCATTAAATACTGCTCAGAGGGAAGTACGGGGAGCCCGTCCGTGCATTAAAT
This sequence comes from Archivesica marissinica, assembly GCA_014843695.1. Lineage (NCBI taxonomy): Eukaryota > Metazoa > Mollusca > Bivalvia > Venerida > Vesicomyidae > Archivesica > Archivesica marissinica. The sequence goes on from CM026399.1 coordinate 29,971,385, forward strand.
ACTGCTCAGAGGGAAGTACGGGGAGCCCGTCTGTGCATTAAATACTGCTCAGAGGGAAGTACAGGGAGCCTGTCCGTGCATTAAATACTGCTCATAGGGAAATACGGGGTCATCCTCTGCCAATAATAGCTGTAGAGTCGCCACATGACTGTGATGACTGTGATTTTAAGCCCTCAAATACACAAAATTGAATACAGTCAAACCTGTGTTAGTGGTCACCTCCATTAAGCAGCCAACCTGTATTAAGCAGCCAGTTTCAAGATTCCCTATATGTTATTTTACTATATATTTTACCTCTATTAACCCTTTCAACCCCACAGGCCTCTAAATAGGCTTATGAAAAGTGTAGATCTGCACTTTTTTGCCAGTAATAATTATTACTATTTTTAGATAAAATTACCCATTTTGTTAAATGAACTGGTCCAAAGGTAATTTTCTTATTAATTTATTGGTCTGAAAATATCACGCACCAGTCCATGTCAGTTACTTGGGGTTGAATGGGTTAAGCAGCCACCTATGCTAAGCAACCACTTTCTCTGACTCCCTTGGCCAGCTGCTTAAGACAGGTTTGACTGTATTTTAGAAAAAATGTCCGACACAATAGCCTACCGTAGCATATTGGATGTCGCATCACTATACTTCCTATTGCATTTGATAATTTTTTAAATTCAGTAAATTATTCCTTGGATATTGAATCATTTGCCAAGATGGTGGATCGTCTAGGAACAGATCAGGTATCGTACGGCATTACCCCGCCAGGTATGACACGAGACTTAACGAGGTTGACCTATACGTCATCACAGGTGCCGACTACAATTTCCCAGTCAAGGTTGGCAACGGCAGGAACGGAGAGAAGGAAGCATGTAGAGGTATTACATCAATATATGCAGATTGGTGTCGCCACGTCCGTCTGTCACCACTTTAAACATTAGTATTAACAACTTGTATGAATCACTCTCCTTGGCGCGGATCAACAACTTATGAAAGTGGATGAAAGCATATATGTGGTTATTTGTGTGGGAGGAAACCGGAAAATCCAGAGAAAACCTGTCTGTCCGATCTGGCGATCACAGTACCAGCGCGCATCCCAGTACGAGAATTAAACCCGGGATGCATTGGTATGAGGCGAGCATGCTAACCACTGCGTTAATTGGACAGCCTATGTGTCTCTGAGATGATATATTTATTTATTACTAGTGATGGCAATGAATAGCGATTAAACTATTCGAATATTCAGTTGGGATGGTATTCAAATATTCAATAGAATTTTTTCAAAAACTCAAAATCACTCAAACTTTTATAAAAATTGCCAAACTAACCTAATTTCTGTTTCACGCATTTCATCTTCATCAAATGATTATTGAGATTGTACCCAAATATGTTAAATCCAATTTTCATAGATTACATCTAGCAGTTTTCTTATTCTCAGAGCGAGTCAAGCATTTCCAAACATGTGACTGAGCATGTGGCATTTTTGAGGACAATATAATATTTTTTCCTGAATATTCGAATACTGGAATAGTATTCGAATATTTGGACGTTCGAGCGAATATTCGAATATTCATTGCAATCTCTATTTATTACATAACAATGCATGCATTAAGTTTCATATATCCATCACATATTTTCTTATATGTACACATGTGTAATACAACCTGGAAATATTCTGATTGGTCGAGAGAATAATCCTTTAATTTGTAAATAATGTTAATGATACGACAAACGACGATTTAAAAGAGTCTTGACATGATTATAACGCTGTTTAAAACGTAAATATAAATGCTGTTTTGTGTTGTGACGTCATGGCAAATTTAGTGACTTCATCACAATATACGCTTGCCGCCAAAATGAGAGTAGCAATATTATTTTGTGCAAAAATATTATTAAAACGAGCGCTATTTTATTTATATACTAATTTATTTTAGGTCGATTGCGAAACAAGTTCTTACAACTTATATTAATCACTCTCGAGACCTCATTCCTGATGGAATCCATCGCCACGAGGGAGAGAGGAGAGGCAATGTGGAATTTAAATGCCTTGCCTAAGGGCACAGTCGTAATGGCTCAAGCGGGGTTCAAACTCCGGACCTTTCACACCTGAAGTGGACGCGCTACCACTGCGCTACGACCGCTATATGGTAATGCTCTCTTCCAAAACTAATTTCATGAAATATAGTATGAAATGACCACTCATGTAAGATCCAATACATGATACTCTCTCGGATTGTATTACCAACGTTCCGGTACGTTGTTCAACAGGAACATCTATACTGGAGGCTGGGGGCATGCCTGAAATTCTGCTCAGAGCGGCATCAGGGTCTTCCTCTACCAATAATAGCTGGAGAGTCACTAAACTGCGACTTTAAATCCCAATACAAAAAATGGAAACAAAGTGCAAAAAGGCAAGTGATAATTCTGATGTTTCAAATATTTCAGTCACATCAGATTGGACCTGGCCCCACATACGAACGTGTGAAGTTCAACACGTCGGGACGTAGTCCGTTAATCTCTCATTATCTCCACTTACGTAACCTCAAAGACTTTCACCAACCCGGCAAGAAAGTTAGACGTACAGAGATTGTAAAACTACCGCCGCCCGGTCCAACATACAAACAGCTGATAAAGAACACGCTAGCGATGACGGATGCTCTTAGTCAAGAATACCAAAAGTAAGTGTCTTATTTGTGTATGCAAATTTATTTTAGCTCAATTGCGAAACAAGATTTCACGTTAGATTAAATCTAATCGCTCTCGAGACCACATTCTTAATGGAATCCGTCACTATGAGGGAGAGATAAGAGGCAATGTGGAATTTAAGTGCTTTGCCTAAGGACACAAATGTAATGGCTACAGCTGGATGTGAACTCCGCGCCTATCGCACCTGAAGTGAACTTGCTACCACTGCATTATCACGATTTCAAAATGACTTTTAAATGGCCTTTTAAAGTTGTTGCTAAAGTCGTCCCCCTCTCCCCACCCATTATTGTAATCTTCCTCAATTCTAATGAGTGAAAAATAACCAACTATGATATCACACGAGATTGAGAGTTGACTGTTCATGTCGTAGATTGTAGTTAAGGTAGTTTTCTAACATGGATACATGTTGAACACTCTTATAGAACAAAGAAGGAAAAGTCAAAGTTCTCCCTTCTCAAGGGGAATGGCCCCCATATAGGGGATCCTTCATGTGTATGGACAAATAGGAACTTAAAGCACAAATATAAAGTTTGAACCACAATTCCATGGATCAGTCCATTAACCATAGAATGGGTACATGTACATGTTATAAAAACTGTCGAGGTACAATTTTTTTTATTATTTAAGTTTATTTAACGTCGCTACCGGTTTCCCATTTGAGCGATGGGCAGTTTACCTAACAACACGTTTCCTGGGCAGGCTCCAGCGGTTAACCAGTACTTGGTGCACCAACCTCTGTAAGAAACTGCCAACTTTTTCATATAAATGAGACATGGTCTGAGTGGGGCTCGAACCCGGTGACCATCAGAGATGATAGGTTGCAAGTGGTATGCAAGTCAGCGACCTTAACCACTCGACCACGGAGGCGGTATATGTAGAAATAGAGCAGATCCTTATATATATATGTATACACATTTATTTTACCTTGATTGTGATTCCAGTTCTTACAACATCAGTATAATGGCTCTTGATACATCAGTCGTGATGGAATCCACCACCACAAGGCAATGTGTATTGCCTAAAGCCTTATTTCACTACAATACACAACCACACATCCACTTATGTTAATGTGAACTTTACCAATAAAAAAAAGTTTCGGTATAATTTTCAATTTGTTTCTGTCTGCTGTCATTATTGAAAGCGACAGACAAAACAGATTCATTAGTTTATACAAATTTATTTTAGTTCGATTGCGAAACAAGTTATTGCAACTTATATTAATCACTCTCGAGACCTCATTCCTGATGGAATCCATCGCCACGAGGGAGAGAGAAGAGGCAAGATGGAATTTAAATGCCTTGCCTAAGGGTACAATCGTAACTGCTCCAGCGCGGCTTGAACTCCGGACCTTTCGCACCTGAAGCGAACGCGCATCCACTGCACTATCACGACTTCCACAGATTCAGAACAGATTCGAATATTAGAATATACAATGTTATACTGTTAAAATAGCTAAAATACAAAGTACATTCAACCACAGAGGAATACGAAACACAACCAGGGGGGAATACGAAACACAACCAGGGAGGAATACGAAACACAACCAGGGGGGAATATGAAACACAACCAGGGAGGAATATGAAACACAACCAGGGGGGAATATGAAACACAACCAGGGGGGAATACGAAACACAACCAGGGGGGAATATGAAACACAACCAGGGGGAATATGAAACACAACCAGAGGGGAATACGAAACACAACCAGGGGGGAATACGAAACACAACCAGGGGGGAATACGAAACACAACCGGGGAAAAAAATACCATCTTCCACTGTTTCAAGGCAATGAAAGGGAGAAAACTCAATCATACATTGGAAATGACTTCAAATCACTTGCCCCTTACTGCTGCTGGTTCGAATCCTACTCGGGGTATCAAATTATTTTGTGTGCGGAAGCTATCCAGCTTGCTTGTGGAATGTGGATGGTTCTAACAGGTGATAACCCGTGCCTGAAATACTGCTTGAAGGGGCACCCGGGGTCGTCCTCCACCAATAATGGCTGGATGACCTAAGCTGTTGGTGCGACTTTAAACCCCAAAATCCAACAATACACTGGAAAGCATAAAGGAAATAAGTACACCATGTATTTTGATGACTAAATTTTTAATTCCCTAATTTTAAACTTTATTTATTTTACAACGATTGTGAAGCAAGTTATGTTAATCACTCTCGTTGGCACGGATGAAAGCGTATATGTGGTCATTCATGTGAGATGAAACCAGAGTACCCGGAGAAAACCCACCTGTCCGATCTGGCGACCATCGTACCATCTCACATGCTTCCCATTCCGAGGATCGAACCCGGGTTGCATTGGTGAGAAGCGAACGCGCTAACCGCCACGCTAATCGGACAGCCCTAATGAAGCCTGATATATATTTGCCTCCAGAATCTGTGATCAGACGGAGCAGGAGATATTTGAACTGGAGAAGAAACAGCGGGACAGTAACCAGGAGTTTAACAATCTCACCCGAGAACTCATGTTTACCAAGAACCCTGTCGATCTTAGAATTCTCAGCGATAAAATTATCGGGCTACGGGTAAGTGCAGTATTATTTTTCTCGTTCATTTTTTTCGTCCCGTATTTTATATAACAGTAATTTGTAGATTTTGATTTAAATTTATGTAGTTTTATAGAAATACTGTTTTTAAATTTATGTAGTTTGATAGAAATACTGTTTTTAAATTTATGTAGTTTTATAGAAATACTGTATTTAAATTTATGTAGTTTTATAGAAATACTGTTTTTAAATTTATGTAGTTTTATAGAAATACTGTATTTAAATTTATGTAGTTTTATAGAAATACTGTATTTAAAATGAGGGAGGGGGATAAGAATCTAATAATCAATTTATGATAAAATCTTTTAAGAAGAATTCTTTATTAAGACTTAAACTTTACAGTTTCTTGTCTATAGCATTTAAAGCAGCATTACATCGTAATAAAGGATGTTTTGGGTAAAATATAAATACTAATGTGTGTGTGTTTACAAAAATCGAGATAGTCGCTTAGAAACGATAAAATTCCAATAAATTTAAACCGCCGTATACGCGAATTTGTTTATCACCACACGTAATGTAAACACGCACAGCGCGCATGCGTGAAACAACAGAGGATGTAGAAAACAATGTATATATTTTGAACATGAAATACTATCTATCTATCTATCTTCCTCTAATGTCGAACCCCTCGTGGGGATGTAGAAATGTCCCTAAAAGACTTAGCTAACAGAGGTATGAATCAACATATCAAGTAATTTAATTAAAAAAGACAACGTGGGACAAATGGGGACGATGCATTCCGAATGCAAACAAGTGCGAACGATGCGTTCCGGTTGTAAACAAGTGCGTGACCGATCGACTCGGAAAGTCCTACTTTCGGTTTCTAGTTTGTTTTATCGCAAAAAACACTGTTTACCAAATGAACATAAGCATACAAAGTATAATGTTAGAATGTGTAGCAGCATTGCTACCCATATTTAAAAATTGAATTTTTCAAATATCTTTTATTTCATATGATGTAATGCTGCTTTAATCATATTTACAATCTATATATACATAGTACAATATTATGATATGCAATCATGATGAGGATGGAAGAATGTTGTGATGATTATGAACATACTTGGAAAAATAATGACAATGTCGTGATGAATTATAGAAAATGTAAAACATGATCATGACTGTATTAGATACGTCAGATGTATCCAACTGGCAATTCATTCATTCTATACTAGTGAATTTTTGTTCAGTTTAACCCATTCAACACCAAGTAACTGACATGGACTGGTCCATGATATTTTTAGACCAATAAATTAATAACAAAATTACATTTGGATCAGTTCATTTATCAAAATGGGTAATTATTTTTCTAAAAATAGTTATATTACTTGAAAAAAGTGCAGATCCTGATGAGACGGCTCGTCACGAGCCGGCTCATCTGGATCTACACTTTTTTGTAAGCCAATTTAGAGGTCTGTGGTGTTGAAAGGGTTAAGCACTAACATTTTTAATGCATGTCCAACACTTCCAAATGTGTTCAAGTGTTTTGACTGTCATGGCGTAAAACGTGAATAGAAATGACACTATTTAGTTTATATCGGCTGTATGCTATGTGTTTGTACGATGTTCACGTATATGCTATGTGTTTGTACGACGTTCACGTATATGCTATGTGTTTGTACGACGTTCACGTATATGCTATGTGTTTGTGTGACATTCACGTGTATGCTGTGTGTTTGTACGATGTTCACATGTATGCTATGTGTTTGTACGATGTTCACGTGTATGCTATGTGTTTGTATGACATTCACGTGTATGCTATGTGTTTGTACGACGTTCACTTGTATGCAGTGTGTTTGTACGACGTTCACATATATGCTATGTGTTTGTACGATGTTCACATATATGCTATGTGTTTGTACGACGTTCACGTATATGCTATGTGTTTGTACGACGTTCACATGTATGCTATGTGTTTGTACAACGTTCACGTGTATGCTATGTGTTTGTACAACGTTCACGTGTATGATGTGTGTTTGTATGACATTCACGTGTATGCTGTGTGTTTGTACGATGTTCACGTGTATGCTGTGTGTTTGTACGACGTTCACGTATATGCTATGTGTTTGTATGACGTTCATGTGTATGCTATGTGTTTGTACGACGTTCACATGTATGCTGTGTGTTTGTATGATGTTCACGTGTATGCTATGTGTTTGTACGACATTCACGTGTATGCTATGTGTTTGTACGACGTTCACGTGTATGCTATGTGTTTGTACGACGTTCACGTGTATGCTATGTGTTTGTACAACATTCACGTGTATGATGTGTGTTTGTACGACGTTCACGTGTATGCTGTGTGTTTGTATGATGTTCACGTGTATGCTGTGTGTTTGTACGACGTTCACGTATATGCTATGTGTTTGTACGACGTTCATGTGTATGCTATGTGTTTGTACGACGTTCACATGTATGCTGTGTGTTTGTATGATGTTCACGTGTATGCTATGTGTTTGTACGACATTCACGTGTATGCTATGTGTTTGTACGACGTTCACGTGTATGCTATGTGTTTGTACGACGTTCACATATATGCTATGTTTTTGTACAATGTTCACGTGTATGCTATGTGTTTGTGCGACGTTCACATATATGCTATGTGTTTGTACGATGTTCACGTGTATGCTGTGTGTTTGTACGACATTCATGTGTATGCTGTGTGTTTGTATGACGTTCACGTGTATGCTGTGTGTTTGTACGACATTCACATGTATGCTGTGTGTTTGTACGACATTCACGTGTATGCTATGTGTTTGTATGACATTCATGTGTATGCTGTGTGTTTGTGCGACATTCACATGTATGCTGTGTGTTTGTACAACGTTCACGTGTATGCTGTGTGTTTGTACGACATTCACATGTATGCTATGTGTTTGTACGACATTCACGTGTATGCTATGTGTTTGTACGACGTTCACGTGTATGCTATGTGTTTGTACGATGTTCATGTGTATGCTATGTGTTTGTACGACGTTCATGTGTATGCTATTTGTTTGTACGATGTTCATGTGTATGCTGTGTGTTTGTGCGACGTTCACATGTATGCTATGCGTTTGTACGACATTCACATGTATGCTATGAGTTTGTACGATGTTCATGTGTATGCTATGAGTTTGTACGATGTTCATGTGTATGCTATGTGTTTGTACGATGTTCATGTGTATGCTATGTGTTTGTACGACGTTCACGTGTATGCTATGTGTTTGTACGACATTCACATGTATGCTATGTGTTTGTACGACGTTCACGTGTATGCTGTGTATGCTATGTGTTTGTACGACGTTCACGTGTATGCTATGTGTTTGTACAACGTTCACGTGTATGCTGTGTGTTTGTACGACATTCACATGTATGCTACGAGTTTGTACAACGTTTACGTGTATGCTATGTGTTTGTACGACGTTCACGTGTATGCTATGTGTTTGTACAATGTTCACGTGTATGCTATGTGTTTGTATGACATTCACGTGTATGCTATGTGTTTGTACGACGTTCACGTGTATGCTATGTGTTTGTATGATGTTCACGTGTATGCTATGTGTTTGTATGACATTCGCATGTATGCTGTGTGTTTGTACGACGTTCACTTGTATGCTGTGTGTTTGTATGACGTTCACGTGTAAGATATGTGTTTGTACGATGTTCACGTGTATGCTATGTGTTTGTACGACGTTCACGTGTATGCTGTGTGTTTGTACGACGTTCACGTGTATGCTATGTGTTTGTACGATGTTCACGTGTATGCTGTGTGTTTGTATGACGTTCACGTGTAAGCTGTGTGTTTGTATGACGTTCACGTGTATTATATGTGTTTGTACGACGTTCACGTGTATGCTATGTGTTTGTATGATGTTCACATGTATGCTGTGTGTTTGTACGATGTTCACGTGTATGCTATGTGTTTGTACGACGTTCACGTGTAAGCTGTGTGTTTGTACGACGTTCACATGTATGCTATGTGTTTGTACGACGTTCACGTGTATGCTATGTGTTTGTACGACGTTCACGTGTATGCTATGTGTGTGTACGACGTTCACGTGTATGCTATGTGTTTGTACGACGGTCACGTGTATGCTGTGTGTTTGTACAACGTTCACATGTATGCTATGTGTTCACGTGTATGCTATGTGTTTGTATGACGTTCATGTGTATGCTATGTGTTTGTATGACGTTCATGTGTAAGCTATGTGTTTGTACGACGTTCACATGTATGCTATGTGTTTGTACGACGTTCACGTGTATGCTGTGTGTTTGTACGACGTTCATGTGTATGCTGTGTGTTTGTACGACATTCACGTGTATGCTGTGTGTTTGTACGACGTTCACGTGTATGCTATGTGTTTGTACGATGTTCACGTGTATGCTATGTGTTTGTACAACGTTCACGTGTATGCTATTTGTTTGTACGATGTTCATGTGTATGCTGTGTGTTTGTACGACGTTCACATGTATGCTATGTGTTTGTACGACGTTCACGTGTATGCTATGTGTTTGTACGACATTCACGTGTATGCTATGTGTTTGTATGATGTTCACGTGTATGCTATGAGTTTGTACGATATTCACGTGTATGCTGTGTGTTTGTACGATGTTCACGTGTATGCTGTGTGTTTGTACGACATTCACATGTATGCTATGAGTTTGTATGATGTTCACGTGTATGCTATGAGTTTGTACGACGTTCACGTGTATGCTATGTGTTTGTACGACGTTCACGTGTATACTGTGTGTTTGTACGATGTTCACGTGCATGCTGTGTGTTTGTACGACGTTCACGTGTATGCTATGTGTTTGTACGAAGTTCACGTGTATGCTTTGTGTTTGTACGACGTTCACATGTATGCTATGTGTTTGTATGACGTTCACGTGTATACTGTGTGTTTGTACAACGTTCACGTGTATGCTATGTGTTTGTACGACGTTCACGTGTATGCTATGTGTCTGTACGATGTTCACGTGTATGCTATGTGGTTGTATGACGTTCACGTGTATGCTGTGTGTTTGTACAACGTTCACGTGTATGCTATGTGTTCACGTGTATGCTATGTGTTTGTATGACGTTCATGTGTATGCTATGTGTTTGTATGACGTTCATGTGTAAGCTATGTGTTTGTACGATGTTCACGTGTATGCTATGTGTTTGTACGACATTCACGTGTATGCTGTGTGTTTGTACGACGTTCATGTGTATGCTGTGTGTTTGTACGACGTTCACGTGTATGCTGTGTGTTTGTACGACGTTCGTGTGTATGCTATGTGTTTGTACGATGTTCACGTGTATGCTATGTGTTTGTATGATGTTCACGTGCATGCTGTGTGTTTGTACGATGTTCACGTGTATGCTGTGTGTTTGTACGATGTTCACATGTATGCTATGAGTTTGTATGATGTTCACGTGTATGCTATGAGTTTGTACGACGTTCACGTGTATGCTATGTGTTTGTACAACGTTCACGTGTATACTGTGTGTTTGTACGATGTTCACGTGCATGCTGTGTGTTTGTACGACGTTCACGTGTATGCTATGTGTTTGTACGACGTTCACGTGTATGCTTTGTGTTTGTACGACGTTCACGTGTATGCTATGTGTTTGTATGACGTTCACGTGTATGCTGTGTGTTTGTACAACGTTCACGTGTATGCTATGTGTTTGTACGACGTTCACGTGTATGCTATGTGTCTGTACGATGTTCACGTGTATGCTATGTGGTTGTATGACGTTCACGTGTATGCTGTGTGTTTGTACAACGTTCACGTGTATGCTATGTGTTCACGTGTATGCTATGTGTTTGTATGACGTTCATGTGTATGCTATGTGTTTGTATGACGTTCATGTGTAAGCTATGTGTTTGTACGACGTTCACGTGTATGCTATGTGTTTTTATGACGTTCACATGTATGATTTGTGTTTGTACGACATTCACGTGTATGCTGTGTGTTTGTACGACGTTCATGTGTATGCTGTGTGTTTGTACGACGTTCACGTGTATGCTGTGTGTTTGTACGACGTTCACGTGTATGCTATGTGTTTGTACGATGTTCACGTGTATGCTATGTGTTTGTACGATGTTCACGTGTATGCTGTGTGTTTGTACGATGTTCACATGTATGCTATGAGTTTGTACGACATTCACGTGTATGCTGTGTGTTTGTACGACATTCACATGTATGCTATGAGTTTGTACGATGTTCATGTGTATGCTATGTGTTTGTACGATGTTCACGTGTATGCTATGTGTTTGTATGACGTTCAAGTGTATGCTGTGTGTTTGTACGACGTTCACATGTATGCTATGTGTTTGTACGACGTTCACGTGTATGCTATGTGTTTGTACGACATTCACGTGTATGCTATGTGTTTGTACGACGTTCATGTGTATGCTATGTGTTTGTGCGACGTTCACATTTATGCTTTGTGTTTGTACAACGTTCACGTGTATGCTATGTGTTTGTACGACGTTCACGTGTATGCTAGGTGTTTGTACAACGTTCACGTGTATGGTATGTGTGTGTACGACGTTCACGTGTATGCTATGTGTTTGTATGACGTTCACGTGTATGCTATGTGTTTGTATGATGTTCACGTGTATGCTGTGTGTTTGTACAATGTTCACGTGTATGCTATGTGTTTGTACGACGTTCACGTGTATGCTATTTGTTTGTACGACATTCACGTGTATGCTATGTGTTTGTACGACGTTCACGTGTATGCTATGTGTTTGTACGACGTTCACGTGTATGCTATTTGTTTGTACGATGTTCATGTGTATGCTGTGTGTTTGTACGACGTTCACATGTATGCTATGTGTTTGTACGACGTTCACGTGTATGCTATGTGTTTGTACGACATTCACGTGTATGCTATGTGTTTGTACGACGTGCACGTGTATGCTATGAGTTTGTATGACGTTCACGTGTATGCTATGTGTTTGTACGACATTCACGTGTATGCTATGTGTTTGTATGATGTTCACGTGTATGCTATGAGTTTGTACGACGTTCACGTGTATGCTATGTGTTTGTACGACGTTCACGTGTATACTGTGTGTTTGTACGATGTTCACGTGCATATTGTGTGTTTGTACGATGTTCACGTGTATGCTGTGTGTTTGTACGATGTTCACGTGTATGCTGTGTGTTTGTACGACATTCACATGTATGCTATGAGTTTGTACGATGTTCATGTGTATGCTATGTGTTTGTACGATGTTCACGTGTATGCTATGTGTTTGTACGACGTTCATGTGTATGCTGTGTGTTTGTACGACGTTCACATGTATGCTATGTGTTTGTACGACATTCACGTGTATGCTATGTGTTTGTACGACATTCACGTGTATGCTATGTGTTTGTACGACAATCACGTGTATGCTATGTGTTTGTACGACGTTCACGTGTATGCTGTGTGTTTGTACGATGTTAACGTGTAAGCTGTGTGTTTGTATGACGTTCATGTGTATTATATGTGTTTGTACTGTGTTCACGTGTATGCTATGTGTTTGTATGATGTTCACGTGTATGCTGTGTGTTTGTACGATGTTCACGTGTATGCTATGTGTTTGTATGATGTTCACGTGTATGCTGTGTGTTTGTACGGTGTTCACGTGTATGCTGTGTGTTTGTATGATGTTCACGTTTATGCTGTGTGTTTGTACGATGTTCACGTGTATGCTATGTGTTTGTACGATGTTCACGTGTATGCTATGTGTTTGCATGACGTGAGTTTGTACGACATTCACGTGTATGCTATGTGTTTGTACGACGTTCACATGTATGCTATGTGTTTGTATGCCGTTCACGTGTATGCTATGTGTTTGTATGATGTTCACGTGTATGCTATGAGTTTGTACGACGTTCACGTGTATGCTATGTGTTTGTATGACGTTCACATGTATACTGTGTGGTTGTACGATGTTCACGTGCATGCTGTGTGTTTGTACGCTGTTCACGTGTATGCTGTGTGTTTGTACGATGTTCACGTGTATGCTATGAGTTTGTACGACATTCACGTGTATGCTGTGTGTTTGTACGACATTCACATGTATGCTATGAGTTTGTACGATGTTCATGTGTATGCTATGTGTTTGTACAATGTTCACGTGTATGCTATGTGTTTGTACGACGGTCACATGTATGCTGTGTGTTTGTACGACGTTCACATGTATGCTATGTGTTTGTACGACGTTCACGTGTATGCTATGTGTTTGTACGACATTCACGTGTATGATATGTGTTTGTACGACATTCACGTGTATGCTATGTGTTTGTACGACGTGCACGTGTATGCTATGAGTTTGTACGACGTTCAAGTGTATGCTATGTGTTTGTACGACATTCACGTGTATGCTATGTGTTTGTATGATGTTCACGTGTATGCTATGAGTTTGTGCGACGTTCACGTGTATGCTATGTGTTTGTACGACGTTCACGTGTATACTGTGTGTTTGTACGATGTTCACGTGCATGCTGTGTGTTTGTACGATGTTCACGTGTATGCTGTGTGTTTGTACGATGTTCACGTGTATGCTATGAGTTTGTACGACACTCACGTGTATGCTGTGTGTTTGTACGACATTCACATGTATGCTATGAGTTTGTACGATGTTCATGTGTATGCTATGTGTTTGTACGATGTTCACGTGTATGCTATGAGTTTGTACGACACTCACGTGTATGCTGTGTGTTTGTACGACATTCACATGTATGCTATGAGTTTGTACGATGTTCATGTGTATGCTATGTGTTTGTACGATGTTCACGTGTATGCTATGTGTTTGTACGACGTTCACGTGTATGCTGTGTGTTTGTACGACGTTCACATGTATGCTATGTGTTTGTACGACGTTCACGTGTATGCTATGTGTTTGTACGACATTCAAGTGTATGCCATGTGTTTGTACGACGTTCACGTGTATGCTATGTGTTTGTGCGACGTTCACATGTATGCTTTGTGTTTGTACTACGTTCACGTGTATGCTCGGTGTTTGTACAACGTTCACGTGTATGCTATGTGTTTGTATGACGTTCACGTGTATGCTATGTGTTTGTATGACGTTCACGTGTATGCTATGTGTTTGTATGATGTTCACGTGTATGCTGTGTGTTTGTACAATGTTCACGTGTATGATATGTGTTTGTACGACGTTCACGTGTATGCTATGTGTTTGTACGACGTTCACGTGTATGCTTTGTGTTTGTACGACGTTCACGTGTATGCTATGTGTTTGTACGAAGTTCACGTGTATGCTATGTGTTTGTACGACGTTCACGTGTATGCTGTGTGTTTGTACGACGTTCACGTGTAAGCTATGTGTTTGTATGACGTTCACGTGTATGCTGTGTGTTTGTACGACGTTCACGTGTAAGCTATGTGTTTGTACGACATTCACTTGTATGCTATGTGTTTGTACGATGTTCACGTATATGCTATGTGATTGTATGACGTGCACGTGTATGTTATGTGTTTGTATGACGTTTATGTGTATGCTATGTGTTTGTATGACGTTCATGTGTAAGCTATGTGTTTGTACGACATTCACTTGTATGCTATGTGTTTGTACAACGTTCACGTGTATGCTATGTGTTTGTACGACGTTCACGTCTATGCTATGTGTTTGTATGATGTTCACGTGTATGCTATGTGTTTGTACGACATTCACTTGTATGCTATGTGTTTGTACGATGTTCACGTGTATGCTATGTGATTGTATGACGTGCACGTGTATGCTATGTGTTTGTATGACGTTTATGTGTATGCTATGTGTTTGTATGACGTTCATGTGTAAGCTATGTGTTTGTACGACATTCACTTGTATGCTATGTGTTTGTACAACGTTCACGTGTATGCTATGTGTTTGTACGACGTTCACGTCTATGCTATGTGTTTGTATGATGTTCACGTGTATGCTATGTGTTTGTACGACATTCACTTGTATGCTATGTGTTTGTACGATGTTCACGTGTATGCTATGTGATTGTATGACGTGCACGTGTATGCTATGTGTTTGTATGACGTTTATGTGTATGCTATGTGTTTGTATGACGTTCATGTGTAAGCTATGTGTTTGTACGACATTCACTTGTATGCTATGTGTTTGTACAACGTTCACGTGTATGCTATGTGTTTGTACGACGTTCACGTGTATGCTATGTGTTTGTATGATGTTCACGTGTATGCTATGTGTTTGTACGACGTTCACGTGTATTCATGTTGTTTTCCTCCCACAGCATCATAGGGCGAGCACACCGAGCGTATTGGTAAACCATCTTGTGTTCTCTGCTACTCTACTCTATGTCATACTACTTACCTAAACTATCTTAACCAGTTACTCCGCAACAGACGAGGCCAATTACTCATTTTTCTTTCATGCTTTCCAATGAATTATAGAAATATATCGGCAAAATAAAATGTGTTATTCCACTGGTTGAAATCAGTAGAATAACACATATTTATTTCTCACTGTTTTGCATGTGTGGTATTTAGCTGCTACATGTTGAAATTTTGTCATTGAGAACGTTTTCGGGCTCAAGCTGTCAGTAACGTCATGTATGACATCTCATACGGCATCATTTATTGTAGTTCAAATTACAACGTTTTCGGGCTTAAGATGTCAGTAACGTCATGTATGACGTCTCATATGCCATCATTTATGGTAGTTCAAAATGACAACGTTTTCAGGCTCAAGCTGTCAGTAACGTCATGTATGGCGTCTCATATGCCATCATTTATGGTAGTTCAAATGACAACGTTTTCGGGCTCAAGCTGTCAGTAACGTCATGTATGACGACTCATAGGGCATCATTTATGGTAGTTCAAATGACAACGTTTTCGGCCTCAAGCTGTCAGTAACGTCATGTATGACGTCTCATATCGCATCATTTATGGTAGTTCAATGCGACGTACTAGCGCCATTTAGTACACGGTTGCATTGTTTTCTATCATAAAAACACGTTTGAGCCTAAAATAAAAAGAAAATTTGTCACGTTTAAGTGAATAATAGTTCAATCATGAACATAGAAAGCTATTATTATCACTCCCTGTTAGCGCCACTCAAGATAATAACACTTTCATTTGGTGAAATATAATTTGATCATTAATATCCT
Organism: Archivesica marissinica; assembly: GCA_014843695.1. Lineage (NCBI taxonomy): Eukaryota > Metazoa > Mollusca > Bivalvia > Venerida > Vesicomyidae > Archivesica > Archivesica marissinica. Next base: position 29,987,748 of record CM026399.1, read on the forward strand.
CATTATCCATACTGCTGGTAAACAATAGCCACACTGTACTATGTTATATATACCGTACTCAATATCATTGGAAATAGACAATGGTGTGGAACTACGGCGGAAATATGTGGAAAGCGATGTATGTGCTGTATGGCGTCTATGTTGAGTAAGGGTTAAGATTAAAATAACAAATACTAACTGCCAAAAACCTCTTAATTCACAACAGACCGCAACATGCAGTCTATCACTAGTCTAATGCAATGCTGTTATCTGGTAAAATGTATCATTCGGTCTCAAAACTAACTAGCTGTCAACACTGTGGAACATCGGTCCATAGACAAACAGCCTCAAAACTAACTAGCTGTCAACACTGAGGAACATCGGTCCATAGACAAACAGCCTCAAAACTAACTAGCTGTCAACACTGTGGAACATCGGTCCATAGACAAACAGCCTCAAAACTAACTAGCTGTCAACACTGAGGAACATCGGTCCATAGACAAACAGCCTCAAAACTAACTAGCTGTCAACACTGTGGAACATCGGTCCATAGACAAACAGCCTCAAAACTAACTAGCTGTCAACACTGTGGAACATCGGTCCATAGACAAACAGTCTCAAAACAAACTAGCTGTCAACACTGTGGAACATCGGTCCATAGACAAACAGTCTCAAAACTAACTAGCTGTCAACACTGAGGAACATCGGTCCATAGACAAACAGCCTCAAAACTAACTAGCTGTCAACACTGAGGAACATCGGTCCATAGACAAACAGCCTCAAAACTAACTAGCTGTCAACACTGTGGAACATCGGTCCATAGACAAACAGCCTCAAAACTAACTAGCTGTCAACACTGAGGAACATCGGTCCATAGACAAACAGCCTCAAAACTAACTAGCTGTCAACACTGTGGAACATCGGTCCATAGACAAACAGTCTCAAAACAAACTAGCTGTCAACACTGTGGAACATCGGTCCATAGACAAACAGTCTCAAAACAAACTAGCTGTCAACACTGTGGAACATCGGTCCATAGACAAACAGTCTCAAAACTAACTAGCTGTCAACACTGTGGAACATTGGTCCATAGACAATAGTGTAACGAGATAGCCACCCCTCTTAGGGAAAATAAAATTGTAATAGACCTGCAAAGACTTCTGAGGCAGTTTTCTATGAAAGACCGATGGTGATATTCGCTGTTTCCTCATTTCAACTTCACAAATTCACAAGGAAACTACTGTGCCGATATACATCACAATATAATTAATGAAAACAAGAAAATACATTTTTAAAATAAATGGATTAACTCATTTACATTGTACTTTATTTTATTATTAATTAATTAATTAATTAATTAATTAATTAATTGTGATATACAGTTGTATATGAATGGATTTCAGAAGTACAATCCTAAACCATAGAAACAACCAACTCTTCTGTAATTAAAACAGAAAAACCCAGAAAACCCCCAAAGAAATTATCATGTGTGAAAGTACATTGTACATATACCGGTAGTAAAATTATCATAATTTGGTCTTCTTGACCAAACTCGATAGAGACCACCCCGCTAATAAGACCACTTTTGGGAAGTCCCATAGGTGGTCTTATTATAGGGGTTTTACTGTACACAAATTCACGATTTCAACTTCACAAATTCACGATTTCAACTTCACAAATTCACGATTTCCTTCACAAATTCACAATTTCAGCTTCAAATATTTACTATTTCAACTTCACAAATTCACAATTTCAACTTCACAAATTCACAATTTCAACAACACAAATTCACAATTTCAACAACACACATTTACGATTTCAGCTTCATAAATTCACGATTTCGTAGTTTTCCCTTTGGACTGCAAGCAGTGTTAGCTGCCACCTCAATGATGTCTTATAGTTAGAACTACAGTCAAACCTGTCTTAAGCAGCCAGTCAAGTGAAGTACAAAACATGGAACCCCTTGGTATAGTGCATACGGTGTCTGCCTATTAACCCTGCTAGAACCATGGTGGTGATCCAGGGATCACAGGTTCGATCCCCCTCTGACCCTAATAAAATTAACAGTCTTTCAGGTGGGACGTTAAACCGAGGTCTTATGTCGGTGCTTTACGCCGTGCACGTAAAAGAACCAGAGGAGACTCTGGAATGGGTCTCTGTCTGTATCATTGCACTATCCTCCAAAAATCTAAAATAACTAATCTCTTCAGGAGGCGTCGCTCATATGGGCAACCAGTAGCGATGATAAATAAACGTAAAAACACAACACCGTGGTGATGTTGTTAGGCGGTTACTTAAATCCACATTGTCTCTTCTATCTCCCTCATGGCGATGGATTCCACCAGAAATGAGATCTTAAGATATCGAATGCTTTAAGAATTTGTTTCGCAATCAAGCTGAAAGAAATGTGTATGAACTAAGTTTAGAAAAGTGGCTGCTTAGCACAAGTGGCTGGTTAATAGAGGGCAAATATGTAATAAAATGTCTATTTGGGAAACTGGTTGTTGGCTGCTTAACACAAGTTTGTATGTACATTCATTCATGTGCTTTCATTATAGCAGGTTTTTGTGAATTCTTTTTTTTATTGTTTTTAAATTTTAGGATTATTTTTATATAGACTAAGAACAAAATGTACGTGGCTGTCAGATTAGCGCAGTGGTTAGCATGCTCGCTTCTCACCAATGCAACCTGGGTTCGATCCTCAGACTAAGAAGTATGTGAGATGGTACGGCAGTCGCCAGATCAGACATGTGGGTTTTCTCCGGTTACTCCGGTTTCCTCCCACGCGAATGACCACATTTACGCTTTCATCTGTGCCAACGAGAGTGATTAATATAAGTTGTTAAAACTTGCTTCGCAATCGTTGTAAAATAATTAAGGTTAAAAAAAAAAAGTACTAATTTCAGGATTTGTTTGGGATCATTTTCAGCATTTTCAGCATTTTCAGGATAATAGAAGTACAATTGAATTAATTTTAATGAAAGCACTGTAATTATTTTGAATAAATAAATATGATTTCTTGGTCTTGATAGTTTATCATTAGGTAAATAGCATGTGTGTAGCATCACCCTGTGCAGCCTGATACAACAATTCGTCTTTACTGTGAAATCAGGATACAACGAAACATGAACATTAATTGAAACAATTCACCTGGTGTTAAAGCAATATAACTGTGTTTTCACTGTATACAGTCAAACCTTTGTTAGTGGTCACCTCCATTAAGCAGCCAACCTGTATTAAGCAGCCAGTTTCCAGATTCCCAATCGGTTGTTTTATTATACATTTGACCTCTATTTAGCAGCCACCTGTGCTAAGCAGCCACTTTCTCTGACTCCCTTGGCTGGCTGCTTAAGACAGGTTTGACTGTATATTTGAGACAGATTGTTGTAGCAGGTTCCCATAGGGTATGCATGTAGATTTAACATTAGATCATTTGATGAAGATACTGATTCACACCCTGGGAACAGTGACTACGGCTTGATCAGAGCTTGGATCCAATGTGATGTGGCGCCCATTGTATTTCTATTTGACCTGATATCCCATATCACAGTGTGCAATCAACAAGTTTGCCCTAGCGTACCGCCCCAGCGCGCGTGTTGATTGCGCACTGTGCATTAGATCTACTTAATTAATATTTTTTCACACTCATATGCAATGGATGTTTAGTCTTCTAAACTACTTCGACCCCTATTTCAACCTCCCATCACAGACTCATACTGTTTACCTCGTTTAAAAACACGCACAAATGTGGTAAATCATTACACTTTGCAATGTTAAATGAAGCTGATTTTCATGGGACAAATGTTCTAGTTTATGCATATTTTGTTTAAATAATTATGTGTATGCATATTTTGTTTAAATAATTATGTGTATGTGAAGTTTGGGGTTTCTGGGCCGAGTGATTATAGTCGTTGAATTAAAATCTCTTGCCCCTCACTCCTACAGGTTTGAATCCCACTGTGAGTGTCAAGTTGCATGTGAAGTTTGGGGTTTCTGGGCCGAGTGATTATAGTCGTTGAATTCAATTCTCTTGCCCCTCACTGCTACAGGTTTGAATCCCACTGCGAGTGTCAAGTTGCATGTGAAAGGTTGGTGGTTTTACTCAATGCCTGAACTACAGCTGGGAGGGGCAACTGGCATCTCCCTCTATCAATAACAGCTAGAGATTTGCATGTGACTTATGTTTTAACTCTTTGCACGGTAGCAGTGAAAATAAAAGTCAAATATGTCGTGTAAAATCATTAAAATTTAGAATTATGTTGTAACGACACAATTCTGATGAAATTCCATGACATTTGTTCAGAGTTTTCAGTTAAAAATAAGAAAAACGCAGTAATGAATTGTTGTCTGCTACAATTATTTGAACTACATGCTGCATAGCATTTTGTTTACCCAGCATGCTTTGATTTAAACTCCACAAACAAACACAACTAAAGTAAAGTTTGGACATATCTATGCTTCATAGCATTTTATGGTGTTCTAAAAGCCACAACTTGTAGTCACATCGCTCATTCATTTTTCTACTTTTGCTCCATATCAGAAGTTACATGGGATCATTATTCCAGTATATCTCCGAGCGCGCTAGAGTCACTGTTCCCAGTGTGTATGATTATTCAAAATAAAACTGACCTTGATGTTGACATTCATTCTTTAACTCTTTCAACACCAAGTAACTGACATGGACTGGTCCATGATATTCTTAGACCAATAAATGAATAAGAAAATTACATTCGGACCAGTTCATTTATCAAGATGGGTAATTTTGTCTAAAATTAGTAATACTACTTGCAAAAAGTGTAGATCCTGATGAGATGGCTCGTCACGAGCTGGCTCATCTGGATCTACACTTTTTGTAGCCTATATAGAGGTCTGTGGTGTTGAAAGGGTTAATCCATTCCATTCAATTCCATTCCATTAATTTTAAACTACTGACAATTCCAATTAATGAACTACCTAATTTATATTTGATACAGGTCACAGGTCACTAAATTAGAGCAATTAAGTTCTATGTACTAATTATAAAATTATGTTGTTGATGGAAGTAATACACACATCATGGTAGATTGTCCTACTAGTTAACCAATAATGGCAGAGTTACGGGTCTTGTCTTGACTAAGATATGGAATATGTTTGGTAAAGTTTATGTTGTGTAATGGTACTGAACTCATATATGTACATTTATTACATAGATATGAATTTTAGCCTCATTTTTGCCGTTATTTGCCGTTATATGCCGTTATTTGCCGTTATTTGCCTGTACAAATACAATACTGTCTACCACCCAGGTTGATACGCTGTGATTTCCAGTCTGATAGTATGTTTGTTAGAATAGCCCGTATCAAACCAGAAAAAGCCGTATCATAACTAGTTCTGGAGAAAATAACGCATGCGCAGTCGGTGCTAGTTTGTTTGCTTCCTGTTACTTTCATTATCGGTATATTCACAATAACATCAAAATTGTGAATTATGATTGTATTATCGTTGATGAATTTTTGATGTGAAGATGTCAATAGTGATGAATTGTGTCCTTGTCCTATGTACACATTCACGCTGTTTGTACACATGCTGGGAGAGATGTTTTTTATGCGGTAAGAACCCTCATTTGTTCCGGGGGCATTCCGGCCTTGAGATTATAAAAAATGTCCATCAAATCTCACACTCTAGTTAAAATGATTTGATTGGTTGATTCTGAGATTTAGACAGGAAAATATCATTTGAATTGTTCGCTTATAAGTTTGTTACCGGTACAGTGAATAGTTCAGTGTGCAGCATTTAATCTACTGAGCGCATAGTGGGTCTTAAAGTCTGCGCATCGCATGTGTCAACTTAACATAATTATTTCTTTTGTCATTTTGCCTGTTGATAATATTATATCATTTATGCCTTGTTTGTTTGCAGGACAAAGATAGAGAGACCCCGCTCCTAGAGGATAGCCAGAGAGACTGATGTTGATTATGTTAATGATGGTTAATGATGGTTAATGATAGTTAATGATGGTTAATGACGTTGTGACAAATGTTTTGTGTTTTTATTTTTCAGTCATAAATAACATTTTTTGAAGATTTTTGCACAAATGAACCGATCTTTGTGAAATTACCTCCCTTTATTTACAATATTGCTATATACTGTACTTTCAAAATAGAGTAATAACAGTTATATACAAACATTCGATAACATAATTCGCATGTCAGGTAATTCATTACTTCAATATAGATATTTTAAACGACATCATGTTTGTGAGGTCTGTTTTAAGGTACATGTAAGGGAAGTTGTGATAGCGCAGTGGTAGCACGTTCGCTTCAGGTGCAAAAGGCCCTGAGTTCGCGCCCAGCTATAGCCGTTACAATTTTGCCCTTAGGCAAGGCATTTAAATTCCACGCTGCCTCTTCTCTCTCCCTCGTAGCGAGTTCCATCAGGAATGAGGTCTCGAGAGTGATTAATATAAGTTGTATGAACTTGTTTCGCAATCGAGCTAAAATAAATGTGTATAAACTACGAATAAGGAGACGTATTTGTTTAGTTGATACAGTATCAATATATTTAGCTAGATCGCGATACAAATTTTTACAACATTAGTTTTAATCACTCTCGATACATCAGTCCTGATGGAATCCATCACCATGAGGGAGAAATCAGATTCAATGTTGATTTAACCCATTCAACACCAAGTAATACATGGACTGGTCCATGATATTCATAAACCAATAAATGAATCAGAAAATCACATTTGGACAAGTTCATTGATCAAAATGGGTAATTATGTCTAAAAATAGTCATATCACTGGCAAAAAGTGCAGATCCTGATGAGACGGCTCGTCACGAGCCGGCTCATCTGGATCTACACTTTTTGTAAGCCAATTTAGAGGTCTGTGGTGTTGAAAGGGTTAAGAGTCTTGCCTAAGGGCAACACCATCACAGTTCTGGTGAGGTCAGAATTCACAACCTCTCGATTACGAGGCGTAAGCCACTCCCTATTTTAAATGTCTAGTATGTCACACGATTATAAAACCTTTCTCCAATCACAAACTCAGTCTCAAGCTTCTGATTGGTTCAGCTGACAGTAAACTTAGAATCAACCAATCAAATCACTTGAGCTTGAGTTTGAGATCTGAGCAAAGCGTTATAAGCTCGGACACTGGTGTACATTATATAAATAAGTAGGAAGTGAGATTTGATTAACCATTTCAACACTACAGACCTCTAAATAGGCTTACAAAAAGTGTATATCCAGATGAGCCGGCTGGTGGCAAGCCGTCTCATCAGGATCTGCACTTTTTGCCAGTAATATTACTATTTTTAGACTTTTAAAATTACCCATTTTGATAAATGAACTGGTCCAAATGTAATTTTCTTATTCATTTATTGGTCTAAAAATATCATGCACCAGTCCATGTCAATTATTTGGTGTTGAATGTGTTAACCCCTTCCCTCATAGAAGCACCTCTTGATGCCATTACCAATATGACATACATTAACCTCTTCCCTCATAGAAGCACCTCTCGACGCCATTATCAATACGACATACATTGACATTGTAGTAGCCACACCATTGTTCATAATAAAGGCCAGAATCTCATGTAGTCCCAGTAATATCTATGGAGGTGGAATAGATATGGCGAGTACTTATCCACTGCATGATAGCTAAATGGCTGTCGTTTGTATGGAGATATAATAGTATATCAACATAAATCTCAATGAAGGAAAGGGTTAAGATTCTAGTGTAGGAATCTAACAATGATTGGTACTAATTAATCTCTGTCTCTGACCACCAGGCCGTACACTTATTTATTTACACCGTCAGTTATAGTGATATATTGGCTTGTTTCTGGGTAATTGTGCACAATATCCTGATAGTATCGGCTAAATGTGTCCGAGAGTTCACATCCCGAGACTTGTGGGAGATTATTACACGTCTCATTCTAGGTCATAATGTTTGGGAGAAATGAGACAGCGCGCGATTTCACCCTTAACTTGTATTGTTTAATGAATGTTGTATAGGAGTGTCTTATAACGGACCAGTGTATGTTGCTGGACAATATTTTGTATGAAAATTGTAAAAATATTTTTTAGAGAGAAATGTGGTCCCTAAAGTCAGGGTCCCTAGGATAACTATTTCGCCTCCGGCGCCCTCTAGAATTAATAACATCCTATACATGGACTTGTGTGGAAGAAGGATGTTCCACCCGCGTGGTCAGAATATGATGTCAGAACCGAGGCTCCCACAAGACATCTTGCGCGTCTGTGAGTGAATTCAGTATTGGTAGGATCGGCACTCGTGTATCGAAGGGCCGTAACTTGCTAGAACTTGTGACCCCGACCCGTTTCCTATTCTATAACACTGCAAGCTAGCGGTGAAACAGTCAAATGCGTCGTGGAATTTTACTAGAATTGTGTCGTAATTCTAATGAAATTCCCCAACATATTTCCAGAATTGTCGTCTGCTACAATTGGTTGAATTAGTTATATTATTTATTTTACCCAGCATGCAATGAGTTAAAGTGTCATGTTTCGTATTATATATACCGTATATATAAGTAAAGTGTTTGTTTATTATAGTGTCACCCCTATTTAAAGGGCCAGCCATTTCTGACTTATGAGACACCTCTTTTTTCGAACATCAGTACTTCCCGAATCCTATGCTTGTATGCCAGTCGCCAGGCTGGTAGGCAATCGGTAACCATTATTTAACTAGCTGGCGGCTCACCAACCGGCCATAACAGAACGAACCCCTGACGAGATTCGAACCTTCAACCTCCCGCTCCGTAGGCCTTAACCACTGGGCCACGGAGACGGTATATATATAGATGTAAAACGACTCCAGCAATAAAATATGATTCTAAATGGACACTCGTAGATTTCCTCCACAAATAATAACCAGAGAGGCACCATAATTATGATCTAAGCTGTTTGTGCAACTTGACCCCCCCTCCCCCAATTAAAAACCACCACACCCAAAGATTAAGAATCTACATTATGTTTTTGAAAATTCGGAAAAAAGTAATTTAACTTTTGATGAATTTTAGATTTACAGTCAAACCTGTGTTAATCAGCCAGTCAAGGAAATAACAGAACATGACTGCTTAGTACAGATGGCTGCTTAATAGAGGGCACATGTATAATAAAATAACATATTGGGTTTCTGGAAACTGGCTGCTTAATACTGGTTGGCTGCTTAATGGAGGTGACCACTAAACACAGGTTTGACTGTAATTCGTTTTTTAATATAGCAATTATGTTCGATGTACATGCATCAAGTTGTATTGTGTGCCTATACACGGTTATATTATAATATTATGGCGTTTACTAACTACTATGTTTTGATGACATACTGTGATAATGGAAACTATGTATAAATAAAATATATGAATATATCTTCAAATTACTAGTGGCTGTTACTGTTGACCTGGCTGTTACTGTTGACCTGGCTGTTACTGTTGACCTGGCTGTTAGTGTTGACCTGGCTGTTACTGTTGACCCGGCTGTTACTGTTGACCTGGCTGTTAATGTTGACCTGGCTGTTAATGTTGACCTGGCTGTTACTGTTGACCTGGATGTTAATGTTGACCTTGCTGTTACTGTTGACCTTGCTGTTACTGTTGACCTGGCTGTTACTGTTGACCTTGCTGTTACTGTTGACCTGGCTGTTACTGTTGGCCTGGCTGTTATTGTTGACCTGGCTGTTAATGTTGACCTGGCTGTTACTGTTGACCTGGCTGTTATTGTTGACCTTACTTTAAGTTACTAGTGACTTACTGTTGACCTGGCTGTTACTGTTGACCTGGCTGTTACTGTTGACCTTACTTTAAGTTACTAGTGACTGTTACTGTTGACCTGGCTGTTACTGTTGACCTGGATGTTACTGTTGACCTGGCTGTTACTGTTGACCTGGCTGTTAATGTTGACCTGGCTGTTACTGTTGACCTGGCTGTTACTGTTGACCTGGCTGTCAATGTTGACATGGCTGTTACTGTTGACCTGGCTGTTACTGTTGACCTGGCTGTTAATGTTGACCTTACTTTAAGTTACTAGTGACTGTTACTGTTGACCTGGCTGTTACTGTTGACCTGGCTGTTAATGTTGACCTTACTTTAAGTTACTAGTGACTGTTACTGTTGACCTGGCTGTTACTGTTGACCAAGCCTGGGTTCCGATCTACCGATGTTTTGTTGGTTTACTACTGTCAAAACGACCTAATTCCTGATCCATCGCCATGAGGGAGAGAGAAGAGGCAATGTGGAATTTAAATGCCTTACCTAAGTGCTCCAGCTGGTCTCGAACTCCGGACCTGAAGCGAACGTGTTACCACTGCGCTATCACGCTATAAATTGACGGCTACAGTCTCTTATAACTGACACCTCTCACAAGTGACAGTTCCGTCCGTCCGTGTTTGAAATACTGCTCAGAGGTGCACCCGGGGTGAGGCTGGGGAGGGGGTCTTGCTCCACCTACACTAGCTGAAGAGTCGCCTTATGACATAAGCGGTTAGTACGACATTAAACCCCCCCAAAAACAACCATTCCACGTACACTGATCATATAAATGGTACTTAGTTTAATTGTAGATGCGAGGATCAACATAAGCTTAGTTACATATCGGTATGATCTGCCCCAAGAAGCCAATTTAAATGTATGTTGGTTGACAAATCAATTCGTCGATAGGAGCACTGTTGTGTGTCCAGTACGGTATATCGTAGCGTCACTAAACTAATTAGAACTAATTTGAGACCAGAAACATCTGACCACTGGGAATTGATTTTCAGACCGCAAGTGTCTGTGGTATATGAACTATTTTGTTTTGGGGTTTAATGTCGCGCCAACAGCTTAGATCAGATGTTGCTTATCCAGCTATTGTTGGTGGTGGAAATCCCCCGTATACCACACCGAGCAATATCAGTCAGGGACGGGCACCCGGTAAGAACCATCGACCTTCCGCAGGCCAGCTGGTTAGCCTCTTCACTAGAAAGAATTCGACACCCCAAGTGAGATTCGAAGTATTGTTTATGGAAATGGAACTCTATATATATAGTTGTATAACCTATCTGAAACTGAAACTGTTTAATTTGATAAAACGCCTAATTTTACACATAGTATATTCACTGGCGTTGTACAATAGAAGTAAAATAAATATATAGACATGTACTTACATAAAAACCTGAACAAAATTCTCGTTATTTACAAAAAGACATTGGTCTAAAAATAATTATGTTACCACACAATAACACATATTTGATCAATCATTAGTATAAGCATAATATTTGGTAAATTATATCATTGTTTCTAAAACCTTTTTTAATTCTACAACTATCCTGTTCAGACTGTCAATACATGAATATTTTAAAACCATGAATAAAATTTTCTGAAGAACAATGTTTTAAGGTGTTTCTTAAACGTTTCTACAGAATCCAAGTTTCTCAAATCTACGGGTAAAGTGTTCCATAGCTGTGGCTCTACTGTTTTGAAGCTCCTGTCACCAAATGTTTTTTGTTTGCATATTATGCCTCTGTAACAGATTGCCAGCCATTACACGCGTTATTATAGAGTAGTCGTTTATGCAGATTGTTATTCACGTAGCAACCTATCGCCACTATAAGGAATCAATCTCTCACAATCGTGATGTTTCTGTAAGTATAAGTTTATGCAGATTGTTATTCACGTAGCAACCTATCGCCACTATAAGGAATCAATCTCTCACAATCGTGATGTTTCTGTAAGTATAAGTTATAGTTCAGAATATTATGCGAAAATGCATGATCGGCCTGACGGAAATCCACAACGATAAATTGCCAATTAGTGAAGCCTTTGACCAAACAGGCAAGTTCAATATGTAAAGAACACACATACAGGCTTATGCTGCGAAAACTGCAAACACACTTCTTACGTGGTGCGCGTAATGTGTCTGGATGCTATTACTGAATTTACTCGGCACGTATTTCTTTCTTTCTTTCTTGTTTGTGATTTAAAGTTTAGGTCATATGGCCACTTTCCGGCGTTTAGTGGTATATGTTTTTACGTTTATTTATCGTCGCTACCGGTTGCCCATATGAGCGACGCCTCCTGAACAGATTAGTCATGTTAGAGTGTTGGAGGATACTGCAATGATACAAACAGAGACCCATTCCAGACTCTCCTCTGGTTCTTTTACGTGCACGGTGTAAAGCACCGACACGAGACCTCGGTTTAACGTCCCGTCTGAAAGACTGTTAATTTGATTAGGGTCAGACGGGGGATCGAACCTGTGATCCCTGGATTACCAGTACAGCGTGTTACCACTGGACAACTCGGGTGCCACTTCGAGCAGTATTTAAGGCGCGGGTGAACACCAGGATAGAACCACCAACCTTCTGCAGCCCAACTGGATAGCTTATGATGGGTAGGAGTTAATTTCTACGCATCAGAAAAACACACATGTTTTATTCGGCTATAAACAAAGGCACGACACATATTATACCCATTCTAACATGGCCCAATAAACGAGTGAGTATATGTGTGTGTTATTTTGGTTCCCTGTCTGTTATTTGGCTGATGGCTTTACAAAATACCACCAATACCACCCTGTAAAATAGCTTCTGTATTCCAGTGGCGCTGAAAACATTCCTTCTCTATCAACTATATTTCCTGTATGGTTGGTATTGACACAACAAATGCCCACTCGCTATATTCAATTCCCATTATTTTACTATAACTTATTTTCGTTACGTGATTTTCATTCATAGATAAGTGTTTTTACAGGGGAGCATAATTCGACAGCCATAAAATAAACTGTATTGTTGGCTATTGGCACTACAAATCCTGCCCAATCGCAGTATTCAATTCCCGCTATTAAATTTTTACTACGACTTATTTTCGTCACGTGATTTTCATTCTTAGATAAGCTTGTTGTTATTTTACAGGGGGGCATAATTCGACAGCCATAAAATAGACACGCTGTAACCGTGGATTATTGCAGATTTAACTACGGCATATATGTTCATTGTTTACAGGAACAGGAACAGGACGTCATGTTGGAATTAATAATATTTTATTGCATTCAGAGGGAAAGCAGATCAATCGAAATGTTGCTTAAAACTTTCATATTATTGAAGAAAAACAAATATGGAAATTTGACACCATAATAACAACTTCGATCCGTCTATTCTTTAGAATGTATGCACCTCAGTGTACAGCCCATATTAAGAGACCACAATTGAGGCTTCAAATTATCTCTAGCTTCACAGCGTATTGATTGTATCTCTGTCATTGTAGAATAATGACCGATATTTCGTGATATGTCGTGATTCCGATAAGTTTTTAACTTTTTATTATTGTTGGAGACGATGATATTTGCTGTATAATGTACGTGCATTTGTGATTCCCAGGTACTTCCTCCACAACGTGCACGCCGTGACCTAGGCACAGCTCACAGCAGGAATATGGGTCAAGGACTTCGTTAACGGAAGCCGCGCTATCGGAACTGTAGACGTCGCGTGACTCTATACGAGTGTCAACATACTAACTTCCCTACTTGGCGAGACAGCAATGCTCGGTGCTGGCGACGGCGGATAGCTGGCGATGTTTTAGCCCGTTCCTTCAAGGGGACGATGGGACGTGATTTCTAGATAGCGACGAGGACCCCAGCGAAGAAACCGGAACCATTATTGCTGTTGTGAGCTGATACATGGTGGAGGATCTGGTCCTAAAAGGGACCGCCTTCGAAAGAAAGGATACCGGATGTCAACCTGGGAAGAACGAAGATGCCTCTCAAGTTGTCAACATAAGCAACTTAGATGACAACATAATCACCCAATAGAAACTACAACGACCATTTTAGATTCGGTGCCTGCATGGGGAGGAACACGTCATGGGGAGGAACACGTCATGGGGAGGAACACGTCATGGGGAGGAACACGTGTAATGTTAATAATACTTGTGATTCAAGCAATTTCTGCTTGCTTTTGTTTGAGACTGACAGTTGTCCAGTGGTTAAAGACATGATTGAGATAGCATGGGGGTGCTATGTTTTCATCTATAAAGTGAGAAAATCCAAGTATTGCATTGTCCATAACATTTAACATTTCATTTATTAATAAATAAATATGCATACCAGTGATTTTATAGCTGTTACCATTATTTTATGCTATATAGTCGGTTCAACAGCTCACCCAGAGCTTTAATGTTGTACTGTTGCTATCTTGCCGACTGAACCTAAACTTTATCTTATTAAATATATTGATATTATAATTATAGCTTGTTATGTGATTTTTTATGGGGGTGGGGGGGGGGGTGAGGGGAATAGAAATTTGAAAATCAGACCTTGAAATGATGCATAAATAAATAAGCAAAATTATAAAAATCGCAGTTTTTGATTAAATGAAGGTAAATGTACCCGTAGAAATCACATTTCAGTTTGTTTTTGCTATGGACAGTTGCGGAAATCCGACGGAAATTGTCAATAGTAAACACACAATAAGCATGTGTGGTTCCTTTTGATTTATTCGGATATCACCGCTCACCGCTTAGTATCAGGCCCGTAGCCACACTGAGACACACAGAGGCAGTTACCTCGGTTAATATTTCCAAAGCCAAAAAATAATAAATGAAAAAGTTATCTTATTTTATCTTCTCTTATCTTCTGCTCGTCAGTGTGGTTATTTCATGGGGTTTCAAGTCACACTATTAGCTTAGGTCATGTATGGCGAGTCTCCTGCACGTATTGGCGGAGAAAGACCCAGGGTGCACTTCTGAGCTGTAGTTCAGGCACGGACGGGCGCGCGGGTAGAACCACCGACCGTCCACACGCCAGCTGATTAGCATACTCACTTGAACGAATACATATAAGTTTAAGAACTTGTTTCGCAATCGAGCTAAATAAATGTGTATAAACTAAAGAATAGTGGCATCCCAGTGGGATTCGAACCTACAGCAGTGAGTGGCAAATGATTTCTAAGGCAACGTATGAAATAAAATATATTTGAAAAATTCAATTTTTACGTATGGGTAGCAATGCTGCTACACATTCTAACATTATACTTTGTATGCTTATGTTCATTTGGTAAACAGTGTTTTTTGCGATAAAACAAATTCGAAACCGAAAGTAGGACTTTCCGAGTCGATCGGTCACTTACTTGTTTACAACCGGAACGCATCGACCCCATTTGTCCCACGTTGTCTTTTTTAATTAAATTACTTGATATGTTGATTCATACCTCTGTTAGCTAAGTCTTTTAGGGACATTTCTACATCTCCTCGAGGGGTTCGACATTAGATGAAGATAGATAGATAGTATTTCATGTTCAAAATATATACGTTGTATTCTACACCCTCTGTTGTTTCACGCATGCGCGCTGTGCGTGTTTACATGTCATTTGTTGATAAACAAATCGCGTATACGACGGTTTAAATCTATTGGAATGTTATCGTTTCTGAGCGACTATTTCGATTTTTGTAAACACACTCACATTAGTATTTATATTTTACCCAAAACATCTGTTATTACAATGTAATGCTGCTTTAACTACAGGTACTATTTTTCAACAACAACGCATCATGGTGATACCTTTCCAGCGGCAATTATTCTAATATTGTGTTTCCAATCAATGTAATGTAATAATTCTGATGCAAAGCTTAGAAGCTTGGAACCTTAGAAGTGCCCGTCATATCTCAGTAAAAAGGAAGCTATACGAGTCCAATTGATATTCCGTCTCTAACTCTAACAGACATTAACTCTCAGACATTAAGTAACAGATTAGTTCAATGTAGCAGCAACACATTTAGACAAAACAACAGTTAACTGTATTTTCCCATATGTAGAGTTATATAGGCTTTCGTAACGACATGTCGTCTGTCGTGGAGAAGGCTGGAATACGTGGAATTATTGATATAGCTATGTAGCTGTATCCATTTGTTTGATAGAAATGGAGACATTTGTTTTTGTAATTTTGCATCCTGTATACGAGAAACTCAACGATTACACGGACATATTACTGTTTGTGCTTTGGCTTTAAACTGGCATCAACAGCTTAGGGCAAAGGTCATATGGCATCTCTCTCTCTCGATGATGATGATTGAGCTTATTTACGCTCGCTTCAGGAGAACCATGTGGGCTCCAGTTGGTGGAGGTCATATGGCAACTCTCCAGTTGGTGGAGGTCAAATGGCAACTCTCCAGTTAGTGGAGGTCAAATGGCAACTCTCCAGTTGGTGGAGGTCATATGGCAACTCTCCAGTTGGTGGAGGTCAAATGGCAACTCTCCAGTTGGTGGAGGTCAAATGGCAATTCTCCAGTTGGTGGATGTCATATGGCAACTCTCCAGTTAGTGGAGGTCATATGGCAACTCTCCAGTTAGTGGATGTCATATGGCAACTCTCCAGTTAGTGGAGGTCATATGGCAACTCTCCAGTTAGTGGAGGTCATATGGCAACTCTCCAGTTAGTGGAGGTCATATGGCAACTCCTCCAGTTAGTTTATACAAATTTATTACAGCTCGATTACGAAACAAGTTCTTTCAACTTATATTAATCTCTCTCGTACTCATTCCTGATGGAATTCATCGCCACGAGGGAGAGAAGATGCAACGTGGAATTTAAATGCCTTGCCTAAGGGCACAACCGTTAACGGTTCCAGCGGGGCTCGAATTGTTAGTGGAGGAAGACCCCCTAACGTGACTATTTCATAATACATATACTTTTTTAATCGGATAATTAGACTTTATGATTACCATGGAGATGAGTTTATATAAGCTTTGTATTAAGCTTGTTTTCAAATCCTATTTGTCTTACAATCAATTATAATAGTTGTATATGTATATATATATGTAACAGAACAAATAAATAATGTTTAAACTAAGACCCCGGGTGTTCCTTCGAGCAGTATTTCAGACACGGGCGGATACCCGGGTAGAACCACCGACATTCCGGCAGCCTGCACGATTGCTTCCTGAAATGAAATAATTCGACATCCCCAGTGGTCGGATTCGTACTTATAGCGACGAGGGGCTAGCGACTCAAAGCTCAAAGTCAACGACATTAACCATTGGGCCTAAACAGATGACCATCGTGATTTATAGATGTAATTATGCATATGTATCCATTTTTATAGAAATTGAAACAATTTGATAAATTTTATCCTGAATATGAGAAATCCAAAGACAGACATTTGCATGATAGACTGTATGTATGTATGTTCCTTTAATGTCAAACCCCTTTCGGGGACTTAGACATGTTTTCCTGGGCATGCTTAGCCGACCTAAGCGATTAACCAGTACAACGTAATGTGTGTGAGGTGCCTTGCTCAGTTGTTTACAATCACGACCAATTGGCTATTGACAATGTGCAGATGTAATTATTTTCTTGTATGAATCATTATTTACACGATATGAAACCAACACGCCTGGGCCCGACGTTATAAAACTGTTCTCAGATCTCAAACTCAAGCCCAATTGATTTGATTGGTTAATTCCGAGTGTTACTGTCAGCTGAACCAATCAGAAGCTTGAGACGGCGTTTGAGATTGGAGGACAGTGTTATAATCTCCAGGCCTGGCATTGTAGTCACAAACAACCAGTCCCCTTTTAAACTAAAACTACTCACACTATCACTACTTAGGGGCCACCGTAGCCGAATTGAGGAAAAACCTACACCAGCCATAACACGCTTTAACGCAGTTTGTCCAACAATAATGTAAGTAAATCTACAACATTTCGGGGCATCCGTGGCTGAGTGATTAAGGCATTGACTTCAAATCACCTGCCCCTCAATGATGTACGTTCGATTCCCGCTGGGAGTGTCGAATTCTTTCATATGAGGACTCTATCTATCTGCCTGTGGAAGGTCCGTGGTTCTCTCCAGATGAATGTCCGTGCCAGAAATACTGCTCGGAAGGACACCTGGGATCCCGTGCCAGACATACTGCTCGGACGGACACCTGGGATCCCGTGCCAGACATACTGCTCGGACGGACACCTGGGATCCCATGCCAGACATACTGCTCGGACGGACACCTGGGATCCCATGCCAGACATACTGCTCGTATGGACACCTGGGATCCCATGCCAGAAATACTGCTCGGATGGACACCTGGGATCCCATGCCAGAAATACTGCTCGTATGGACACCTGGGATCCCATGCCAGAAATACTGCTCGAAAGGACACCTGGGATCCCATGCCAGAAATACTGCTCGGACGGACACCTGGGATCCCATGCCAGAAATACTGCTCGGATGGACACCTGGGATCCCATGCCAGACATACTGTTCGGACGGACACCTGGGATCCCATGCCAGACATACTGCTCGGACGGACACCTGGGATCCCATGCCAGAAATACTGCTCGGACGGACACCTGGGATCCCATGCCAGACATACTGCTCGGACGGACACCTGGGATCCCATGCCAGAAATACTGCTCGGACGGACACCTGGGATCCCGTGCCAGAAATACTGCTCGGACGGACACCTGGGATCCCATGCCAGAAATACTGCTCGTATGGACACCTGGGATCCCATGCCAGAAATACTGCTCGAAAGGACACCTGGGATCCCATGCCAGAAATACTGCTCGGACGGACACCTGGGATCCCATGCCAGAAATACTGCTCGGATGGACACCTGGGATCCCATGCCAGACATACTGTTCGGACGGACACCTGGGATCCCATGCCAGACATACTGCTCGGACGGACACCTGGGATCCCATGCCAGAAATACTGCTCGGACGGACACCTGGGATCCCATGCCAGACATACTGCTCGGACGGACACCTGGGATCCCATGCCAGAAATACTGCTCGGACGGACACCTGGGATCCCGTGCCAGAAATACTGCTCGGACGGACACCTGGGATCCCATGCCAGAAATACTGCTCGGGCGGACACCTGGGATCCCATGCCAGACATACTGCTCGGGTGGACACCTGGGATCCCGTGCCAGACATACTGCTCGGACGGACATCTGGGATCTTCCCCTGCCAATAACAGCTGAATAGTCCCATATAACATAAGCTGTTCGTGCGACACCCCACCCCCTAAAACAATAACAATTCGATTGGCATTACACCGGGAATCTGTTATAAACCCCCATGCATTTAAATACGTGGCATTACACCGGGAATCTGTTATAAAAAACCCATGCATTTGAATACGTTTATACGACAGATGCACGTGTATTTCAGGCGCACATGAAATGAGTCGTGTATTATGACGATGATCTGTACAGTATCCCCTGGTACTACTTTCTCGTCTGCCAATTGTGTTTCAGTTGCCCTTCGGTAATAAGTAATAATACATCGTCTTGCAGAGGGTAATCAGTTGCGCGATAGAGAAACGTCGATAATTACACCTCTTAAAACAGATTGCGTTGGAATTGAATTTCCTCTGTAACTTGAACCATAGGAGTTTGATGTTTGAGAAAAAAAAAGTACGTTCTAAACAAGTTCTAAATATGTTGAAGGAACAGAACAGAATAGAACAGAATTTTATTATCAGACTTGTACGTATAATTCTAATTCTAACATGACGATATTTTTTTGGTTCCTATAAGCAAAGAATAAATCTAGCGTGTATAAATATGCAATAAACAGCGGCTAGTGCCGGTCTATTTTATGGCTGTTGAAGTTTGCCCCCCGTAAATAACTTATTTATGAATGAAAATCACGTGAAGTATGCAAATCGTAGTAAAATATCGTCGTCTGCAACTAGGCAATTATTCTTTTCCCTCAACGTTTGACGCTTTGGCGATGTTTAGACTGGATGGATGTATTCAACAGTGTTGCACTATTTATGAAAGTACTGTGCTTAAACTTTATTTATTTTACAACGATTGCGAAGCAAGTGCTAACAACTTATATTAATCACTCTAGTTGGCGCGGTTGATAGCGTATATGTGGTCATTCGTGTGGGAGGAAACCGGAGTACGCGGAAAAAACCCACCTGTATAATCTGGCGACTACCGTACCATATCACATACTTCCCGGTCCGAGGATCGAATCCGGGTTGCATTGGTGAGAAACGAGCGCGCTAACCATTGCGCTAATCGGACAGCCAATTACTGTGCGACAGGAGGCGTGGCAAAGGTGCTCTTTTAATTTTATTAATAATGTTCATGATTTAACATTATTTTGCCTACCTGAACACATACATACATTTATTATTGTTTGAATAAAATATGAATAAATTCTGGGTAATAGTGTAAATTAGCATTACCTTTTTCGAAAATATTCTAGGTATTTTCCGGGAGTTAATTTGTAAAGCCGTCAGCCAAATCACGGAAGGGAGAGTAATTAGGCGGCACACAATTCGTTCATAGCATTATATTGGGTCAGGTTAGAATGGACATACTATTTGTCTTGTCGTTGTTTATCAGCGAATAAAACACTGTCTGTGGTTCTGATGCGGGGTAGTACACCCTGTCCTGTGTGATTACTCATCCGAGATTTCAAACGTATGTGGGTCCACATGTACTGATACTCCAAACGTATGTGAGTCAACATGTACTGATACTCCAAACGTATGTGGGTCCACATGTACTGATACTCCAAACGTATGTGGGTCAACATGTACTGAACTCCAAACATCAGTGAGTCAACATGTACTGATACTCCAAACGTATGTGGGTCCACGTGTACTGATACTCCAAACGTATGTGGGTCCACATGTACTGATACTCCAAACGTATGTGGGTCAACATGTACTGAACTCCAAACGTATGTGGGTCAACATGTACTGACTCCAAACGTTGTGGGTCACTGTACTGAACTCCAACGTATGTGGGTCACTGTACTGAACTCCAAACGTATGTGGGTCACTGTACTGATACTCCAAACGTATGTGGTCAACATGTACTGAATCCAAACGTATGTGGTCACATGTACTGAACTCCAAACGTATGTGGGTCAACATGTACTGATACTCCAAACGTATGTGGGTCAACATGTACTGAACTCCAAACGTATGTGGGTCAACATGTACTGAACTCCAAACGTTGTGGGTCAACATGTACTGAACTCCAAACGTATGTGGGTCAACATGTACTGAACTCCAAACGTATGTGTGTCAACATGTACTGAAACTCCAAACGCATGTGGGTCAACGTGTACTGATACCCCAAACGTATGTGAGTCAACATGTACTGAACTCCAAAGGTATGTGAGTCAACATGTACTGAACTCCAAACGTATGTGGGTCAACATGTACTGAACTCCAAACGTATGTGGGTCAACATGTACTGAAACTCCAAACGTATGTGAGTCAACATGTACTGATACTCCAAACATGTGTGAGTCAACATGTACTGATACTCCAAACGTATGTGGGTCAACATGTACTGATACTCCAAACGTATGTGAGTCAACATGTACTGATACTCCAAACGTATGTGGGTCAACATGTACTGAAACTCCAAACGTATGTGGGTCAACATGTACTGAACTCCAAACTTATGTGGGTCAACATGTACTGATACTCCAAACGTATGTGGGTCAACATGTACTGAACTCCAAACTTATGTGGGTCAGCATGTACTGAACTCCAAACGTATGTGTGTCAACATGTACTGATACTCCAAACGTCTGTGGGTCAACATGTACTGAAACTCCAAACGTATGTGGGTCAACATGTACTGAAACTCCAAACGTATGTGGGTCAACATGTACTGAACTCCAAACTTATGTGGGTCAACATGTACTGAACTCCAAACTTATGTGGGTCAGCATGTACTGAACTCCAAACGTATGTGTGTCAACATGTACTGATACTCCAAACGTCTGTGGGTCAACATGTACTGAAACTCCAAACGTATGTGGGTCAACATGTACTGAACTCCAAACGTATGTGTGTCAACATGTACTGATACTCCAAACGTATGTGGGTCAACATGTACTGATACTCCAAACGTCTGTGAGTCAATATGTACTGAAACTCCAAACGTATGTGAGTCAACGTGTACTGAACTTCAAACGTATGTGAGTCAACATATACTGATACTCCACACGTATGTGGGTCAACATGTACTGAACTCCAAACGTATGTGGGTCAACATGTACTGAAACTCCAAACGTATGTGAGTCAACATGTACTGAAATCCAAACGTATGTGAGTCAACATGTACTGAACTCCAAACGTATGTGGGTCAACATGTACTGAACTCCAATCGTATGTGAGTCAACATGTACTGAACTCCAAACGTATGTGGGTCAACATGTACTGATATTCCAAACGTATGTGTGTCAACATGTACTGAACTCCAAACGTATGTGGGTCAACATGTACTGATACACCAAACATATGTGTGTCAACATGTACTGATACTCCAAACGTTTGTGGGTCAACATGTACTGAACTCCAAACATATGTGTGTCAACATGTACTGATACTCCAAACGTTTGTGGGTCAACATGTACTGATACTCCAAACGTCTGTGAGTCAATATGTACTGAAACTCCAAACGTATGTGAGTCAACGTGTACTGAACTTCAAACGTATGTGAGTCAACATGTACTGATACTCCACACGTATGTGGGTCAACATGTACTGAACTCCAAACGTATGTGGGTCAACATGTACTGAAACTCCAAACGTTTGTGAGTAAACATGTACTGAACTCCAAACGTATGTGGGTCAACATGTACTGAACTCCAAACGTATGTGGGTCAACATGTACTGAACTCCAATCGTATGTGAGTCAACATGTACTGAACTCCAAACGTATGTGGGTCAACATGTACTGATACTCCAAACGTATGTGTGTCAACATGTACTGAACTCCAAACGTATGTGGGTCAACATGTACTGATACTCCAAACGTATGTGTGTCAACATGTACTGAACTCCAAACGTATGTGGGTCAACATGTACTGATACACCAAACGTATGTGAGTCAACATGTACTGATACTCTACACATATATGTGTCAACATGTACTGAAACCCCAAACGTATGTGGGTCAACATGTACTGAACTCCAAACGTATGTGGGTCAACATGTATTGAACTCCAAACGTGTGTGGGTCAACATGTACTGAACTCCAAACGTATGTGGGTCAACATGTACTGAACTCCAAACGTATGTGTGTCAACATGTACTGAAACTCCAAACGCATGTGGGTCAACGTGTACTGATACCCCAAACGTATGTGAGTCAACATGTACTGAACTCCAAAGGTATGTGAGTCAACATGTACTGAACTCCAAACGTATGTGGGTCAACATGTACTGAACTCCAAACGTATGTGGGTCAACATGTACTGAAACTCCAAACGTATGTGGGTCCACATGTACTGATACTCCAAACGTATGTATGTCCACATGTACTGAAACTCCAAACGTATGTGGGTCCACATGTACTGATACTCCAAACGTATGTGGGTCAACATGTACTGAACTCCAAACATCAGTGAGTCAACATGTACTGATACTCCAAACGTATGTGGGTCCACGTGTACTGATACTCCAAACGTATGTGGGTCCACATGTACTGATACTCCAAACGTATGTGGGTCCACATGTACTGATACTCCAAACGTATGTGTGTCAACATGTACTGATACTCCAAACGTATGTGGGTCCACATGTACTGATACTCCAAACGTATGTGGGTCAACGTGTACTGATACTCCAAACGTATGTGGGTCCACATGTACTGATACTCCAAACGTATGTGGATCAACGTGTACTGATACTCCAAATATCAGTGAGTCAACATGTACTGAATTCCAAACGTATGTGGGTCCACATGTACTGATACTCCAAACGTATGTGGGTCAACATGTACTGAAACTCCAAACGTATGTGGGTCAACATGTACTGAAACTCCAAACGTATGTGGGTCAACATGTACTGAACTCCAAACGTATGTGGGACAACATGTACTTATACTCCAAACGTATGTGGGTCAACATGTACTGAACTCCAAACTTATGTGGGTCACCATGTACTGAAACTCCAAACGTATGTGGGTCAACATGTACTGAACTCCAAACATATGTGTGTCAACATGTACTGATACTCCAAACGTTTGTGGGTCAACATGTACTGATACTCCAAACGTCTGTGAGTCAATATGTACTGAAACTCCAAACGTATGTGAGTCAACGTGTACTGAACTTCAAACGTATGTGAGTCAACATGTACTGATACTCCACACGTATGTGGGTCAACATGTACTGAACTCCAAACGTATGTGGGTCAACATGTACTGAAACTCCAAACGTATGTGAGTAAACATGTACTGAACTCCAAACGTATGTGAGTCAACATGTACTGAACTCCAAACGTATGTGGGTCAACATGTACTGAACTCCAAACGTATGTGAGTCAACATGTACTGAACTCCAAACGTATGTGGGTCAACATGTACTGATACTCCAAACGTATGTGTGTCAACATGTACTGAACTCCAAACGTATGTGGGTCAACATGTACTGATACACCAAACGTATGTGAGTCAACATGTACTGATACTCTACACATATATGTGTCAACATGTACTGAACCCAAACGTATGTGGGTCAACATGTACTGAACTCCAAACGTATGTGGGTCAACATGTACTGAACTCCAAACGTGTGTGGGTCAACATGTACTGAACTCCAAACGTATGTGGGTCAACATGTACTGAACTCCAAACGTATGTGTGTCAACATGTACTGAAACTCCAAACGCATGTGGGTCAACGTGTACTGATACCCCAAACGTATGTGAGTCAACATGTACTGAACTCCAAAGGTATGTGAGTCAACATGTACTGAACTCCAAACGTATGTGGGTCAACATGTACTGAACTCCAAACGTATGTGGGTCAACATGTACTGAAACTCCAAACGTATGTGAGTCAACATGTACTGATACTCCAAACATGTGTGAGTCAACATGTACTGATACTCCAAACGTATGTGGGTCAACATGTACTGAAACTCCAAACGTATGTGGGTCAACATGTACTGAACTCCAAACGTATGTGGGTCAACATGTACTGATACTCCAAACGTATGTGGGTCAACATGTACTGAACTCCAAACTTATGTGGGTCAGCATGTACTGAACTCCAAACGTATGTGTGTCAACATGTACTGATACTCCAAACGTCTGTGGGTCAACATGTACTGAAACTCCAAACGTATGTGGGTCAACATGTACTGAAACTCCAAACGTATGTGGGTCAACATGTACTGAACTCCAAACGTATGTGGGTCAACATGTACTGAACTCCAAACGTATGTGGGTCAACATGTACTGAACTCCAAACGTATGTGGGTCAACATGTACTGATACTCCAAACGTATGTGGGTCAACATGTACTGAACTCCAAACGTATGTGGGTCAACATGTACTGATACTCCAAACGTATGTGGGTCAACATGTACTGAACTCCAAACGTATGTGGGTCAACATGTACTGATACTCCAAACGTATGTGAGTCAACATGTACTGATACTCCAAACGTATGTGAGTCAACATGTACTGATACTCCAAACGTATGTGGGTCAACATGTACTGATACTCCAAACGTATGTGGGTCAAATGTACTGATACTCCAAACGTATGTGGGTCAACATGTACTGATACTCCAAACGTATGTGGGTCAACATGTACTGATACTCCAAACGTATGTGGGTCAACATGTACTGATACTCCAAACGTATGTGGGTCAACATGTACTGAACTCCAAACGTTGTGGTCAACATGTACTGAACTCAACTTGTGTTCTGAACTCCAAACGTATGTGGGTCAACATGTACTGAACTCCAAACGTATGTGGGTCAACATGTACTGAACTCCAAACGTATGTGGGTCAACATGTACTGATACTCCAAACGTATGTGGGTCAACATGTACTGAACTCCAAACGTATGTGGGTCAACATGTACTGATACTCCAAACGTATGTGGGTCAACATGTACTGATACTCCAAACGTATGTGGGTCAACATGTACTGATACTCCAAACGTATGTGGGCAACATGTACTGATACTCCAAACGTATGTGGGTCAACATGTATTGAACTCCAAACGTGTGTGGGTCAACATGTACTGATACTTCAAACTTATGTGGGTCAACATTACTGAACTCCAAACGTATGTGGGTCAACATGTACTGATACTCCAAACGTATGTGAGTCAACATGTACTGATACTCCAAACGTATGTGAGTCAACATGTACTGATACTCCAAACGTATGTGGGTCAACATGTACTGATACTCCAAACGTATGTGGGTCAAATGTACTGATACTCCAAACGTATGTGGGTCAACATGTACTGATACTCCAAACGTATGTGGGTCAACATGTACTGATACTCCAAACGTATGTGGGTCAACATGTATTGAACTCCAAACGTGTGTGGGTCAACATGTACTGATACTTCAAACTTATGTGGGTCAACATTACTGAACTCCAAACGTATGTGGGTCAACATGTACTGAACTCCAAACGTATGTGGGTCAACATGTACTGAACTCCAAACGTATGTGGGCAACATGTACTAACTCCAACGTTCACATGTACTGAACTCCAAACGTATGTGGGTCAACATGTACTGAACTCCAAACTTATGTGTGTCAACATGTACTGATACTCCAAACGTATGTGGGTCACATGTACTGAACTCCAAACTTATGTGTCAACATGTACTGATACTCCAAACGTATGTGGGTCAACATGTACTGAACTCCAAACGTATGTGGGTCAACATGTACTGAACTCCAAACGTATGTGTGTCAACATGTACTGATACTCCAAACGTATGTGGGTCAACATGTACTGATACTCCAAACGTATGTGGGTCAACATGTACTGAAACTCCAAACGTATGTGGGTCAACATGTACTGAACTCCAAACTTATGTGGGTCAACATGTACTGAACTCCAAACTTATGTGGGTCAGCATGTACTGAACTCCAAACGTATGTGTGTCAACATGTATTGATACTCCAAACATCTGTGGGTCAAATGTACTGATACTCCAAACGTATGTGGGTCAACATGTACTGATACTCCAAACGTATGTGGGTCAACATGGACTGATACTCCAAACGTATGTAGGTCAACATGTACTGATACTCCAAACGTATGTGAGTCAACATGTACTGATACTCCAAACGTATGTGAGTCAACATGTACTGATACTCCAAACGTCTGTGGGTCAACATGTACTGATACTCCAAACGTATGTGGGTCAAATGTACTGATACTCCAAACGTATGTGGGTCAACATGTACTGATACTCCAACGTATGTGGGTCAACATGTACTGATACTCCAAACGTATGTGGGTCAACATGTACTGATACTCCAAACGTATGTGTGGCAACATGTACTGATACTCCAAACGTATGTGGGACAACATGTACTGATACTTCAAACGTATGTGGGACAACATGTACTGATACTCCAAACGTATGTGGGTCAACATGTATTGAACTCCAACAAACGTGTGTGGGTCAACATGTACTGATACTTCAAACTTATGTGGGTCAACATATACTGAACTCCAAACGTATGTGGGTCAACATGTACTGATACTCCAAACGTATGTGAGTCAACATGTACTGATACTCCAAACGTATGTGAGTCAACATGTACTGATACTCCAAACGTCTGTGGGTCAACATGTACTGATACTCCAAACGTATGTGGGTCAAATGTACTGATACTCCAAACGTATGTGGGTCAACATGTACTGATACTCCAAACGTATGTGGGTCAACATGTACTGATACTCCAAACGTATGTGGGTCAACATGTACTGATACTCCAAACGTATGTGGGTCAACATGTATTGAACTCCAAACGTGTGTGAGTCAACATGTACTGATACTTCAAACTTATGTGGGTCAACATATACTGAACTCCAAACGTATGTGGGCCAACATGTACTGAACTCCAAACGTATGTGGGTCAACATGTACTGAACTCCAAACGTATGTGGGACAACATGTACTTATACTCCAAACGTATGTGGGTCAACATGTACTGAACTCCAAACGTATGTGTGTCAACATGTACTGATACTCCAAACGTATGTGGGTCAACATGTACTGAAACTCCAAACGTATGTGGGTCAACATGTACTGAACTCCAAACTTATGTGTGTCAACATGTACTGATACTCCAAACGTATGTGGGTCAACATGTACTGAACTCCAAACTTATGTGTGTCAACATGTACTGATACTCCAAACGTATGTGGGTCAACATGTACTGAACTCCAAACTTATGTGGGTCAGCATGTACTGAACTCCAAACGTATGTGTGTCAACATGTACTGATACTCCAAACGTCTGTGGGTCAACATGTACTGAAACTCCAAACGTATGTGGGTCAACATGTACTGAAACTCCAAACGTATGTGGGTCAACATGTACTGAACTCCAAACGTATGTGGGTCAACATGTACTGAACTCCAAACTTATGTGGGTCAGCATGTACTGAACTCCAAACGTATGTGTGTCAACATGTACTGATACTCCAAACGTCTGTGGGTCAACATGTACTGAAACTCCAAACGTATGTGGGTCAACATGTACTGATACTCCAAACGTATGTGAGTCAACATGTACTGATACTCCAAACGTATGTGGGTCAAATGTACTGATACTCCAAACGTATGTGGGTCAACATGTACTGATACTCCAACGTATGTGGGTCAACATGTACTGATACTCCAAACGTATGTGGGTCAATATGTACTGATACTCCAAACGTATGTGTGGCAACATGTACTGATACTCCAAACGTATGTGGGACAACATGTACTGATACTTCAAACGTATGTGGGACAACATGTACTGATACTTCAAACGTATGTGGGACAACATGTACTGATAATCCAAACGTATGTGGGTCAACATGTATTGAACTCCAACAAACGTGTGTGGGTCAACATGTACTGATACTTCAAACTTATGTGGGTCAACATATACTGAACTCCAAACGTATGTGGGTCAACATGTACTGATACTCCAAACGTATGTGAGTCAACATGTACTGATACTCCAAACGTATGTGAGTCAACATGTACTGATACTCCAAACGTCTGTGGGTCAACATGTACTGATACTCCAAACGTATGTGGGTCAAATGTACTGATACTCCAAACGTATGTGGGTCAACATGTTCTGATACTCCAAACGTATGTGGGTCAACATGTACTGATACTCCAAACGTATGTGGGTCAACATGTACTGATACTCCAAACGTATGTGGGACAACATGTACTGATACTTCAAACGTATGTGTGTCAACATGTACTGATACTCCAAACGTATGTGGGACAACATGTACTGATACTCCAAACGTATGTGGGTCAACATGTACTGATACTCCAAACGTATGTGGGTCAACATGTACTGATACTCCAAACGTATGTGGGTCAACATGTACTGAACTCCAAACGTATGTGGGTCAACATGTACTGAACTCCAAACGTATGTGGGTCAACATGTACTGAACTCCAAACGTATGTGGGTCAACATGTACTGAACTCCAAACGTATGTGTGTCAACATGTACTGATACTCCAAACGTATGTGGGTCAACATGTACTGAACTCCAAACGTATGTGGGTCAACATGTACTGAACTCCAAACGTATGTGGGTCAACATGTACTGATACTCCAAACGTATGTGTGTCAACATGTACTGAACTCCAAACGTATGTGGGTCAACATGTACTGAACTCCAAACGTATGTGGGTCAACATGTACTGAACTCCAAACTTATGTGGGTCAACATGTACTGAACTCCAAACTTATGTGGGTCAACATGTACTGAACTCCAAACTTATGTGGGTCAGCATGTACTGAACTCCAAACGTATGTGTGTCAACATGTACTGATACTCCAAACGTCTGTGGGTCAACATGTACTGAAACTCCAAACGTATGTGGGTCAACATGTACTGAACTCCAAACGTATGTGTGTCAACATGTACTGATACTCCAAACGTCTGTGGGTCAACATGTACTGATACTCCAAACGTCTGTGAGTCAATATGTACTGAAACTCCAAACGTATGTGAGTCAACGTGTACTGAACTTCAAACGTATGTGAGTCAACATGTACTGATACTCCACACGTATGTGGGTCAACATGTACTGAACTCCAAACGTATGTGGGTCAACATGTACTGAAACTCCAAACGTATGTGAGTCAACATGTACTGAACTCCAAACGTATGTGAGTCAACATGTACTGAACTCCAAACGTATGTGGGTCAACATGTACTGAACTCCAATCGTATGTGAGTCAACATGTACTGAACTCCAAACGTATGTGGGTCAACATGTACTGATACTCCAAACGTATGTGTGTCAACATGTACTGAACTCCAAACGTATGTGGGTCAACATGTACTGATACTCCAAACGTATGTGTGTCAACATGTACTGAACTCCAAACGTATGTGGGTCAACATGTACTGATACTCCAAACGTATGTGAGTCAACATGTACTGATACTCCAAACGTATATGTGTCAACATGTACTGAAACCCAAACGTATGTGGGTCAACATGTACTGAACTCCAAACGTATGTGGGTCAACATGTACTGAACTCCAAACGTATGTGGGTCAACATGTACTGAACTCCAAACGTATGTGGGTCAACATGTACTGAACTCCAAACGTATGTGTGTCAACATGTACTGAAACTCCAAACGTATGTGGGTCAACGTGTACTGATACTCCAAACGTATGTGAGTCAACATGTACTGAACTCCAAAGGTATGTGAGTCAACATGTACTGAACTCCAAACGTATGTGGGTCAACATGTACTGAACTCCAAACGTATGTGGGTCAACATGTACTGATACTCCAAACGTATGTGAGTCAACATGTACTGATACTCCAAACATGTGTGAGTCAACATGTACTGATACTCCAAACGTATGTGGGTCAACATGTACTGATACTCCAAACGTATGTGAGTCAACATGTACTGATACTCCAAACGTATGTGAGTCAACATGTACTGATACTCCAAACGTATGTGGGTCAAATGTACTGATACTCCAAACGTATGTGGGTCAACATGTACTGATACTCCAAACGTATGTGGGTCAACATGTACTGATACTCCAAACGTATGTGAGTCAACATGTACTGATACTCCAAACGTATGTGAGTCAACATGTACTGATACTCCAAACGTCTGTGGGTCAACATGTACTGATACTCCAAACGTATGTGGGTCAAATGTACTGATACTCCAAACGTATGTGGGTCAACATGTACTGATACTCCAAACGTATGTGGGTCAACATGTACTGATACTCCAAACGTATGTGTGTCAACATGTACTGATACTCCAAACGTATGTGGGACAACATGTACTGATACTCCAAACGTATGTGGGACAACATGTACTGATACTCCAAACGTATGTGGGTCAACATGTACTGATACTCCAAACGTATGTGGGACAACATGTACTGATACTTCAAACGTATGTGGGACAACATGTACTGATACTCCAAACGTATGTGTGTCAACATGTACTGATACTCCAAACGTATGTGGGACAACATGTACTGATACTCCAAACGTATGTGGGTCAACATGTACTGATACTCCAAACGTATGTGGGACAACATGTACTGATACTCCAAACGTAT
The DNA here is from genome assembly GCA_014843695.1 of Archivesica marissinica. Classification (NCBI taxonomy): domain Eukaryota; kingdom Metazoa; phylum Mollusca; class Bivalvia; order Venerida; family Vesicomyidae; genus Archivesica; species Archivesica marissinica. The sequence goes on from CM026399.1 coordinate 30,019,303, forward strand.
GTGTGTCAACATGTACTGATACTCCAAACGTATGTGGGTCAACATGTACTGAACTCCAAACGTGTGTGGGTCAACATGTACTGATACTTCAAACTTATGTAGGTCAACATGTACTGAACTCCAAACGTATGTGGGCCAACATGTACTGAACTCCAAACGTATGTGGGCCAACATGTACTGAATTCCAAACGTATGTGGGCCAACATGTACTGAATTCCAAACGTATGTGGGCCAACATGTACTGAATTCCAAACGTATGTGGGCCAACATGTACTGAATTCCAAACGTATGTGGGCCAACATGTACTGAATTCCAAACGTATGTGGGCCAACATGTACTGAACTCCAAACGTATGTGGGCCAATATGTACTGAACTCCAAACGTATGTGGGCCAACATGTACTGAATTCCAAACGTATGTGGGCCAACATGTACTGAACTCCAAACGTATGTGGGCCAATATGTACTGAACTCCAAACGTATGTGGGCCAACATGTACTGACATTTCAAACGTCTGTGGGTCAACATGTACTGAGACTTTAAACGTTTGTGGGTCAACATGTACTGAGACATCAAACGTCTGTGACTCAATATGTACTGAGACATCAAACGTCTGTAATAGAAACTCTGTTTCCGAGACAATGTTTCATAAAACGCGCTGCCTAATGTCTTCTTTTATAACGAGTATTCCTAAATTGAATCTTAACGGCGACATTTCGTAGGAAATATAAAGTTATGAACATGCGAGGAATGCCTGAACTACTTTTATGATTTTCGATAAGCTGGTTTATCTACAGACGAACACCTTTAGTATTGAGAGGAAATCTTTATATAATGTGTATATACTAGATTCTAACAAATAATAAACATTTGGAAACAAATAACTATCGCACTGTCACGACATTTCCCTCTTAGAAACAGAAGGTGAGCTTGAACATGCATAGAAGTCCGGTGTCCGAACATAAAATGTAAAGAGGAGGAAAGATATTGTTATTGACTTTCAATTCTCACAACTTACGATTCTTATACCCGTAGCGTGAGCACCGTAAATCGCAACTAGCGAACTTTCAATTCTCACAACTTACGATTCTTATACCCGTAGCGTTAGATCCGTAAATCGCAAATAGCGAACTTTCAATTCTCACAACTTCCGATTCTTATACCCGTACGTAGCGTGAGCACCGTAAATCGCAACTAGCGAACTTTCAATTCTCACAACTTACGATTCTTATATCCGTAGCGTTAGATCCGTAAATCGCAAATAGCGAACTTTCAATTCTCACAACTTACGATTCTTATACCCGTAGCGTTAGATCCGTAAATCGCAACTAGCGAACTTTCAATTCTCACAACTTCCGATTCTTATACCCGTAGCGTGAGCACCGTAAATCGCAACTAGCGAACTTTCAATTCTCACAACTTCCGATTCTTATACCCGTAGCGTGAGCACCGTAAATCGCAACTAGTGCACTTTCAATTCTCGCGGACTTACGTGGCTCACGTTACAACGTCAGACAGACTCTGGGGGTGATATTTTCAACGTTGCACACTCAGGATTGCAATATTTATATAATATACAAAGGTAAAATCAAGCATTATTATTGTTTTTGTGTCAAATACCAGCGAGAGGATGTGCATCCCCTCGAGTTCTATCCTCACGTTCATACAGTTTTGTGTTGGGTCTATATCTAGTGTGTGTGTGTTTTACGTTTATTTATCGTCGCTACCGGTTGCCCATATGAGCGACGCCTCCTGAAGAGATTAGTCATTTTAGATTTTTGGAGGATAGTGCAATGATACAGACTCCAGTCCATTCCAGAGTCTCCTCTGGTTCTTTTACGTGCACGGTGTAAAGCACCGACACGAGACCTCGGTTTAACGTTCCATCTGAAAGACTGTTAATTTTATTAGGGTCGAAGCTGCGATCCCTGGATTACCAGTCCAGCGTGTTACCACTGGACTACAGAACCGCACTATATCTAGTGTTTCTTGGGACATTATTTATATAAGCTACGCAGACACAGAGCAATCACTGACACCACAATTGCCCTTATCGCACATTTAATGACAAATGTTCCGAGAATGAAGTTATCTTAAGCTTAGACTCAACCACTCTTAAATAGGTTGTAAGAATCACTAGCAATTGATACACGACTGAGATGAGTTATTTCCCATCATTATGTGCAATTGGGTTTGTATATACAACTTTATTTTAGCTCGATTGCGCAACAAGTTTTTATAACTTATATTATTCACTCTCGAGACCTTAGTCCTGATGGAATCCATCGCCGCGGAAGAGGCAACGTGGAATTTAAATGCCTTGCCAAAGGGCACAATCGTAACGGTTCCAGCGGGGTTCGAACTCCGGGCCTTTCGCAATATGGTTATAGGTATAAGTTACGCAGGTCAAATGTTCATACGCCTAACATTTTTCCAATCAAATAATGGCGGAAGAAAGAATCCGGCCTTTTTTTTTTTGCATAACATGTCAAGCGGTGCCCTTTATTTGGCCCATTTTATGATTTGATGTCATTGTGTGTTCTATTAATGACGTCATGGTTGCATTTTCACAAGAAAACTTGCATCTAAAGGAAATTGCCATTTCTTTACAGAAAACGTATTCCTACACGACTGCTGTTGTTATTTTTGTGTAGCATTATAGAGTACAGTGTATGACGCAACATCATTTAGGGTAAGCATATTTTATTGCGATAATAAAAAAGTATAGATGTTTTAAATGCAGCAATACAAATGGATCGGGTCACTAGTTCTTGCGAATGGGTCGAGTCACTAGTTCTTGCGAATGGGTCGAGTCACTAGTTCTTGCGAATGGGTCGGGTCATTAGTTCTTGCGAATGGGTAGGGTCAATAGTTCTTGCGAATGGGTCGGATCACTAGTTCTTGTAAATGGGTCAGGTCATTAGTTCTTGCGAATGGGTCGGGTCACTAGTTCTTGCAAATGGGTCGGGTCACTAGTTCTTGCGAATGGGTCGTGTCACTAGTTCTTGCGAATGGGTCGGGTCACTAGTTATTGCGAATGGGTCGGGTCACTAGTTCTTTCGAATGGGTCGGGTCACTAGTTCTTGCTAATGGGTCGTGTTACTAGTTCTTGCGAATGGGTAGGGTAATTTGTTCTTGCGAATGGGTCGGGTCACTAGTTCTTGCAAATGGGTCGAGTCACTAGTTCTTGCCACAGACACATAGGAACATAGATAGATAAAAGAAATATCCTGAAAAGACCTTCCCAAGTGAAATGTATGTATATAATATTGTAGAACATAGAACTATTGTAATGTACATACATCTATATACTGTTCACATAACATGAACTTGAAAATACAGCTTGAGCGATACCCTACTAATACGTAGGTGTTACCCCGTGTTGTTAGTGAAGGTACTATAGATCCGCCCCTGATATTTCCGTGTCGAAAAAAAAGGAAAATGACGAAGAGTTGCTGACATAATCAATGTGAATGTAAAAGATAAAAACTATGTTAATATTATGAATTATGATGAATGATAGTTCTTAAAAACATTTCCAGCGTTCACTAATTTTTGTGAACAGGTGCGAGGATAACCGTGTTATCATTTTCGTTAAGTGTATCTCGTCCATTTAACAGCATATGGACGTTGAATGAATGCTAATCTCTAGATTCGTTGACTGAACAGCAGGATTCGTTGATTAATAGAATTCTAAGTTAATTTAAAATAAAACATGTTCTACATTTACTACTGTGAATCCAGCTTTCGCAATATGGATTTTCGCTTAGATGAGCACCAGTCTTAACTGAAGAGGAGTCTCCGTGGGGTACTGGATGCGGTATCCGTCTTGTAACCCAGAGGTTGCGTGTGTTCGAGCCGCGTCAGAACCACGGTCGGTGGTGGTGTTCTTAGGCAAGACATTTAAATCCACATTGCCTCTTCACCCTCGCTCATGGCGATGGATTACATTAGGAATGAGGCATCGAGAGCGATTAATGTAATGTTGTAGAAGCTTGTCTCGAAATCGAGCTAAAATAAAAATAACATTGCAGGGTCACTAGTTCTTGCTAATGGGTCGTGTTACTAGTTCTTGCAAATGGGTCGGGTCACTAGTTCTTGCGAATGGGTCGGGTCACTAGTTCTTGCAAATGGGTCGGGTCACTAGTTCTTGCAAATGGGTCGGGTCACTAGTTCTTGCTAATGGGTCGTGTTACTAGTTCTTGCAAATGGGTCGGGTCACTAATTCTTGCAGATGGGTCGGGTCACTAGTTCTTGCAAATATAGATCTATTCTTAGATAAGGCATCGCTTAGATTACTATATACCTTCGCTTCAGAAATTTATCCCATATTGTTAGTAATCTTCGCTTGAGAAATGTATCCCATATTGTTAGCAACGTTCGCTTCAGAAATATATCCCATATTGTTAGCAACCGTCGCTTCAGAAATTTATCCCATATTGTTAGTAATCTTCGCTTGAGAAATGTATCCCATATTGTTAGTAACATTCACTTCAGAAATATATCCCATATTGTTAGCAACCGTCGCTTCAGAAATTTATCCCATATTGTTAGTAATCTTCGCTTGAGAAATTTATCCCATATTGTTAGCAACCGTGGCTTCAGAAATATATCCCATATTGTTAGCAACCGTGGCTTCAGAAATATATCCCATATTATTAGCAACCTTCGCTTCAGAAATATATCCCATATTGTTAGTAACCTTCGCTTCAGAAATATATCCCATATTGTTAGTAATCTTCGCTTCAGAAATATATTCCATATTGTTAGTAATCTTCGCTTCAGAAATATATCCCATATTATTAGCAACCTTCGCTTCAGAAATATATCCCATATTGTTAGTAACCTTCGCTTCAGAAATATATCCCATATTGTTAGTAATCTTCGCTTCAGAAATATATCCCATATTGTTAGTAACCTTCGCTTCAGAAATATATCCCATATTATTAGCAACCTTCGCTTCAGAAATATATCCCATATTATTAGCAACCTTCGCTTCAGAAATATATCCCATATTGTTAGTAATCTTCGCTTCAGAAATATATCCCATATTGTTAATAATCTTAATTGTTTTACTCTGTATTTATCGTTGCACAGCATGCTATCAATTTTCATCCGTTTTCTCATCTTATAATTATTAAATAATTAAATCTCGACAGATATCCTACAGTATAATATCCAATGGATAGCTTACTATAAAACTATTTTATTAATTAATTAACATGATTTTGATAAAACGATATTTATCATACTGCAATACAACAATAATAGCAAAGGATTCCGACTAGATGGACCAATTTACATTTCGGGATATATCGGCCATTATCTACCAAGGGAGGTAATATATAAACTGGCAATGTCTCTCATTGGATTGACTAAACCTTTAGCCGCACTTAGTTGCAACAAAACTATGTTTACTGTTTTCTTCAATAGTTAATTTAGAAAACATTTAAATAAATGAATTAACAAAAGCCTTAGATATTTCTCACACTGCGAATCCAGGTATTTGCCGGTTCGGTCCCCCTTTTGACCCTAATACTATTAACTATTCTTTCAGGTGGGACTTTAAACCGAGGCCAGTGTTTTACATCGCACACGTAAAAGGACAATAGGAGACTCTGGAATGTGTTTCTGTCTGTATCACTGCACTATCCTCCACAATCTAAAATGACTAATCTCTTAAAGCAGCATTACATCGTAATAAAGGATGCTTTGGGTAAAATATAAATACTAATGTGTGTGTGTTTACAAAAATCGAAATAGTCGCTCAGAAACAATAAAATTCCAATAAATTTAAACCGTCGTATACGCGAATTTGTTTATCAACACACGAAATGTCAACACGCACAGCGCGCATGCGTGAAACAACAGAGGATGTAGAAAACAACGTATATATTTTGAACATGAAAGACTATCTATCTTCCTCTAATGTCGAATCCCTCGCGGGGATGTAGAAATGTCCCTAAAAGACTTAGCTAACAGAGGTATGAATCAACATATCAAGCAATTTAATTAAAAAAGACAATGTGGGACAAATGGGGACAATGCGTTCTTTTATTTCATACGATGTAATGCTGCTTTAAAGCAGCATTACATCGTGAATTACATGAAATAAAATATATTTGAAAAATTCAATTTTTACGTATGGGTAGCAATGCTGCTACACATTCTAACATTATACTTTGTATGATTATGTTCATCTGGTAAACAGTGTTGTTTTGCGATAAAACAAACTCGAAACCGAAAGTAGGACTTTCCGAGTCGATCGGTCACGCACTTGTTTACAACCGGAACACATCGCCCGCACTTGTTTACATTCGGAATGCATCGTCCCCATTTGTCCCACGTTGTCGTTTTTAATTAAATTACTTGATATGTTGATTTATATCTCTGTTAGCTAAGTCTTTTAGGGACATGTCTACATCCCCGCGAGAGGTTTGACATTAGAAGAAGATAGATATATAGTATTTCATGTTCAAAATATATACGTTGTTTTCTACATCCTCTGTTGTTTCACGCATGCGCGCTGTGCGTGTTTAGATTTCGTGTGTTGATAAACAAATTCGCGTATACGACGGTTTAAATTTATTGGAATTTTATCGTTTCTGAGCGACTATTTCGATTTTTGTAAACACACACACATTAGTATTTATATTTTACCCAAAACATCCTTATTACGATGTAATGCTGCTTTAAGGTGGCGTCGAAATCAGGACATGCTATTTTTAAACCTACTTAAAACACTGTCGTGACGTCATACCGTATTAATATTGGACTGCTTTCAAAAGGCCAGAGTATTTTATAACGACATATGCGTAAATGTACGAAATTAACAATTTTAAGTAGCAAGATCTTGATATATGAGTATGTGATTTATGTAAGATATACCCTCACCGGATCCAATATGTAAAATATTGGCACTGTGTGAGGCTCTAATCATATAACATATTTGATGGTTTTCGGCTTATATCCTATATACATAGATTTATTTTCTGCGGAATACACCAACGCATAGATAGATATATACAGAAAAGGGGTTATTTCACGGCAGCAATATAAAAGAACATGTCAGTTGATCTCGGGAAAGAATAAAATACTCCCGGTGCAAACATAAATCATGATATCCCAGTGTAATATTCAGCCCAGTTCTTCTGGGAGAAAGGAAATATATTTTCTGATTGCTTTTAAAATAGGAAACTTATTTATGACCACTACATACGATTGCATTGTTTTCTGATTTATCCGATAGGGTTTTATTCTGTTTCATCCGATAGGTTTTCTGTTTCATCAGATAGGTTTTCTGTGTATCATCCGATAGGTTTTCTGTTTCATCAGATAGGTTTTCTGTGTATCATCTGATAGGTTTTCTGTTTCATCAGATAGGTTTTCTGTTTCATCCGATAGGTTTTGTTTCATCCGATAGGTTTTCTGCTTCATCCGATAGGTTTTCTGTATCATCAGATGTGTTTTCTGTGTCATCAGATAGGTTTTCTGTATCATCAGTTTCTGTTTCATCAGATAGGTTTTCTGTATCATCCGATAGGTTTTCTGTTTCATCAGATAGGTTTTCTGTTTCATCAGATATGTTTTCTGTTTCATCAGATAGGTTTTCTGTATCATCCGATTGGTTTTCTGTTTCATCAGATAGGTTTTCTGTTTCATCAGATAGGTTTTCTGTTTCATCAGATAGGTTTTCTGCTTCATCAGATAGGTTTTCTGTATCATCCGATTGGTTTTCTGTTTCATCAGATAGGTTTTCTGTTTCATCAGATAGGTTTTCTGTATCATCAGATAGGTTTTCTGTATCATCCGATAGGTTTTCTGTTTCATCCGATTGGTTTTCTGTTTCATCAGATAGGTTTTCTGTTTCATCAGATAGGTTTTCTGTATCATCCGATAGGTTTTCTGTTTCATCAGATAGGTTTTCTGTTTCATCAGATAGGTTTTCTGTATCATCCGATAGGTTTTCTGTATCATCCGATAGGTTTTCTGTTTCATCAGATAGGTTTTCTGTATCATCCGGTAGGTTTTCTGTTTCATCCGATTGGTTTTCTGTTTCATCAGATAGGTTTTCTGTTTCATCAGATATGTTTTCTGTTTCATCAGATAGGTTTTCTGCTTCATCAGATAGGTTTTCTGTATCATCAGATAGGTTTTCTGCTTCATCAGATAGGTTTTCTGTATCATCAGATAGGTTTTCTGTATCATCAGATAAGTTTTCTGTTTCATCAGATATGTTTTCTGTATCATCAGATAGGTTTTCTGTATCATCAGATAGGTTTTCTGTATCATCAGATAGGTTTTCTGTTTCATCAGATAGGTTTTCTGTATCATCAGATAGGTTTTCTGTTTCATCAGATAGGTTTTCTGTTTCATCAGATAGGTTTTCTGTTTCATCAGATAGGTTTTCTGTTTTACCCGACTTATGTAGGTTTCGGTCGAACGCTTTCTGAGTATTTTAGGTCGATTTTCTTAACAGTTAATAAGGTCCCGAAATGCTATCGATCGTGCGTATAACCTGGTACATGCACAGGAGTTTGGAATCTCAACAGTAAACATAAATAAACCTAGATTTCTCGTGTACACATGTATGTTTTCCAATGTATGATTGACTTTTCGCAGTGAAAGATAAATGCTATATTTCATTGAAGTGTTTTGAGTGAAAGATGGCATTTTCTTTTCCACTGCCTTGTGTTTCGTATTCCTCCGCGATAGCGTGTACTTCGGTATTTCAGCTATGTTCGGTCATTTGTAAACAGGTAATTATATAATAGTATGTTCTACTGAATTTATTGTGTCTGTCGTTTTCAATAAAGAGACAGAATATAACATGATAATTATACCATACCGGATCTATTTTTTATTGAGAATGTTTACATTAACATAAGATGTCGTGTATTGATATGAGGCTCCCGGCAGGGGAAGTAAAATGAGTAAAAGTGGATAAAAATATATATCAGTCACAAATCATTGGAAACCATAAAATAATTAGATTTGTGTTTATTAATGAAACATATACAGTCAAACCTGTGTTAGTGGTCACCTCCATTAAGCAGCCAACCTGTATTAAGCAGCTAGTTTCCAGATTCCCAATCGGTTGTTTTACTATATATTTGACCTCTATTAAGCAAACACCTGTACTAAGCAGCCACTTTCTCGAACCCCATTGGCTGGCTGCTTAAGACAGGTTTGACTGTAGGCTTTTATTTAATCTCGTTATCATCGAATTAATGTGTTTATGCCACTCGTGGAAACACAAATGTCGGTGGTCTCTCGAAGAATCTTACATTAATAAACAGAAATATAAGCACAAATATTGCATGTCTATCTTGATGCATAGTTTGTTTGCATGCATCCTCAGTGTGTTCTGTTTGTTATGATTGTATTCTTCACATACCTATTTGTTCAGGCGCGTCTGAAGGAAACTGGCAATCGAGCAAACATGAATCCTCGTACAACGTTGTTAAAGACGAAACCAATAGGCACCGCATGGCGACGAGATTGGAGGTCGTCAGGCAAGAACATTTAGAAAACAAGAACATACGCGTGTTCCCGGTACCCTATCATTATTTCACCTTCCGCAGGTTAGGACCACCCAATCCCCACTCAGCTTGACAAACTATTGGGCCGTAAAAGTGGTACATACGACCCCTTTGGCCTCTGATGCGGCACCTCTGCTGTTCTCGTGACTAAATATAGTTGAGAACCTGTGCTTGGTATGCAATCAATTGATAAGCTAATGGCCATCAGGAAAAAACAATCGTTGATCGTTAAAAAATCAAGTAATACCCAATTTGTATCACTTCTCTTTTCGTATCTGTTTTATTGTGCTAGTAAAACATTGGGCTAGTGTCTGGACGTGTCTGTGTATAATCAAATCTTCCCCCAGCGTTGTGTATTATAGACAAATAGGAACAGCCGTGAGATATAGCGAGAGAGAGAGAGAGAGAGAGAGTATTGGAGAAAATATAATAAACGATCTATTAGAAAATCAGGGAACGGATGGAAGGCATTTTGTAGATACTGACGCAATTGGAGTTTTATATATTATGTAATAAAACTACATTATGTGAAGGCTTTAGTATAAAATGTGAAGTGTGTAAGCAATTGGTGAAAAGAAGATATCGTATTGTTTTGTAGCAAGTTGAATTTAAATGTATCTGTACGAAAATTAAGAGAACGAACAGGAAATTATTCTCGAGAATTACATATTTGGAATTTTATATGGAATACAGCATTGCAAGCTACGTAATAGAACGTGCACTGTGCAAGTAAGTAAGATTAGAATCCTACACGTGGTATGTCAGTAATGCCAAGATTATCAGAATTTTCATTTTTAACCCATTCAACACCAAGTAACTCCCATGGACTGGTCCATGATATTCATAAACCAATAAATGAATCAGAAAATCACATTTGGACAAGTTCATTTATCAAAATGGGTAATTATGTCTAAAAATAGTCATATCACTGGCAAAAAGTGCAGATCCTGATGAGACGGCTCGTCAAAAAGTGCAGATCCTGATGAGACGGCTCGTCACGAGCCGGCTCATCTGGATCTACACTTTTTGTAAGCCTATTTAGAGGTCTGTGGTGTTGAGAGGGTTAAAGAGAAGCTTAGTTTGTCTTAGAATATAGTTCCAGGAATTTTATTGATTATAGATCTAATTCTTTCTGTTTACTGGAAAAATATATGTATTTTGACAGGTTAGAGAATATCCTTTTGGTATCTTGACATCATAAGTTTATCAAATTTATTTAATGTTGGCCAACTGCAATAAAACGGCTTTATGTATTTTCTTCGTAGGCCTATATCTTTGTACAATGGGCATATTATAGGCAAGTGATAGTCATTTTCTGTTGGTTTTTAAATTACAAAATTGAAAGATTCTCTCATTTCTTGGTAAATTCAGATATTTAATATACCATTTGAATGCCACCTACAATGACTATGTTATATGTTATATTTTGGGTTTTTACGCCTGCATCAGCACCATTTCGGGCTATATCGCCGGCGGTCAGTTTACTTATATATTTATATTTCGGGTTTTTACGCCTGCATCAGCACCATTTCGGGCTATTTCGCCGGCGGGCAGTTTACTTATATATTTATATTTTGGGTTTTTACGCCTGCATCAGCACCATTTCGGGCTATATCGCCGGCGGTCAGTTTACTTATATATTTATATTTCGGGTTTTTACGCCTGCATCAGCACCATTTCGGGCTATATCGCCGGCGGTCAGTTTACTTATATATTTATATTTCGGGTTTTACGCCTGCATCAGCACCATTTCGGGCTATTTCGCCGGCGGGCAGTTTACTTATATATTTATATTTCGGGTTGTTACGCCTGCATCAGCACCATTTCGGGTTATATCGCCGGCGGGCAGTTTACTTATATATTTATATTTCGGGTTGTTACGCCTGCATCAGCACCATTTCGGGTTATATCGCCGGCGCAGTTTACTTATTATTTATATTTCGGGTTGTTACCCTGCATCAGCACCATTTCGGGTTTATCGCCGGCGGGCAGTTTACTTATATATTTATATTTCGGGTTTTTACGCCTGCATCAGCACCATTTCGGGTTATATCGCCGGCGGGCAGTTTACTTATATATTTATATTTCGGGTTTTTACGCCTGCATCAGCACCATTTCGGGCTATATCGCCGGCGGGCAGTTTACTTATATATTTATATTTCGGGTTTTTACGCCTGCATCAGCACCATTTCAGGCTATATCGCCGACGGGCAGTTTACTTATATATTTCGGGTTTTACCCCTGCATCAGCACCATTTCGGGCTATATCGTCGGCGGGCAGTTTACTTAATAACACGTTTCCTGGGCAGGCTCCAGCGGTTAACCAGTACTTGGGTGCACCACCTACACTGACTATGATATATATCTGGATTATATACATTTTAAATGCGACGTGTGCAATATATTTCCTTGTGTCATTGAAAATAATAATTTTTGGAAGTCGTGATAGCGCAGGTACGAACGGTCCGGAGTTCGAGCCCCGCTGGAGCCGTTACGATTGTGCCCTTAGGCAATGCATTTATATTCCACATTGCCTCTTCTCTCTCCTTCATGGCGATGGATTCCATCAGGAACGAGGTCTCGAGAGTGATTAATATAATTTGAAAGAACTTGTTTCGCAATCGAGCTAAATAAATTTGTATAAACTTAAAGAATAATTTATGTAAATATAAGTAATGAATCGCGAGTTAATAGTTTCCATCGGGTTATGAACTGCATCGTGCATGTCTAAAGTTAGCGTGGACACCTTCGGCATTCACACAATTTAAACGCGCCCAATGTAGTTCATACCCCGATGGAAAATATAACCCCGGGCGCGATTCATTCCTTATTAAACTAATGTTGCATCTATAATAATTCTATATGTATATGTAACAGAACAAATAAATAATGTTTAAACTAAACTAATGTTGCAAGAACTCGTCTCGCAAGCGAGATAAAATAATTTTGAATAAACTATCCCTAAGCCAGATTTCTAGATCTCTACCGATAAGCCAGATTTCTAGATCTATACCGATAAGCCAGATTTCTAGATCTCTACCGATAAGCCAGATTTCTAGATCTCTACCGATAAGCCAGATTTCTAGATCTATACCGATAAGCCAGATTTCTAGATCTCTACCGATAAGCCAGATTTCTAGATCTATACCGATAAGCCAGATTTCTAGATCTATACCGATAAGCCAGATTTCTAGATCTCTACCGATAAGCCAGATTTCTAGTTCTATACCGATACGCCAGATTTCTAGATCTATACCGATAAGCCAGATTTCTAGATCTCTACCGATAAGCCATATTTCTAGATCTATACCGATAAGCCAGATTTCTAGATCTATACCGATAAGCCACATTTCTAGATCCACCGATAAGCCAGATTTCTAGATCCACCGATAAGCCAGATTTCTAGATCCACCGATAAGCCACATTTCTAGATCTATACCGATAAACCACATTTCTAGATCCACCGATAAGCCAGATTTCTAGATCCACGGATAAGCCAGATTTCTAGATCTATACCGATAAGCCACATTTCATTAAAAAAAGGCGATACATATCGGCAATAGATACAAACCAATTACATTAATGTAATGTGTACAACGTCCCAGATGAGGTACATGTATATACATCCATCTCTCTGATCAATTTTCTCCACCATTTTTCGTTCTTAGACCCATACTATGATATTATTTTGAGTAAACAAAACGAAACGCCATACTGTCATATTGGCCTAATATCAGAATATACTCGCGAGGTTATCGATAAATCTGTGGAAAATTGATAGACTGTAGTTTTATAAACAACGTATGATTAATGAAGACATCACACTAGAAACAGATGCATCATGATTTGAACATAGCTCTATCAACATTTGACTTTCAAAACTTTGGTATATAGTCAACACCTGTGTTTGTGGTCACCTCTATTAAGCAGCCAATCTGTATTAAGCAGCCATTTTTCAGATTCACAATATGCCGTTTTATTATACGTTTGATGTATATTAAACAGCTATCTGTGTTAAGCAGTCACTGTATGTGGTTCCCTTTGGCTGGCTGCTTAACACAGGTTGTGGCTTAATAGAGGTCAAATGAGGTATGAATGTGAATATTGAACCAAGAAAGTATACACAAGATTCTAGATTCAGTATCTCAGTAAGTAACGTAAGTAACGTATGTAACGTAAGTAACGTATGTAGCGTAAGTAACGTAAGTAACGTATGTAACGTATGTAACATACGTAACATAAGTAACGTAAGTAACGTAAGTAACGTAAGTAACGTAAGCATACAATGTTTTTTGCTACATGATCAAATAAAGTCTTTATTATTATTATTATAATAATAATAATTATTATTATTATTATCAAATAATTATATTAACATATAAGTTATAAAGTTATCAACTTGGCAACAGTTTTGTTGTTTGTATTCTACAAAAGTTCAACACATTTGAAAACACTCCGTTTAACATAATACTATTTTTTAAAGTAACGCTTACAAATACATACAAAATGAAATTCATCCTCTCTATCACCGGATTTACTCGTATAAGACAATATCTTTTGTTAAGATATATTCTAGCATTAATTTACCGTCCAGTTTCTATTCTATGTTAATGAGAGGATAATCTTAATTTTGTAAAAGCGACTCTACAGTAAATACATGGTGCATTGGAGACAACCTGTCTTAAGCAGCAAACCAAGGGAACCATAGAAATTGGCTGCTTAGCACAGGCAGCTGTTTAATAGGGGTCAAGTCAAGTAAGAAAACAACATATTGGGAAATTGGAAACTGACTGCTTAATACAGGTTGGCTGCTTAATACAGGTTGGCTGCTTAATGGAGTTGGTCACTAACACAGGCTTGACTGTATGTTAATAGACTCTCATATATGCTATGATACCGTCCTAGTAAGATGCTCACATTCACAGTCCATGTCGTCCATTCCACAGCAATGTACTACTGCCGTATGTAAACATATAAGCAATATTTCGAGGGAGTTCTAGCCCCGCTGGAGCCGTTTCGAGCCCCACTGGAGCCGTTTCGAGCCCCGCTGGAGCCGTTACGAATGTGCTCTTAGGCAAGGCATTTAAATCCCACGTTGCCTCTTCTCTCTCCCTCGTGGCGATGGATTCCATCAGGAATGAGGTCTCGAGAGTGATTAATATAAGTTGAAAGAACTTGTTTCGCAATCGAGCTAAAATAAATTTGTATAAGCTAAGCATATAAACACATTTTGCTAAATTTAACTCGTGTGATATAACATGTAGCATTTTTATCAACATATGTGATATGACAGGAGAAGGTTACAAACGTAACAATAAAACAAATACAGTAAAACCTGTGTTAGTGGTCACCTCTATTAAGCAGCCAACCTGTATTAAGCAGCCAGTTTCCAGATTCCCAATATGCTGTTTTACTATTAATTTGTCCTCTATTAAGCAGCCACCTGTGCTAAGCAGTCACTTTCTGTGATTCCCTTGGCTGGTTGCTTAAGACAGGTTTGACTGTACGTGTATTTATAAAGTATCTCCAAAATGTAGTTATTATCTAACTCAACTCCTTTATAAATACAAAATTGTTAATTCCCTTAAAATCCTTTATAAATACAAAATCGTTAATTCCCTTAAAATCCTTTATAAATACAAAATTGTTAATTCCCTTAAAATCCTTTATAAATACAAAATTGTTAATTCCCTTAAAATCCTTTATAAATACAAAATTGTTAATTCCCTTAAAATCCTTTATAAATACAAAATCGTTAATTCCCTTAAAATCCTTTATAAATGCAAAATTGTTAATTCCCTTAAAATCCTTTATAAATGCAAAATTGTTAATTCCCTTAAAATCCTTTATAAATACAAAATTGTTAATTCCCTTAAAATCCTTTATAAATGCAAAATTGTTAATTCCCTTAAAATCCTTTATAAATACAAAATTGTTAATTCCCTTAAAATCCTTTATAAATGCAAAATTGTTATTCCCTTAAAATAACTGTGTTCTTATTCTTAATAGTTCAATTGTTTTAAACATGTTGCATATATTTCTGAAATATGGCTTAAAATAGATTATTCGTAAATCAGCGAATAGACGACACTCCATTAGGAAGTGATTTTCATCATCAATAGTATTACAAGTACAAGTGCATAGATATACGATCTGGTCTAGCTCTCTCAATTTCAAGACGATGATAAGAAACTCTTAATTAAATTAGAGCAATTCTGTATTTGTTGTGATGTGAATGATATCAAGATATGGTATAAAAGCCAACGACATGAAATGTACGTAAAACAGTAGTGGATTCTGTAATATGATTCTCAACTTTGCATGAAAGTTTCCCGAAGTCTCTGTTTTACAATACATAACTATGAAATGAAAGTCTTCTTATCACCTACTCTATATGATTGCCACACAGTGCCTACATTATATAACATATCCTGACAATAATGCCCACATTTTTTCCCTTGGCTGTGTATCAATAATTCAATATCTCTCAAATATAGAGAATGTATAACCATGATGTATGTTCTGTCGTCGCAGTTAACCCATTCAACACCAAGTAACTCACATGGACTGGTCCATGATATTCATAAACCAATAAATGAATCCGAAAATCACATTTGGACAAGTTCATTTATCAAAATGGGTAATTATGTCTAAATATAGTCATATCACTGGCAAAAAGTGCAGATCCTGATGAGACGGCTCGTCACGAGCCGGCTCATCTGGATCTACACTTTTTGTAAGCCTATTTAGAGGTCTGTGGTGTTGAAATCTTCCCCCAGCGTTGTGTATTATAGACAAATAGGAACAGCCGTGAGATATAGCGAGAGAGAGAGAGAGAGAGAGAGAGAGAGAGAGAGTATTGGAGAAAATATAATAAACGATCTATTAGAAAATCAGGGAACGGATGGAAGGCATTTTGTAGATACTGACGCAATTGGAGTTTTATATATTATGTAATAAAACTACATTATGTGAAGGCTTTAGTATAAAATGTGAAGTGTGTAAGCAATTGGTGAAAAGAAGATATCGTATTGTTTTGTAGCAAGTTGAATTTAAATGTATCTGTACGAAAATTAAGAGAACGAACAGGAAATTATTCTCGAGAATTACATATTTGGAATTTTATATGGAATACAGCATTGCAAGCTACGTAATAGAACGTGCACTGTGCAAGTAAGTAAGATTAGAATCCTACACGTGGTATGTCAGTAATGCCAAGATTATCAGAATTTTCATTTTTAACCCATTCAACACCAAGTAACTCCCATGGACTGGTCCATGATATTCATAAACCAATAAATGAATCAGAAAATCACATTTGGACAAGTTCATTTATCAAAATGGGTAATTATGTCTAAAAATAGTCATATCACTGGCAAAAAGTGCAGATCCTGATGAGACGGCTCGTCAAAAAGTGCAGATCCTGATGAGACGGCTCGTCACGAGCCGGCTCATCTGGATCTACACTTTTTGTAAGCCTATTTAGAGGTCTGTGGTGTTGAAAGGGTTAAAGCGACATTACATCGCGTAAAGCACCCAAGAAATGCTTTTTACGTATAAATAGCATTGTTACTACAAATTCTTCAGAAATAGTTCGACCTCTAACTTCCTATATATAAACAGTGTTTTGCGGTATATGCAAACTCTCAAATGTGAAAGTAGGATTTCATATAACGGTCAGCTATGCTCCCGAATTGATATTTGTTTACTATTGGGGTCTATAAGAAGCGCGTGCTACTGTCGTTTAGAGACCTTTTAAATCGTATTAGTATACAGATAAATATGCACAGACACAAAGGGTAGGCTATAGCGGTAACTCTTTACCATATATCGTGTTATTCAGGATACACATACTGCATTACGCATGTATGTTGATCCTGTTTACATTAGTTTGTTATGTCAACAAGCGTCGTATACGACGTTTGTTTATTAGTTGCAATACTGAGCTTTTGGGGGCAAATATTCGGAAACAATTATACCATATAGTAGGAAAATACATTCTGTATACATTTGCACCAATGTAATGTCGCTTTAAGTTTGGTTATCTATAACCGAGAACAAATATATATATATATAACCTGTACACGTCAGCAAACTAGGTGACAGGTGCAATGGCGTCATAAATGCATGTCTGTCACGAAATTCGTTGACAAAGTAGTCAACGTTACACTGCGAACGCAGAGATCGCAGGTTCGATCCATGGCTGGCATTAAAAATATGAATAGTCTTTCAGATATGATTATAAACCAGGGTATCATGTATCGGTGCTATACACTGAACATAAAACCGAGGTATCATGTATCGGTGCTATACACTGAACATAAACCGGGGTATCATGTATCGGTGCTATACACTGAACATAAACCGGGGTATCATGTATCGGTGCTGTACACTGAACATAAACCGGGGTATCATGTATCGGTGCTGTACACTGAACATAAACCGGGGTATCATGTATCGGTGCTATACACTGAACATAAACCGGGGTATCATGTATCGGTGCTGTACACTGAACATATAACCGAGGTATCATGTATCGGTGCTATACACTGAACATAAACCGGGGTATCATGTATCGGTGCTGTACACGGAACATATAACCGAGGTATCATGTATCGGTGCTATACACTGAACATAAACCGAGGTATCATGTATCGTGCTATACACTGAACATAAACCGGGGTATCATGTATCGGTGCTGTACACTGAACATATAACCGAGGTATCATGTATCGGTGCTATACACTGAACATAAACGAGGTATCATGTATCGGTGCTATACACTGAACATAAACCGGGGTATCATGTATCGGTGCTGTACACTGAACATATAACCGAGGTATCATGTATCGGTGCTATACACTGAACATAAACCGGGGTATCATGTATCGGTGCTGTACACTGAACATAAACCGGGGTATCATGTATCGGTGCTGTACACTGAACATAAACCGGGGTATCATGTATCGGTGCTATACACTGAACATAAACCGGGGTATCATGTATCGGTGCTGTACACTGAACATAAACCGGGGTATCATGTATCGGTGCTATACACTGAACATAAACCGGGGTATCATGTATCGGTGCTGTACACGGAACATATAACCGAGGTATCATGTATCGGTGCTATACACTGAACATAAACCGAGGTATCATGTATCGGTGCTATACACTGAACATAAACCGGGGTATCATGTATCGGTGCTGTACACTGAACATATAACCGAGGTATCATGTATCGGTGCTATACACTGAACATAAACCGAGGTATCATGTATCGGTGCTATACACTGAACATAAACCGGGGTATCATGTATCGGTGCTGTACACTGAACATATAACCGAGGTATCATGTATCGGTGCTATACACTGAACATAAACCGGGGTATCATGTATCGGTGCTGTACACTGAACATAAACCGGGGTATCATGTATCGGTGCTGTACACTGAACATAAACCGGGGTATCATGTATCGGTGCTATACACTGAACATAAACCGGGGTATCATGTATCGGTGCTGTACACTGAACATAAACCGGGGTATCATGTATCGGTGCTGTACACTAAACATAAACCGGGGTATCATGTATCAGTGCTGTACACTGAACATAAACCGGGGTATCATGTATCGGTGCTATACACTGAACATAAACCGGGGTATCATGTATCGGTGCTGTACACTGAACATAAAAAACACAGAGATTCTTCTGTATCTTGCACTATCCTCTTAAATATAAAATATAAGCTCCGTTTAACCATTCCCCTCATAGAAGCACCTTTTGATGTCATTACCAATACGACATTAATTGACAATGTGTAGCCACACCAATGTTCATAATGAAGGCCAGAATCTTGTGTAGTCCCAGTAATATCTATGGAGGTGAGATAGATATGGCGACTACTTATCCACTGCATGATAGCTAAATGGCTGTCGTTTGTATGGAGATAAAATAGTATATTCACCTAAATATCTATGTAGGAAAGGGTTAACAAGGGGCGACACTAAATAAGCGTTTTTTTCGCAATAGGTGATTTTTCGGTACTACTAACCCAGTATTAATAAGTTCTATACTTGTAAAGACCTTGCGTAAGCATGTCCTCCGGTACGGTACTACTAACAAGTACTAATAAGGTATATGCTTGTAAAGACCTTGCAGTAAGCATGTCCTCCGGTACGGTACTACTAACCCAGTACTAATACGTTCTATACTTGTAAAGAACTTGCGTAAGCATGTCCTCCGGTACGGTACTACCAACAAGTACTAATAAGGTATATGCTTGTAAAGACCTTGCAGTAAGCATGTCCTCCGGTACGGTACTACCAACAAGTACTAATAAGGTCTATGCTTGTAAAGACCTTGCAGTAAGCATGTCCTCCAGTACGGTACTACCAACAAGTACTAATAAGGTCTATGCTTGTAAATACCTTGCAGTAAGCATGTCCTCCGGGACGGTACTACTAACCCAGTACTAATACGTTCTATACTTGTAAAGACCTTGTGTAAGCATGTCCTCCGGTACGGTACTACCAACAAGTACTAATAAGATCTATGCTTGTAAAGACCTTGCAGTAAGCATGTCCTCCGGTACGGTACTACTAACAAGTACTAATAAGGTATATGCTTGTAAAGACCTTGCAGTAAGCATGTCCTCCGGTACGGTACTACCAACAAGTACTAATAAGGTCTATGCTTGTAAAGACCTTGCAGTAAGCATGTCCTCCGGGACGGTACTACCAACAAGTACTAATAAGGTCTATGCTTGTAAAGATCTTGCAGTAAGCATGTCCTCCGGTACGGTACTACCAACAAGTACTAATAAGTTCTATGTTTGTAAAGACCTTGCCGTAAGCATGTCCTCTGGGAAATCAGTGGCAAATTGATGCTTTGTGAAGATAACAATCACTGTCTGCTACACATTCATGCTAGTTAGATGTTTATCCGTACAGGAATTAAGGGTACAATGCCATGCAGTCATTAATTATTAATAAGCTAATTTCGAAAGTTAAGCGAAGGCTAATAAAATGAAAGGGAAATCATTCTAAATATTGCTAATATAATGGATATATTTCCTGTCTAGGCACAATTGCACAATGCTAGGCACAATTACACAATGCTAGGCACAATTGCACAATGCTAGGCACAATTGCACAATGCTAGGCACAATTGCACAATGCTAGGCACAATTGCACAATGCTAGGCACAATTGCACAATGCTAGGCACAATTGCACAATGCTAGG
>CM026399.1:30041087-30056976 GCA_014843695.1 Archivesica marissinica
GCCACCTATGCTAAGCAACCACTTTCTCTGACTCCCTTGGCCAGCTGCTTAAGACAGGTTTGACTGTATTTTAGAAAAAATGTCCGACACAATAGCCTACCGTAGCATATTGGATGTCGCATCACTATACTTCCTATTGCATTTGATAATTTTTTAAATTCAGTAAATTATTCCTTGGATATTGAATCATTTGCCAAGATGGTGGATCGTCTAGGAACAGATCAGGTATCGTACGGCATTACCCCGCCAGGTATGACACGAGACTTAACGAGGTTGACCTATACGTCATCACAGGTGCCGACTACAATTTCCCAGTCAAGGTTGGCAACGGCAGGAACGGAGAGAAGGAAGCATGTAGAGGTATTACATCAATATATGCAGATTGGTGTCGCCACGTCCGTCTGTCACCACTTTAAACATTAGTATTAACAACTTGTATGAATCACTCTCCTTGGCGCGGATCAACAACTTATGAAAGTGGATGAAAGCATATATGTGGTTATTCATGTGGGAGGAAACCGGAAAACCCAGAGAAAACCCACATGTCCGATCTGGCGACCACATACCATCTCACATCCCAGTACAAGAATCAAACCCGGGACACATTGTTAAGAAACGAGCACGCTAACCACTGCGTTAATTGGACAGCCTATGTGTCTCTGAGATGATATATTTATTTATTACTAGTGATGGCAATGAATAGCGATTAAACTATTCGAATATTCAGTTGGGATGGTATTCAAATATTCAATAGAATTTTTTCAAAAACTCAAAATCACTCAAACTTTTATAAAAATTGCCAAACTAACCTAATTTCTGTTTCACGCATTTCATCTTCATCAAATGATTATTGAGATTGTACCCAAATATGTTAAATCCAATTTTCATAGATTACATCTAGCAGTTTTCTTATTCTCAGAGCGAGTCAAGCATTTCCAAACGTGTGACTGAGCATGTGGCATTTTTGAGGACAATATAATATTTTTTCCTGAATATTCGAATACTGGAATAGTATTCGAATATTTGGACGTTCGAGCGAATATTCATTGCAATCTCTATTTATTACATAACAATGCATGCATTAAGTTTCATATATCCATCACATATTTTCTTATATGTAATACAACCTGGAAATATTCTGATTGGTTGAGAGAATAATCCTTTAATTTGTAAATAATGTTAATGATACGACAAACGACGATTTAAAAGAGTCTTGACATGATTATAACGCTGTTTAAAACGTAAATATAAATGCTGTTTTGTGTTGTGACGTCATGGCAAATTTAGTGACTTCATCACAATATACGCTTGCCGCCAAAATGAGAGTAGCAATATTATTTTGTGCAAAAATATTATTAAAACGAGCGCTATTTTATTTATATACTAATTTATTTTAGGTCGATTGCGAAACAAGTTCTTACAACTTATATTAATCACTCTCGAGACCTCTTTCCTGATGGAATCCATCGCCACGAGGGAGAGAGAAGAGGCAATGTGGAATTTAAATGCCTTGCCTAAGGGCACAATCATAATGGCTCAAGCGGGGTTCGAACTCCGGACCTTTCGCACCTGAAGTGGACGCGCTACCACTGCGCTATGACCGCTATATGGTAATGCTCTCTTCCAAAACTAATTTCATGAAATATAGTATGAAATGACCACTCATGTAAGATCCAATACATGATACTCTCTCGGATTGTATTACCAACGTTCCGGTACGTTGTTCAACAGGAACATCTATACTGGAGGCTGGGGGCATGCCTGAAATTCTGCTCGGAGCGGCATCAGGGTCTTCCTCCACCAATAATAGCTGGAGAGTCACTAAACTGCGACTTTAAATCCCAATGCAAAAAATGGAAACAAAGTACAAAAAGGCAAGTGATAATTCTGATGTTTCAAATATTTCAGTCACATCAGATTGGACCTGGCCCCACATACGAACGTGTGAAGTTCAACACGTCGGGACGTAGTCCGTTAATCTCTCATTATCTCCACTTACGTAACCTCAAAGACTTTCACCAACCCGGCAAGAAAGTTAGACGTACAGAGATTGTAAAACTACCGCCGCCCGGTCCAACATACAAACAGCTGATAAAGAACACGCTAGCGATGACGGATGCTCTTAGTCAAGAATACCAAAAGTAAGTGTCTTATTTGTGTATGCAAATTTATTTTAGCTCAATTGCGAAACAAGATTTCACGTTAGATTAAATCTAATCGCTCTCGAGACCACATTCTTAATGGAATCCGTCACTATGAGGGAGAGATAAGAGGCAATGTGGAATTTAAGTGCTTTGCCTAAGGACACAAATGTAATGGCTACAGCTGGATGTGAACTCCGCGCCTATCGCACCTGAAGTGAACTTGCTACCACTGCATTATCACGATTTCAAAATGACTTTTAAATGGCCTTTTAAAGTTGTTGCTAAAGTCGTCCCCCTCTCCCCACCCATTATTGTAATCTTCCTCAATTCTAATGAGTGAAAAATAACCAACTATGATATCACACGAGATTGAGAGTTGACTGTTCATGTCGTAGATTGTAGTTAAGGTAGTTTTCTAACATGGATACATGTTGAACACTCTTATAGAACAAAGAAGGAAAAGTCAAAGTTCTCCCTTCTCAAGGGGAATGGCCCCCATATAGGGGATCCTTCATGTGTATGGACAAATAGGAACTTAAAGCACAAATATAAAGTTTGAACCACAATTCCATGGATCAGTCCATTAACCATAGAATGGGTACATGTACATGTTATAAAAACTGTCGAGGTACAATTTTTTTTATTATTTAAGTTTATTTAACGTCGCTACCGGTTTCCCATTTGAGCGATGGGCAGTTTACCTAACAACACGTTTCCTGGGCAGGCTCCAGCGGTTAACCAGTACTTGGTGCACCAACCTCTGTAAGAAACTGCCAACTTTTTCATATAAATGAGACATGGTCTGAGTGGGGCTCGAACCCGGTGACCATCAGAGATGATAGGTTGCAAGTGGTATGCAAGTCAGCGACCTTAACCACTCGACCACGGAGGCGGTATATGTAGAAATAGAGCAGATCCTTATATATATATGTATACACATTTATTTTACCTTGATTGTGATTCCAGTTCTTACAACATCAGTATAATGGCTCTTGATACATCAGTCGTGATGGAATCCACCACCACAAGGCAATGTGTATTGCCTAAAGCCTTATTTCACTACAATACACAACCACACATCCACTTATGTTAATGTGAACTTTACCAATAAAAAAAAGTTTCGGTATAATTTTCAATTTGTTTCTGTCTGCTGTCATTATTGAAAGCGACAGACAAAACAGATTCATTAGTTTATACAAATTTATTTTAGTTCGATTGCGAAACAAGTTATTGCAACTTATATTAATCACTCTCGAGACCTCATTCCTGATGGAATCCATCGCCACGAGGGAGAGAGAAGAGGCAAGATGGAATTTAAATGCCTTGCCTAAGGGTACAATCGTAACTGCTCCAGCGCGGCTTGAACTCCGGACCTTTCGCACCTGAAGCGAACGCGCATCCACTGCACTATCACGACTTCCACAGATTCAGAACAGATTCGAATATTAGAATATACAATGTTATACTGTTAAAATAGCTAAAATACAAAGTACATTCAACCACAGAGGAATACGAAACACAACCAGGGGGGAATACGAAACACAACCAGGGAGGAATACGAAACACAACCAGGGGGGAATATGAAACACAACCAGGGAGGAATATGAAACACAACCAGGGGGGAATATGAAACACAACCAGGGGGGAATACGAAACACAACCAGGGGGGAATATGAAACACAACCAGGGGGAATATGAAACACAACCAGAGGGGAATACGAAACACAACCAGGGGGGAATACGAAACACAACCAGGGGGGAATACGAAACACAACCGGGGAAAAAAATACCATCTTCCACTGTTTCAAGGCAATGAAAGGGAGAAAACTCAATCATACATTGGAAATGACTTCAAATCACTTGCCCCTTACTGCTGCTGGTTCGAATCCTACTCGGGGTATCAAATTATTTTGTGTGCGGAAGCTATCCAGCTTGCTTGTGGAATGTGGATGGTTCTAACAGGTGATAACCCGTGCCTGAAATACTGCTTGAAGGGGCACCCGGGGTCGTCCTCCACCAATAATGGCTGGATGACCTAAGCTGTTGGTGCGACTTTAAACCCCAAAATCCAACAATACACTGGAAAGCATAAAGGAAATAAGTACACCATGTATTTTGATGACTAAATTTTTAATTCCCTAATTTTAAACTTTATTTATTTTACAACGATTGTGAAGCAAGTTATGTTAATCACTCTCGTTGGCACGGATGAAAGCGTATATGTGGTCATTCATGTGAGATGAAACCAGAGTACCCGGAGAAAACCCACCTGTCCGATCTGGCGACCATCGTACCATCTCACATGCTTCCCATTCCGAGGATCGAACCCGGGTTGCATTGGTGAGAAGCGAACGCGCTAACCGCCACGCTAATCGGACAGCCCTAATGAAGCCTGATATATATTTGCCTCCAGAATCTGTGATCAGACGGAGCAGGAGATATTTGAACTGGAGAAGAAACAGCGGGACAGTAACCAGGAGTTTAACAATCTCACCCGAGAACTCATGTTTACCAAGAACCCTGTCGATCTTAGAATTCTCAGCGATAAAATTATCGGGCTACGGGTAAGTGCAGTATTATTTTTCTCGTTCATTTTTTTCGTCCCGTATTTTATATAACAGTAATTTGTAGATTTTGATTTAAATTTATGTAGTTTTATAGAAATACTGTTTTTAAATTTATGTAGTTTGATAGAAATACTGTTTTTAAATTTATGTAGTTTTATAGAAATACTGTATTTAAATTTATGTAGTTTTATAGAAATACTGTTTTTAAATTTATGTAGTTTTATAGAAATACTGTATTTAAATTTATGTAGTTTTATAGAAATACTGTATTTAAAATGAGGGAGGGGGATAAGAATCTAATAATCAATTTATGATAAAATCTTTTAAGAAGAATTCTTTATTAAGACTTAAACTTTACAGTTTCTTGTCTATAGCATTTAAAGCAGCATTACATCGTAATAAAGGATGTTTTGGGTAAAATATAAATACTAATGTGTGTGTGTTTACAAAAATCGAGATAGTCGCTTAGAAACGATAAAATTCCAATAAATTTAAACCGCCGTATACGCGAATTTGTTTATCACCACACGTAATGTAAACACGCACAGCGCGCATGCGTGAAACAACAGAGGATGTAGAAAACAATGTATATATTTTGAACATGAAATACTATCTATCTATCTATCTTCCTCTAATGTCGAACCCCTCGTGGGGATGTAGAAATGTCCCTAAAAGACTTAGCTAACAGAGGTATGAATCAACATATCAAGTAATTTAATTAAAAAAGACAACGTGGGACAAATGGGGACGATGCATTCCGAATGCAAACAAGTGCGAACGATGCGTTCCGGTTGTAAACAAGTGCGTGACCGATCGACTCGGAAAGTCCTACTTTCGGTTTCTAGTTTGTTTTATCGCAAAAAACACTGTTTACCAAATGAACATAAGCATACAAAGTATAATGTTAGAATGTGTAGCAGCATTGCTACCCATATTTAAAAATTGAATTTTTCAAATATCTTTTATTTCATATGATGTAATGCTGCTTTAATCATATTTACAATCTATATATACATAGTACAATATTATGATATGCAATCATGATGAGGATGGAAGAATGTTGTGATGATTATGAACATACTTGGAAAAATAATGACAATGTCGTGATGAATTATAGAAAATGTAAAACATGATCATGACTGTATTAGATACGTCAGATGTATCCAACTGGCAATTCATTCATTCTATACTAGTGAATTTTTGTTCAGTTTAACCCATTCAACACCAAGTAACTGACATGGACTGGTCCATGATATTTTTAGACCAATAAATTAATAACAAAATTACATTTGGATCAGTTCATTTATCAAAATGGGTAATTATTTTTCTAAAAATAGTTATATTACTTGAAAAAAGTGCAGATCCTGATGAGACGGCTCGTCACGAGCCGGCTCATCTGGATCTACACTTTTTTGTAAGCCAATTTAGAGGTCTGTGGTGTTGAAAGGGTTAAGCACTAACATTTTTAATGCATGTCCAACACTTCCAAATGTGTTCAAGTGTTTTGACTGTCATGGCGTAAAACGTGAATAGAAATGACACTATTTAGTTTATATCGGCTGTATGCTATGTGTTTGTACGATGTTCACGTATATGCTATGTGTTTGTACGACGTTCACGTATATGCTATGTGTTTGTACGACGTTCACGTATATGCTATGTGTTTGTGTGACATTCACGTGTATGCTGTGTGTTTGTACGATGTTCACATGTATGCTATGTGTTTGTACGATGTTCACGTGTATGCTATGTGTTTGTATGACATTCACGTGTATGCTATGTGTTTGTACGACGTTCACTTGTATGCAGTGTGTTTGTACGACGTTCACATATATGCTATGTGTTTGTACGATGTTCACATATATGCTATGTGTTTGTACGACGTTCACGTATATGCTATGTGTTTGTACGACGTTCACATGTATGCTATGTGTTTGTACAACGTTCACGTGTATGCTATGTGTTTGTACAACGTTCACGTGTATGATGTGTGTTTGTATGACATTCACGTGTATGCTGTGTGTTTGTACGATGTTCACGTGTATGCTGTGTGTTTGTACGACGTTCACGTATATGCTATGTGTTTGTATGACGTTCATGTGTATGCTATGTGTTTGTACGACGTTCACATGTATGCTGTGTGTTTGTATGATGTTCACGTGTATGCTATGTGTTTGTACGACATTCACGTGTATGCTATGTGTTTGTACGACGTTCACGTGTATGCTATGTGTTTGTACGACGTTCACGTGTATGCTATGTGTTTGTACAACATTCACGTGTATGATGTGTGTTTGTACGACGTTCACGTGTATGCTGTGTGTTTGTATGATGTTCACGTGTATGCTGTGTGTTTGTACGACGTTCACGTATATGCTATGTGTTTGTACGACGTTCATGTGTATGCTATGTGTTTGTACGACGTTCACATGTATGCTGTGTGTTTGTATGATGTTCACGTGTATGCTATGTGTTTGTACGACATTCACGTGTATGCTATGTGTTTGTACGACGTTCACGTGTATGCTATGTGTTTGTACGACGTTCACATATATGCTATGTTTTTGTACAATGTTCACGTGTATGCTATGTGTTTGTGCGACGTTCACATATATGCTATGTGTTTGTACGATGTTCACGTGTATGCTGTGTGTTTGTACGACATTCATGTGTATGCTGTGTGTTTGTATGACGTTCACGTGTATGCTGTGTGTTTGTACGACATTCACATGTATGCTGTGTGTTTGTACGACATTCACGTGTATGCTATGTGTTGTATGACATTCATGTGTATGCTGTGTGTTTGTGCGACATTCACATGTATGCTGTGTGTTTGTACAACGTTCACGTGTATGCTGTGTGTTTGTACGACATTCACATGTATGCTATGTGTTTGTACGACATTCACGTGTATGCTATGTGTTTGTACGACGTTCACGTGTATGCTATGTGTTTGTACGATGTTCATGTGTATGCTATGTGTTTGTACGACGTTCATGTGTATGCTATTTGTTTGTACGATGTTCATGTGTATGCTGTGTGTTTGTGCGACGTTCACATGTATGCTATGCGTTTGTACGACATTCACATGTATGCTATGAGTTTGTACGATGTTCATGTGTATGCTATGAGTTTGTACGATGTTCATGTGTATGCTATGTGTTTGTACGATGTTCATGTGTATGCTATGTGTTTGTACGACGTTCACGTGTATGCTATGTGTTTGTACGACATTCACATGTATGCTATGTGTTTGTACGACGTTCACGTGTATGCTGTGTATGCTATGTGTTTGTACGACGTTCACGTGTATGCTATGTGTTTGTACAACGTTCACGTGTATGCTGTGTGTTTGTACGACATTCACATGTATGCTACGAGTTTGTACAACGTTTACGTGTATGCTATGTGTTTGTACGACGTTCACGTGTATGCTATGTGTTTGTACAATGTTCACGTGTATGCTATGTGTTTGTATGACATTCACGTGTATGCTATGTGTTTGTACGACGTTCACGTGTATGCTATGTGTTTGTATGATGTTCACGTGTATGCTATGTGTTTGTATGACATTCGCATGTATGCTGTGTGTTTGTACGACGTTCACTTGTATGCTGTGTGTTTGTATGACGTTCACGTGTAAGATATGTGTTTGTACGATGTTCACGTGTATGCTATGTGTTTGTACGACGTTCACGTGTATGCTGTGTGTTTGTACGACGTTCACGTGTATGCTATGTGTTTGTACGATGTTCACGTGTATGCTGTGTGTTTGTATGACGTTCACGTGTAAGCTGTGTGTTTGTATGACGTTCACGTGTATTATATGTGTTTGTACGACGTTCACGTGTATGCTATGTGTTTGTATGATGTTCACATGTATGCTGTGTGTTTGTACGATGTTCACGTGTATGCTATGTGTTTGTACGACGTTCACGTGTAAGCTGTGTGTTTGTACGACGTTCACATGTATGCTATGTGTTTGTACGACGTTCACGTGTATGCTATGTGTTTGTACGACGTTCACGTGTATGCTATGTGTGTGTACGACGTTCACGTGTATGCTATGTGTTTGTACGACGGTCACGTGTATGCTGTGTGTTTGTACAACGTTCACATGTATGCTATGTGTTCACGTGTATGCTATGTGTTTGTATGACGTTCATGTGTATGCTATGTGTTTGTATGACGTTCATGTGTAAGCTATGTGTTTGTACGACGTTCACATGTATGCTATGTGTTTGTACGACGTTCACGTGTATGCTGTGTGTTTGTACGACGTTCATGTGTATGCTGTGTGTTTGTACGACATTCACGTGTATGCTGTGTGTTTGTACGACGTTCACGTGTATGCTATGTGTTTGTACGATGTTCACGTGTATGCTATGTGTTTGTACAACGTTCACGTGTATGCTATTTGTTTGTACGATGTTCATGTGTATGCTGTGTGTTTGTACGACGTTCACATGTATGCTATGTGTTTGTACGACGTTCACTGTATGCTATGTGTTTGTACGACATTCACGTGTATGCTATGTGTTTGTATGATGTTCACGTGTATGCTATGAGTTTGTACGATATTCACGTGTATGCTGTGTGTTTGTACGATGTTCACGTGTATGCTGTGTTTGTACGACATTCACATGTATGCTATGAGTTTGTATGAGTTCACGTGTATGCTATGAGTTTGTACGACGTTCACGTGTACAACACCACAACTTTGTACGATTCACGTGCATGCTGTGTGTTTGTACGACGTTCACGTGTATGCTATGTGTTTGTACGAAGTTCACGTGTATGCTTTGTGTTTGTACGACGTTCACATGTATGCTATGTGTTTGTATGACGTTCACGTGTATACTGTGTGTTTGTACAACGTTCACGTGTATGCTATGTGTTTGTACGACGTTCACGTGTATGCTATGTGTCTGTACGACGTTCACGTGTATGCTATGTGTTTGTATGACGTTCACGTGTATGCTGTGTGTTTGTACAACGTTCACGTGTATGCTATGTGTTCACGTGTATGCTATGTGTTTGTATGACGTTCATGTGTATGCTATGTGTTTGTATGACGTTCATGTGTAAGCTATGTGTTTGTACGATGTTCACGTGTATGCTATGTGTTTGTACGACATTCACGTGTATGCTGTGTGTTTGTACGACGTTCATGTGTATGCTGTGTGTTTGTACGACATTCACGTGTATGCTGTGTGTTTGTACGACGTTCATGTGTATGCTATGTGTTTGTACGATGTTCACGTGTATGCTATGTGTTTGTACGATGTTCACGTGCATGCTATGTGTTTGTACGATGTTCACGTGTATGCTGTGTGTTTGTACGATGTTCACATGTATGCTATGAGTTTGTACGATGTTCACGTGTATGCTATGAGTTTGTACGACGTTCACGTGTATGCTATGTGTTTGTACAACGTTCACGTGTATGCTATGTGTTTGTACGACGTTCACGTGTATGCTGTGTGTTTGTACGACGTTCACGTGTATGCTATGTGTTTGTACGACGTTCACGTGTATGCTGTGTGTTTGTACGATGTTCACGTGTATGCTGTGTGTTTGTACGACGTTCATGTGTATGCTATGTGTTTGTACGACGTTCACGTGTATACTGTGTGTTTGTACGATGTTCACGTGCATGCTGTGTGTTTGTACGACGTTCACGTGTATGCTATGTGTTTGTACGACGTTCACGTGTATGCTGTGTGTTTGTACAACGTTCACGTGTATGCTATGTGTTCACGTGTATGCTATGTGTTTGTATGACATTCATGTGTATGCTATGTGTTTGTATGACGTTCATGTGTAAGCTATGTGTTTGTACGACGTTCACGTGTATGCTATGTGTTGTTATGACGTTCACATGTATGCTTTGTGTTTGTACGACATTCACGTGTATGCTGTGTGTTTGTACGACGTTCATGTGTATGCTGTGTGTTTGTACGACGTTCACGTGTATGCTGTGTGTTTGTACGACGTTCACGTGTATGCTATGTGTTTGTACGATGTTCACGTGTATGCTATGTGTTTGTACGATGTTCACATGCATGCTGTGTGTTTGTACGATGTTCACATGTATGCTATGAGTTTGTACGACATTCACATGTATGCTATGAGTTTGTACGACATTCACGTGTATGCTATGAGTTTGTACGACATTCACATGTATGCTATGAGTTTGTACGATGTTCACGTGTATGCTATGTGTTTGTATGACGTTCACGTGTATGCTGTGTGTTTGTACGACGTTCACATGTATGCTATGTGTTTGTACGACGTTCACGTGTATGCTTTGTGTTTGTACGACATTCACGTGTATGCTATGTGTTTGTACGACGTTCATGTGTATGCTATGTGTTTGTGCGACGTTCACATTTATGCTTTGTGTTTGTACAACGTTCACGTGTATGCTATGTGTTTGTACGACGTTCACATGTATGCTAGGTGTTTGTACAACGTTCACGTGTATGCTATGTGTTTGTACGACGTTCACGTGTATGCTATGTGTTTGTATGACGTCCACGTGTATGCTGTGTGTTTGTACAATGTTCACGTGTATGCTATGTGTTTGTACGACGTTCACGTGTATGCTGTGTGTTTGTACGACATTCACGTGCATGCTATGAGTTTGTACAACGTTCACGACACACCACACACACACTGTATGCTATGTGTTTGTACGACA
Organism: Archivesica marissinica; assembly: GCA_014843695.1. NCBI lineage: Eukaryota > Metazoa > Mollusca > Bivalvia > Venerida > Vesicomyidae > Archivesica > Archivesica marissinica. The sequence continues at coordinate 30,052,502 of CM026399.1, forward strand.
TTCACGTGTATGCTATGTGTTTGTACGACATTCACGTGTATGCTATGTGTTTGTACGACGTGCACGTGTATGCTATGAGTTTGTACGACGTTCACGTGTATGCTATGTGTTTGTACGACATTCACGTGTATGCTATGTGTTTGTATGATGTTCACGTGTATGCTATGAGTTTGTACGACGTTCACATGTATGCTATGTGTTTGTACGACGTTCACCTGTATACTGTGTGTTTGTACGATGTTCACGTGCATGCTGTGTGTTTGTACGACATTCACGTGTATGCTATGAGTTTGTACGATGTTCACGTGTATGCTGTGTGTTTGTACGATGTTCACGTGTATGCTATGTGTTTGTACGACGTTCATGTGTATGCTGTGTGTTTGTACGACGTTCACATGTATGCTATGTGTTTGTACGACGTTCATGTGTATGCTATGTGTTTGTACGACATTCACGTGTATGCTATGCGTTTGTACGACATTCACGTGTATGCTATGTGTTTGTACGACGTTCACGTGTATGCTGTGTGTTTGTATGACGTTAACGTGTAAGCTGTGTGTTTGTATGACGTTCATGTGTATTATATGTGTTTGTACGGTGTTCACGTGTATGCTATGTGTTTGTATGATGTTCACGTGTATGCTGTGTGTTTGTACGATGTTCACGTGTATGCTATGTGTTTGTACGATGTTCACGTGTATGCTATGTGTTTGCATGACGTGAGTTTGTACGACATTCACGTGTATGCTATGTGTTTGTACGACGTTCACATGTATGCTATGTGTTTGTATGCCGTTCACGTGTATGCTATGTGTTTGTATGATGTTCACGTGTATGCTATGAGTTTGTACGACGTTCACGTGTATGCTATGTGTTTGTATGACGTTCACATGTATACTGTGTGGTTGTACGATGTTCACGTGCATGCTGTGTGTTTGTACGCTGTTCACGTGTATGCTGTGTGTTTGTACGATGTTCACGTGTATGCTATGAGTTTGTACGACATTCACGTGTATGCTGTGTGTTTGTACGACATTCACATGTATGCTATGAGTTTGTACGATGTTCATGTGTATGCTATGTGTTTGTACAATGTTCACGTGTATGCTATGTGTTTGTACGACGGTCACATGTATGCTGTGTGTTTGTACGACGTTCACATGTATGCTATGTGTTTGTACGACGTTCACGTGTATGCTATGTGTTTGTACGACATTCACGTGTATGATATGTGTTTGTACGACATTCACGTGTATGCTATGTGTTTGTACGACGTGCACGTGTATGCTATGAGTTTGTACGACGTTCAAGTGTATGCTATGTGTTTGTACGACATTCACGTGTATGCTATGTGTTTGTATGATGTTCACGTGTATGCTATGAGTTTGTGCGACGTTCACGTGTATGCTATGTGTTTGTACGACGTTCACGTGTATACTGTGTGTTTGTACGATGTTCACGTGCACACACACATGCTGTGTGTTTGTACGATGTTCACGTGTATGCTATGAGTTTGTACGACACTCACGTGTATGCTGTGTGTTTGTACGACATTCACATGTATGCTATGAGTTTGTACGATGTTCATGTGTATGCTATGTGTTTGTACGATGTTCACGTGTATGCTATGTGTTTGTACGACGTTCACGTGTATGCTGTGTGTTTGTACGACATTCACATGTATGCTATGAGTTTGTACGACGTTCACGTGTATGCTATGTGTTTGTACGACGTTCACGTGTATGCTATGTGTTTGTACGACGTTCACGTGTATGCTGTGTGTTTGTACGACGTTCACATGTATGCTATGTGTTTGTACGACGTTCACGTGTATGCTATGTGTTTGTACGACATTCAAGTGTATGCTATGTGTTTGTACGACGTTCACGTGTATGCTATGTGTTTGTGCGACGTTCACATGTATGCTTTGTGTTTGTACAACGTTCACGTGTATGCTATGTGTTTGTACGACGTTCACGTGTATGCTATGTGTTTGTATGACGTTCACGTGTATGCTATGTGTTTGTATGACGTTCACGTGTATGCTGTGTGTTTGTACAATGTTCACGTGTATGATATGTGTTTGTACGACGTTCACGTTATGCTATGTGTTTGTACGACGTTCACGTGTATGCTTTGTGTTTGTACGACGTTCACGTGTATGCTATGTGTTTGTACGAAGTTCACGTGTATGCTATGTGTTTGTACGACGTTCACGTGTATGCTGTGTGTTTGTACGACGTTCACGTGTAAGCTATGTGTTTGTATGACGTTCACGTGTATGCTGTGTGTTTGTACGACGTTCACGTGTAAGCTATGTACACACACACAACAACCACACAACACCACCACAAACACACAACACACACACAACACACACAAAACCACACAAACAACAAACCAAACAACACACACACAACAACCACACAACACCACCAGCTATGTGTTTGTATGATGTTCACGTGTATGCTATGTGTTTGTACGACATTCACTTGTATGCTATGTACACACACAAAACCACACAAACAACAAACGTTCATGTGTAAGCTATGTGTTTGTATGACGTTCATGTGTATGCTATGTGTTTGTACGACGTTCACGTGTATGCTATGTGTTTGTACGATGTTCACGTGTATGCTATGTGTTTGTATGATGTTCACGTGTATGCTATGTGTTTGTACGACGTTCACGTGTATACATGTTGTTTTCCTCCCACAGCATCATAGGGCGAGCACACCGAGCGTATTGGTAAACCATCTTGTGTTCTCTGCTACTCTACTCTATGTCACACTACTTACCTAAACTATCTTAACCAGTTACTCCGCAACAGACGAGGCCAATTACTCATTTTTCTTTCATGCTTTCCAATGAATTATAGAAATATATCGGCAAAATAAAATGTGTTATTCCACTGGTTGAAATCAGTAGAATAACACATATTTATTTCTCACTGTTTTGCATGTGTGGTATCTAGCTGCTACATGTTGAAATGTTGTCATTGAGAACGTTTTCGGGCTCAAGCTGTCAGTAACGTCATGTATGACATCTCATACGGCATCATTTATGGTAGTTCAAATTACAACGTTTTCGGGCTTAAGATGTCAGTAACGTCATGTATGACGTCTCATATGCCATCATTTATGGTAGTTCAAAATGACAACGTTTTCAGGCTCAAGCTGTCAGTAACGTCATGTATGGCGTCTCATATGCCATCATTTATGGTAGTTCAAATGACAACGTTTTCGGGCTCAAGCTGTCAGTAACGTCATGTATGACGTCTCATATGCCATCATTTATGGTAGTTCAAAATGACAACGTTTTCGGCCTCAAGCTGTCAGTAACGTCATGTATGGCGTCTCATATGCCATCATTTATGGTAGTTCAAATGACAACGTTTTCGGGCTCAAGCTGTCAGTAACGTCATGTATGACGACTCATAGGGCATCATTTATGGTAGTTCAAATGACAACGTTTTCGGCCTCAAGCTGTCAGTAACGTCATGTATGACGTCTCATATCGCATCATTTATGGTAGTTCAATGCGACGTACTAGCGCCATTTAGTACACGGTTGCATTGTTTTCTATCATAAAAACACTTTTGAGCCTAAAAGAAAAAGAAAATTTGTACGTTTAAGTGAATAATAGTTCAATCATGAACATAGAAAGCTATTATTATCACTCCCTGTTAGCGCCACTCAAGATAATAACACTTTCATTTGGTGAAATATAATTTGATCATTAATATCCTCATTATCCATACTGCTGGTAAACAATAGCCACACTGTACTATGTTATATATACCGTACTCAATATCATTGGAAATAGACAATGGTGTGGAACTACGGCGGAAATATGTGGAAAGCGATGTATGTGCTGTATGGCGTCTATGTTGAGTAAGGGTTAAGATTAAAATAACAAATACTAACTGCCAAAAACCTCTTAATTCACAACAGACCGCAACATGCAGTCTATCACTAGTCTAATGCAATGCTGTTATCTGGTAAAATGTATCATTCGGTCTCAAAACTAACTAGCTGTCAACACTGAGGAACATCGGTCCATAGACAAACAGTCTCAAAACTAACTAGCTGTCAACACTGAGGAACATCGGTCCATAGACAAACAGCCTCAAAACTAACTAGCTGTCAACACTGTGGAACATCGGTCCATAGACAAACAGCCTCAAAACTAACTAGCTGTCAACACTGAGGAACATCGGTCCATAGACAAACAGCCTCAAAACTAACTAGCTGTCAACACTGAGGAACATCGGTCCATAGACAAACAGCCTCAAAACTAACTAGCTGTCAACACTGTGGAACATCGGTCCATAGACAAACAGCCTCAAAACTAACTAGCTGTCAACACTGTGGAACATCGGTCCATAGACAAACAGTCTCAAAACTAACTAGCTGTCAACACTGAGGAACATCGGTCCATAGACAAACAGCCTCAAAACTAACTAGCTGTCAACA
>CM026399.1:30057976-30075803 GCA_014843695.1 Archivesica marissinica
CTAACTATGATAGGTGGAGGCTTCAAGTCACTAACTATGGTATATGGAGGCTTCAAGTCGCTAACTATGATAGGTGGAGGCTTCAAGTCACTAACTATGGTATATGGAGGCTTCAAGTCGCTAACTATGATAGATGGAGGCTTCAAGTCACTAACTATGATTGGTGGAGGCTTCAAGTCACTAACTGTGGTATATGGAGGCTTCAAGTCGCTAACTATGATTGGTGGAGGCTTCAAGTCGCTAACTATGATTGGTGGAGGCTTCAAGTCGCTAATTATGGTATATGGAGGCTTCAAGTCGCTAACTATGATAGATGGAGGCTTCAAGTCGCTAACTATGGTAGATGGAGGCTTCAAGTCGCTAACTATGATATAAGGAGGCTTCAAGTCGCTAACTATGATTGGTGGAGGCTTCAAGTCGCTAAACTATGATTGGTGGAGGCTTCAAGTCGCTAACTATGATAGATGGAGGCTTCAAGTCACTAACTATGATTGGTGGAGGCTTCACGTCGCTAACTGTGATTGGTGGAGGCTTCAAGTCACTAACTATGATGGTGGAGGCTTCAAGTCGCTAACTATAATAGGTGGAGGCTTCAAGTCACTAACTATGATTGGTGGAGGCTTCAAGTCGCTAACTATGATAGGTGGAGGCTTCACGCCGCTAACTATGATTGGTGGAGTCTTCAAGTCACTAACTATGATAGATGGAGGCTTCAAGTCGCTAACTATGATTGGTGGAGGCTTCAAGTCGCTGACTATGATTGGTGGAGGCTTCAAGTCGCTAACTATGATTGGTGGAGGCTTCAAGTCGCTAACTATGATTGATGGAGGCTTCAAGTCGCTAACTATGATAGATGGAGGCTTCAAGTCGCTAACTATGATAGATGGAGGCTTCAAGTCGCTAACTATGATTGGTGGAGGCTTCAAGTCGCTAACTATGATTGGTGGAGGCTTCAAGTCGCTAACTATGATAGATGGAGGCTTCAAGTCGCTAACTATGGTATATGGAGGCTTCAAGTCGCTAACTATGATATATGGAGGCTTCAAGTCGCTAACTATGATTGGTGGAGGCTTCAAGTCGCTAACTATGGTATATGGAGGCTTCAAGTCGCTAACTATGATAGATGAAGGCTTCAAGTCGCTAACTATGATTGGTGGAGGCTTCAAGTCGCTAACTATGATATATGGAGGCTTCAAGTCGCTAACTATGATAGATGGAGGCTTCAAGTCGCTAACTATGATAGATGGAGGCTTCAAGTCGCTAACTATGATTGGTGGAGGCTTCAAGTCTAACTTGTAATGGAGGCTTCAAGTCGCTAACTATGATTGGTGGAGGCTTCAAGTCGCTAACTATGGTAGATGGAGGCTTCAAGTCGCTAACTATGATTGGTGGAGGCTTCAAGTCGCTAACTATGATAGATGGAGGCTTCAAGTCGCTAACTATGATGGTGGAGGCTTCAAGTCGCTAATTATGGTATATGGAGGCTTCAAGTCGCTAACTATGATAGATGGAGGCTTCAAGTCGCTAACTATGGTAGACGGAGGCTTCAAGTCGCTAACTATGATATATGGAGGCTTCAAGTCGCTAACTATGATTTGTGGAGGCTTCAAGTCGCTAACTATGATAGGTGGAGGCTTCAAGTCGCTAACTGTGGTATATGGAGGCTTCAAGTCACTAACTATGATATATGGAGGCTTCAAGTCGCTAACTATGATTTGTGGAGGCTTCAAGTCGCTAACTATGGTATATGGAGGCTTCAAGTAGCTAACTATGATAGATGAAGGCTTCAAGTCGCTAACTATGATAGATGGAGGCTTCAAGTCGCTAACTATGATAGGTGGAGGCTTCAAGTCGCTAACTATGATAGATGGAGGCTTCAAGTAGCTAACTATGATAGATGGAGGCTTCAAGTCGCTAACTATGATAGATGGAGGCTTCAAGTCGCTAACTATGATAGGTGGAGGCTTCAAGTCGCTAACTATGATTGGTGGAGGTGGAGGCTTCAAGTCGCTAACTATGATAGATGGAGGCTTCAAGTCGCTAACTATGATAGATGGAGGCTTCAAGTCACTAACTATGATAGGTGGAGGCTTCAAGTCGCTAACTATGATTGGTGGAGGCTTCAAGTCGCTAACTATGATTGGTGGAGGCTTCAAGTCGCTAACTATGATAGGTGGAGGCTTCAAGTCGCTAACTATGATAGGTGGAGGAAGACATCGTGTCCGCCCTAAGCAGTATTTCAGGCACGGACAGGTACCCCGGGTATAACCACCGGTCTTCCACAAGCCAGCTGAATAGCTTCTTCACTTGACGATCTGGATCTATGTTGTTTGCACATTCCTTCCAATTTATGCAGCATTGTAAGGGTTAAGGGAAAGTTACAATACAAAAGGTATGATCCTTTTTGAAGCATACATTAACCCAAAACCTGCCGAGTAAAGTGGACGGAGTTTACAAGCAACATAGATCCAGATGAGCCGCGAGGTAGCGTCGCGTCTGATCAGGATCTCTGTTGTTTGCTATTTAGACAAGAGGTTTAGCTCCACTATCCGAATAGCAAACCGCATATATCATAAGTATCCCATATAGAAACGTGCATGCGCTATGCGTAAGGGTATTTTGAATCATTGTTCGTGTTTTGGGCTACCAACCTTTTCACAGTAAAGACATTTTAATGCTTCAAAGGTGAAACTCATTTTTATGTAAGATTATTTAACGTCGTTGTGTGTGTTTTACGTTTATTTATCGTCGCTACCGGTTGCCCATATGAGCGACGCCTCCTGAAGAGATTAGTAATTTTAGATTTTGGAGGATAGTGCAATGATTCAGACAGAGACCCATTCCAGAGTCTCAACTGTTTCTTTTACGTGCACGGTGTACAGCACCGACACGAGATCTCGGTTTAACGTGCCATCCGAAAGACTGTTAATTTTTATTAGGGTCAGACAGGGGATCGAACCTGCGTCGTTACAGGTTGACCGACGGGTAGTTTTACCTAACACCATTCCTGGACATGCTCCAGCTGTTAAACAGTACTTGGTGCACCGACCTCCTTAGAAACTGTCAACGTTTTCATATAAATAGACACGGTCTGAGTGGGGCTCGAACCAGTGGTGACCATCAGTGATGATAGGTTAGAGTGGTTTATATACAAATTTATTTTCGCTCGATTGCGAAACAAGTTCTTTCACTTATATTAATCACTCTCGAGACCTCATTCCTGATGGAATCCATCACCACGAAGAGCGAAGAGGCAACGTGGAATTTAAATGCCTTGCCTAAGGGCACAATCGTAACAGCTCCAGCGGGGCTCGAACTCCGGACCTTTCGCACCTGAAGCGAACGCCCATCCACTGCGATATCACGACCAGCGGCCACTCGACCACGGACATACAACATTTATAACTCTATGTAATTACAATAAATAGATATACATTAGATAAGAGGATAGTTATTAAAATCTACATACATTTCCAGGAAATACATTTACAAAGAATGCATACTAGCTGTCGTAGAGAGCGTTAACCCTTGATATACATGCGAAGTGTATCTCTGGCCAAATAAAGGCCAAGAGGTATGTTTGTTGCATCCTTTTAGAGGATTATTTTGATGAAATTATTTTCACCAAATTTACAGCGTGCTATTTATTAGGATAAGGGGACCCACAGACGGATCTGTAGTCCAGTGGTAACACGCAGGACTGATAAGCCAGGGATCGCAGGTTCGATCCCCCGTCTGACCCTAACAAAACAGTCTTTCAGACGGGACGTTAAACCGAGGTCTTGTATCGGTGCTTTACACTGTGCACGTAAAAGAACCAGAGGACACTCTGGAATGAGTCTATGTCTGTATCATTGCACTATCCTACAAAAATCTAAAATTACTAATCTCTTCAGGAGGCGTCGCTCATATGGGCAACCGGTAGCGACGATAAATAAATGTAAAGCACACACATATAAGCAGGTATCTTTCTCCCCAATCCAACATGTATGTGTACACATTTCGATTATGTATAATCAATGAAATAAAATATATTTGAACAATATTTTATATTAACTGTAGTTGGCTAAGCTTCAGCTTTGTATATGTACATTGTGTGTTGTCCAAATGACTGTCAAACATCAACACGATTATTAGGGTGATCGAGGCGCCAAGACCATTGGTTGGTCAGTTTTTTTGTTTGTGTCCTTGTTAGCAATATTTCAGACAGGGATTTGCGCCTTGTTAGATCCACGGACCTCCCACAAGTCGGCTGGATAGCTCCTTACATGAACGAATTACCACACCAAGTGGGACTCGAACATATGTTAAATAAAGTTAAATAAAGTCTTTATTATTATTATTATTATTATACAGCGGTGAGGGCCAATTGCTTGAACGTCAACGACAGTATCAACTCAGCGCTCTATTTTCATGAATTTGTCCAGAAAATGTGAATGGTTAGCAAAGCCCTTACGACGATGCTGGAAGAGATCGCCCCTTGGTTAATTTTCAATAAACTTGTCCAGAAAATGTCAAGCGCCAGCGAACAAGCCAACAAGTTCGGGGGAAATCGGTGGGGGGGGGGAGAAACACTATTTGTTGATTTGACTTCGGCTTATGACTATTTCATAGCAAAACTGGCATTCTGAGGAAATACACACAATTGGTTGATTTGACTTCGGCTTATGACTATTTCATAGCCAAACGGGCATTCTGAGGAAAGACACACAATTGGTTGATTTGACTTCGGCTTATGACGTTCTTATGCTGTTGTGTAGAAAGAATAGCAACGGTCAAAATAAGATGGGTAATGGAGACGACAAGAACCAAATGTGACTTTGCCTGGCCCCAGTTTATGACCTGTGCATGAATGAAAGAAATAGAATCGTGCAAATGATTGTAATCTGATACGTCTGGCTAGCACGAAGTCCATAATGCTGCGAATTAAGGGAAATTGAAACATGTGTTGTTTATTCTGTAAACACATGTAGTACTTTATTGTGGTGGGGTGTGAATTTAATCGGAGAGGTTCTACAATTGTTTTGTTCAATGTGTTTTACGTTTATAATATCGTCGCTACCGGTTGCCCAAATGAACGGCACCTCCTGAAGAGATTAGTCATTTTTAATTTTGAAGGATAGTGCAGTGATACAGACATATACCCATTCCAGAGTCTCCTCTGCTTCTTTTACGTGCATGGTGTACAACACCGACACGAGACCTCGGTTTAAAGTCCCACATGAAAGAAAATGTTAATTGTATTAGGGTCAGACGGGGGATCGAACCTGCGATCCATGAATTACCAGTCCAGCGTGTTACCACTGTACGACAGATCCGTATGTGGCCTGCTTCTATGGGCCCTCTAATCCTAATAAACAGATCCGTCTGTTTTCCTCAGACAATTCATGTTTCCATTTAGTTGACGGGGATTTTAGTAGGCATAACGCATAACTGCCTACATCTTTTCAGGACGTCGCATTGGTCAGCTACTCCCACGTGGTATTCTGTAAGGAGGATACGCCATTTTAATTGTATGTATGTATGTATGTATGTATGTTCCATTAATGTCAAACCCCTTGCGGGGACCTAGCCATGTGTTCCTGGGCAGGCTTAGCCGACCTAAGTGGTTAACCAGTACTAAGCAATGTGTGTGAGGTGCCTTGCTCAATGACACTACATACGTCGACTGACCGAGTATCGAACCCGGGACCGTTCGATTCCAAATCCGACGCTCTAACACTGGACCACGGACGCCACACTTTTAATTGGTTTCCTTCGTTATTACCGTGGTTTCATTTCCATCGAATCTTTAACCCTTTTTCACATATATTATTAAATCTCGACATATAACTTACACTGTTCATTGTATTATATCTATGCTTGTGTGTTTTATTTTCACATGGGCCTCTGGCTTACTGAATTTGAATGGATGCTTTACTGTATAACAAAATGGATGCCAACTAATAGAGCCAATTAAAATACGAGTCAGCTAAATTAAATGTAAATTTAAAATTCGTTGAATAAAAAAACTAGTGTAGTATGTGTTGTGATTGAAATTTTCTGGCAGAACCTCCGGTAATTTCTTGGTAATTGGCTATTTTGTGAATGAATTGTATCGGCTAAAAATACTCGAAGTGCTTCGCAAGGGCAGCATACAAAGAGCACAATCTTATGCAAGAGGTTATTAGGGGACATCTAAATGTTAAAAATGGATGACTTTTTTGTACTATCTGTGATATTTTATTGTTTGTTGTTTATTTCCCTATCTGATAGCCAGGAACCAAAAAAGGGTGAGTAGCATTTTCGTGTAAGCTTAAAGCGACATTACAGCACAAAAAGCAAATAAAATGCATTTGTTCACAAATTCCTCCAAATACATTCGAACGCTAACATTGAATCAATAAACAGTGTTTTTGTGTATTGAAAGTATGATTTCATATAACGGTCTTCCATGCTCCTGAATTAACGTTTGTTTGTCATCGGAGTCAATACTAAACGCGAGATAATGTCGTTTAGAGATAAATTAACTAAGAATAGTCTACACATAAATAGGCACAACTGTGAGATAAATAACCACTGTTAGGGTAAATCTGTACCACAAATCGTGTTATTCAGGATACAATAGTTGTATTACGCATGCATGTTTACATTATTTTGGTATGTCAACAAACTGCGTATACTACGATATTTTATTAGTTGAAATACTCAGTATTTGAGGCAAATATTTGGAAATAAATTGTACTATATAATAGGAAAATACATTCTGTAGAAAATTGTGTTTTTACTGATGTAGTGTCGCTTTAAAGACCCTAAATGAACATAATCGTCTACACATGCAACTGTATGTACATGCGGGTGATTGGATTTAATGTTTGTGTTTTGGGGTTTAACGTTGCGCAGGTCATATATCAATTCTCCAGTTGTTATTTATTGAGATTTGCGCACCAGTTACCAGGATAGAACCATCGACCTTTCAGAAGTCATTCTCACATGAAATAAGTCGACATCCTCAGTGAGATGATTCGAGCATATTGTGATATACTGTTAATGCTATATGTCGTGTATCGTTGCATGGTGTGATATAATGTTCATGCTATATGTCGTGTTTCATTGCATAGTGTGATATACTGTTCATGCTATATGTCGTGTATGGTTGCATAGTGTGATATACTGTTCATGCTATATGTCGTGTATCGTTGCATAGTGTGATATACTGTTCATGCTATATGTCGTGTTTTGTTGCATAGTGTTATATATTGTTCATGCTATATGTCGTGTATTGTTGCATGGTGTGATATACTGTTCATGCTATATGTCGTGTATTGTTGCATTGTGTGATATACTGTTCATGCTATATGTCGTGTATCGTTGCATGGTGTGATATACTTTTCATGCTATATGTCGTGTTTCGTTGCATAGTGTGATATACTGTTCATGCTATATGTCGTGTTTCGTTGCATAGTGTGATATACTGTTCATGCTATATGTCGTGTTTCGTTGCATAGTGTGATATACTGTTCATGCTATATGTCGTGTTTCGTTGCATGGTGTGATATACTGTTCATGCTATATGTCGTGTTTCGTTGCATAGTGTGATATATTGTTCATGCTATGTGTCGTGTATCGTTGCATAGTGTGATATACTGTTCATGCTATATGTCGTGTATCGTTGCATAGTGTGATATATTGTTCATGCTATATGTCGTGTTTCGTTGCACAGTGTGATATACTGTTCCTCCTTCGTTGCATGGTATTATATATTGTACATGCTATATGTCGTGTTTTGTTGCATAGTGTTATATATTGTTCATGCTATATGTCGTGTTTCGTTGCATAGTGTGATATACTGTTCATGCTATATGTCGTGTATCGTTGCATAGTGTGATATACTGTTCATGCTATATGTCGTGTTTCGTTGCATATTGTGATATACTGTTCATGCTATATATCGTGTTTCGTTGCATAGTGTGATATACTGTTCATGCTATAGGTCGTGTTTCGTTGCATGGTGTGATATACTGTTCATGCTATATGTCGTGTTTCGTTGCATAGTGTGATATACTGTTCATGCTATATGTCGTGTTTCGTTGCATATTGTGATATACTGTTCATGCTATATGTCGTGTATCGTTGCATATTGTGATATACTATTCATGCTATATGTCGTGTTTCGTTGCACAGTGTGATATACTGATCACACTATATGTCGTGTTTCGTTGCATGGTGTGATATACTGTTCACGCTATATGTCGTGTTTCATTGCATTGTGTGATATACTGTTCATGCTATTTGTCGTGTTTCGTTGCATATTGTGATATACTGTTCATGTGTCGTGTTTCGTTGCATAGTGTGATATACTGTTCATGCTATATGTCGTGTATCGTTGCATGGTGTGATATACTGTTCATGCTATATGTCGTGTATCGTTGCATATTGTGATATACTGTTCATGCTATATGTCGTGTATCGTTGCATATTATGATATATTGTTCATGCTATATGTCGTGTATTGTTGCATATTGTGATATACTGTTCATGCTATATGTCGTGTATCGTTGCATATTGTGATATACTGTTCATGCTATATGTCGTGTATTGTTGCATATTGTGATATACTGTTCATGCTATATGTCGTGTATCGTTGCATATTGTGATATACTGTTCATACTATATGTCGTGTATCGTTGCATATTGTGATATACAGTTCATGCTATATGTCGTGTATTGTTGCATGGTGTGATATACTGTTCATGCTATACGTCGTGTTTCGTTGCATATTGTGATATACTGTTCATGCTATATGTCGTGTTTCGTTGCATAGTGTGATATACTGTTCATGCTATATGTCGTGTTTCGTTGCATGGTGTGATATACTGTTCATGCTATATGTCGTGTTTCGTTGCATAGTGTGATATACTGTTCATGCTATATGTCGTGTTTCGTTGCATATTGTGATATACTGTTCATGCTATATGTCGTGTATCGTTGCATATTGTGATATACTGTTCATGCTATATGTCGTGTTTCGTTGCATAGTGTGATATACTGTTCATGCTATATGTCGTGTTTCGTTGCATGGTGTGATATACTGTTCATGCTATATGTCGTGTTTCGTTGCATTGTGTGATATACTGTTCATGCTATATGTCGTGTTTCGTTGCATATTGTGATATACTGTTCATGTGTCGTGTTTCGTTGCATAGTGTGATATACTGTTCATGCTATATGTCGTGTATCGTTGCATGGTGTGATATACTGTTCATGCTATATGTCGTGTATCGTTGCATATTGTGATATACTGTTCATGCTATATGTCGTGTATCGTTGCATATTGTGATATACTGTTCATGCTATATGTCGTGTATCGTTGCATATTGTGATATACTGTTCATGCTATATGTCGTGTATCGTTGCATAGTGTGATATACTGTTCATGCTATATGTCGTGTATCGTTGCATATTGTGATATACTGTTCATGCTATATGTCGTGTATCGTTGCATAGTGTGATATACTGTTCATGCTATATGTCGTGTTTCGTTGCATAGTGTGATATACTGTTCATGCTATATGTCGTGATTGTTGCATATTGTGATATACTGTTCATGCTATATGTCGTGTTTCGTTGCATAGTGTGATATACTGTTCATGCTATATGTCGTGTTTCGTTGCATATTGTGATATACTGTTCATGCTATATGTCGTGTTCGTTGCATAGTGTGATATACTGTTCATGCTATATGTCGTGTTTCGTTGCATAGTGTGATATACTGTTCATGCTATATGTCGTGTTTCGTTGCATAGTGTGATATACTGTTCATGCTATATGTCGTGTTTCGTTGCATAGTGTGATATACTGTTCATGCTATATGTCGTGTTTCGTTGCATGGTGTGATATACTGTTCATGCTATATGTCGTGTATCGTTGCATATTGTGATATACTGTTCATGCTATATGTCGTGTATCGTTGCATAGTGTGATATACTGTTCATGCTATATGTCGTGTATCGTTGCATAGTGTGATATACTGTTCATGCTATATGTCGTGTTTCGTTGCATAGTGTGATATACTGTTCATGCTATATGTCGTGTATCGTTGCATATTGTGATATACTGTTCATGCTATATGTCGTGTATCGTTGCATAGTGTGATATACTGTTCATGCTATATGTCGTGTTTCGTTGCATAGTGTGATATATTGTTCAAGCTATGTGTCGTGTATCGTTGCATAGTGTAATATACTGTTCATGCTATATGTCGTGTATCGTTGCATAGTGTGATATACTGTTCATGTTATATGTCGTGTTTCGTTGCATGGTGTGATATACTGTTCATGCTATATGTCGTGTTTCGTTGCATATTGTGATATACTGTTCATGCTATATATCGTGTTTCGTTTCATAATGTGATATACTGTTCATGCTATATGTCGTGTTTCGTTGCATATTGTGATATACTGTTCATGCTACATGTCGTGTTTCGTTTCATAATGTGATATACTGTTCATGCTATATGTCGTGTTTCGTTGCATATTGTGATATACAGTTCATGCTATATGTCGTGTATCGTTGCATAGTGTGATATACTGTTCATGCTATATGTCGTGTATCGTTGCATAGTGTGATATACTGTTCATGCTATATGTCGTGTATCGTTGCATAGTGTGATATACTGTTCATGCTATATGTCGTGTTTCGTTGCACAGTGTGATATACTGTTCCTTTCTTGCATTTATATATGTCATGCTATATGTCGTGTTTTGTTGCATAGTGTGATATACTGTTCATGCTATATGTCGTGTATCGTTGCATAGTGTGATATACTGTTCATGCTATATGTCGTGTTTCGTTGCATAGTGTGATATACTGTTCATGCTATATGTCGTGTTTCGTTGCATAGTGTGATATACTGTTCATGCTATATGTCGTGTTTCGTTGCATAGTGTGATATACTGTTCATGCTATATGTCGTGTATCGTTGCATAGTGTGATATACTGTTCATGCTATATGTCGTGTTTCGTTGCATAGTGTGATATACTGTTCATGCTATATGTCGTGTTTCGTTGCATATTGTGATATACTGTTCATGCTATATGTCGTGTTTCGTTGCATGGTGTGATATACTGTTCATGCTATATGTCGTGTTTCGTTGCATAGTGTGATATACTGTTCATGCTATATGTCGTGTTTAGTTGCATATTTTGATATACTGTTCATGCTCTATGTCGTGATGCTATATGTCGTGTTTCGTTGCATAGTGTGATATACTGTTCATGCTATATGTCGTGTATCGTTGCATAGTGTGATATACGGTTCATGCTATATGTCGTGTATCGTTGCATGGTGTGATATACTGTTCATGCTATATGTCGTGTTTCGTTGCATAGTGTGATATACTGTTCATGCTATATGTCATGTATCGTTGCATAGTGTGATATACTGTTCATGCTATATGTCGTGTTTCGTTGCATATTGTGATATACAGTTCATGTTATATGTCGTATTTCCTTGCATGGTGTGATATACTGTTCATGCTATATGTCATGTTTCGTTGCATATTGTGATATACTGTTCATGCTACATGTCGTGTATCGTTGCATGGTGTGATATACAGTTCATGCTATATGTCGTGTATCGTTGCATGGTGTGATATACTATTCATGCTATATGTCGATTTTCGTTTCATAGTGTGATATACTGTTCATGCTATATGTCGTGTTTCATTGCATATTGTGATATACAGTTCATGCTATATGTCGTGTAACGTTGCATGGTGTGATATACTGTTCATGCTATGTGTCGTGTTTCTTTGCAACTTGTGATATACTGTTCATGATATATGTCGTGTTTAGTTGCATAGTGTGATATACTGTTCATGCTATATGTCGTGTGTGGTTGCATATTGTGATATACAGTTCATGCTATATGTCGTGTATCGTTGCATAGTGTGATATACAGTTCATGCTATATGTCGTGTTTCGTTGCATAGTGTGATATATTGTTCAAGCTATGTGTCGTGTATCATTGCATAGTGTGATATACTGTTCATGCTATATGTCGTGTATCGTTGTATAGTGTGATATACTGTTCATGCTATATGTCGTATTTCGTTGCATATTGTGATATACTGTTCATCCTATATGTCGTGTATCGTTGAATGCTGTGATATACAGTTCATGCTATATATCGTGATGCTATATGTCGTGTTTCGTTGCATAGTGTGATATACTGTTTATACTATATGTCGTGTATCGTTGCATAGTGTGATATACTGTTCATGCTATATGTCGTGTATCGTTGCATAGTGTGATATACTGTTCATGCTATTTGTCGTGTTTAGTTGCATAGTGTGATATACCGTTCATGATATATGTCGTGTTTAGTTGCATAGTGTGATATACTGTTCATGCTATATATCGTGTTTCGTTTCATAATGTGATATACTGTTCATGCTATATGTCGTGTATCGTTGCATAGTGTGATATACTATTCATGCTATATGTCGTGTTTCGTTTCATAGTGTGATATACTGTTCATGCTATATGTCGTGTTTCGTTGCATTTTGTGATATACAGTTCATGCTATATGTCGTGTAACGTTGCATGGTGTGATATACTGTTCATGATATATGTCGTGTTTAGTTGCATAGTGTGATATACTGTTCATGCTATATGTCTTTTTTCGTTGCATTGTGTGATATACTGTTCATGCTATATGTCGTGTGTGGTTGCATAGTGTGATATACAGTTCATGCTATATGTCGTGTATCGTTGCATAGTGTGATATACTGTTCATGTTATATGTCGTGTTTCGTTGCATGGTGTGATATACTGTTCATGCTACATGTCGTGTTTCGTTGCATATTGTGATATACTGTTCATGCTATATATCGTGTTTCGTTGCATAGTGTGATTTACTGTTCATGCTATATGTCGTGTTTCGTTGCATATTGTGATATACTGTTTATGCTATATGTCGTGTTTCGTTGCATGGTGTGATATACTGTTCATGCTATATGTCGTGTATCGTTGCATAGTGTGATATACTGTTCATGCTATATGTCGTGTTTAGTTGCATATTTTGATATACTGTTCATGCTCTATGTCGTGATGCTATATGTCGTGTTTCGTTGCATAGTGTGATATACTGTTCATGCTATATGTCGTGTATCGTTGCATAGTGTGATATACGGTTCATGCTATATGTCGTGTTTCGTTGCATAGTGTGATATACTGTTCATGCTATATGTCATGTATCGTTGCATAGTGTGATATACTGTTCATGCTATATGTCGTGTTTCGTTGCATATTGTGATATACAGTTCATGTTATATGTCGTGTTTCCTTGCATAGTGTGATATACTGTTCATGCTATATGTCGTGTTTCGTTGCATATTGTGATATACTGTTCATGCTATATGTCGTGTATCGTTGCATGGTGTGATATACAGTTCATGCTATATGTCGTGTAACGTTGCATGGTGTGATATACTGTTCATGCTATGTGTCGTGTTTCATTGCAACTTGTGATATACTGTTCATGATATATGTCGTGTTTAGTTGCATAGTGTGATATACTGTTCATGCTATATGTCTTTTTTCGTTGCATTGTGTGATATACTGTTCATGCTATATGTCGTGTGTGGTTGCATAGTGTGATATACAGTTCATGCTATATGTCGTGTTTAGTTGCATAGTGTGATATACTGTTCATGCTATATGTCGTGATGCTATAGTCGTGTTTCGTTGCATAGTGTGATATACTGTTCATGCTATATGTCGTGTATCGTTGCATAGTGTGATATACTGTTCATGCTATATGTCGTGTTTCGTTGCATAGTGTGATATACTGTTCATGCTATATGTCGTGTATCGTTGCATAGTGTGATATACTGTTCATGCTATATGTCGTGTTTCGTTGCATATTGTGATATACTGTTCATGTTATATGTCGTGTTTCCTTGCATGGTGTGATATACAGTTCATGCTATATGTCGTGTTTAGTTGCATAGTGTGATATACTGTTCATGCTATATGTCGTGTATCGTTGCATAGTGTGATATACTGTTCATGCTATATGTCGTGTTTAGTTGCATAGTGTGATATACTGTTCATGCTATATGTCGTGTTTAGTTGCATAGTGTGATATACTGTTCATGATATATGTCGTGTTTAGTTGCATAGTGTGATATACTGTTCATGCTATATGTCGTGTATCGTTGCATAGTGTGATATACTGTTCATGCTATATGTCGTGTTTAGTTGCATATTGTGATATACTGTTCATGCTATATGTCGTGTATCGTTGCATGGTGTGATATACTGTTCATGCTATATGTCGTGTATCGTTGCATAGTGTGATATACTGTTCATGCTATATGTCGTGTTTCGTTGCATAGTGTGATATACTGTTCATGCTATATGTCGTGTTTCGTTGCATGGTGTGATATACTGTTCATGCTATATGTCGTGTTTCGTTGCATAGTGTGATATACTGTTCATGCTATATGTCGTGTTCGTTGCATGGTGTGATATACTGTTCATGCTATATGTCGTGTTTCGTTGCATGGTGTGATATACTGTTCATGCTATATGTCGTGTTTAGTTGCATAGTGTGATATACTGTTCATGCTATATGTCGTGTTTCGTTGCATAGTGTGATATACTGTTCATGCTATATGTCGTGTATCGTTGCATAGTGTGATATACTGTTCATGCTATATGTCGTGTTTCGTTGCATATTGTGATATACTGTTCATGCTATATGTCGTGTTTCGTTGCATGGTGTGATATACTGTTCATGCTATATGTCGTGTATCGTTGCATAGTGTGATATACTGTTCATGCTATATGTCGTGTATCGTTGCATAGTGTGATATACTGTTCATGCTATATGTCGTGTTTCGTTGCATTGTGTGATATACTGTTCATGCTATATGTCGTGTTTCGTTGAAGTGTGATATCTGTTTCTTCTTCATAGTGTGATATATGTTCATGCATATGTGTGTTTCGTTGCATGGTGTGATATACTGTTCATGCTATATGTCGTGTTTCGTTGCATAGTGTGATATACTGTTCATGCTATATGTCGTGTATCGTTGCATAGTGTGATATACTGTTCATGCTATATGTCGTGTATCGTTGCATAGTGTGATATACTGTTCATGCTATATGTCGTGTATCGTTGCATAGTGTGATATACTGTTCATGCTATATGTCGTGTTTCGTTGCATAGTGTGATATACTGTTCATGCTATATGTCGTGTATCGTTGCATAGTGTGATATACTGTTCATGCTATATGTCGTGTATCGTTGCATAGTGTGATATACTGTTCATGCTATATGTCGTGTTTCGTTGCATATTGTGATATACAGTTCATGCTATATGTCGTGTTTCGTTGCATGGTGTGATATACTGTTCATGCTATATGTCGTGTTTCGTTGCATATTGTGATATACTGTTCATGATATATGTCGTGTTTAGTTGCATAGTGTGATATACTGTTCATGAAATATGTCGTGTTTCGTTGCATTGTGTGATATACTGTTCATGCTATATGTCGTGTATGGTTGCATAGTGTGATATACAGTTCATGCTATATGTCGTGTATCGTTGCATAGTGTGATATACTGTTCATGCTATATGTCGTGTTTCGTTGCATAGTGTGATATATTGTTCAAGCTATGTGTCGTGTATCATTGCATAGTGTGATATACTGTTCATGCTATATGTCGTGTATCGTTGCATGGTGTGATATACTGTTCATGCTATATGTCGTGTTTCGTTGCATATTGTGATATACTGTTCATGCTATATGTCGTGTATCGTTGCATGGTGTGATATACATTTCATGCTATATGTTGTGTATCGTTGCATGGTGTGATATACTGTTCATGCTATATGTCGTGTTTCGTTTCGTTTCATAGTGTGATATACTGTTCATGCTATATGTCGTGTTTCGTTGCATATTGTGATATACAGTTCATGCTATATGTCGTGTATCGTTGCATAGTGTGATATACTGTTCATGCTATATGTCGTGTATGGTTGCATAGTGTGATATACTGTTCATGCTATATGTCGTGTATCGTTGCATAGTGTGATATACTGTTCATGCTATATGTCGTGTTTCGTTGCATAGTGTGATATATTGTTCAAGCTATGTGTCGTGTATCGTTGCATAGTGTGATATACTGTTCATGCTATATGTCGTGTATCGTTGCATAGTGTGATATACTGTTCATGCTATATGTCGTGTTTCGTTGCATATTGTGATATACTGTTTATGCTATATGTCGTGTTTCGTTGCATGGTGTGATATACTGTTCATGCTATATGTCGTGTATCGTTGCATAGTGTGATATACTGTTCATGCTATATGTCGTGTTTAGTTGCATATTGTGATATACTGTTCATGCTATATGTCGTGTGCTATATGTCGTGTTTCGTTGCATAGTGTGATATACTGTTCATGCTATATGTCGTGTATCGTTGCATAGTGTGATATACGTTCATGCTATATGTCGTGTTTCGTTGCATAGTGTGATATACGTTCATGCTATATGTCGTGTATCGTTGCATAGTGTGATATACTGTTCATGCTATATGTCGTGTTTCGTTGCATGGTGTGATATACTGTTCATGCTATATGTCGTGTTTCGTTGCATATTGTGATATACTGTTCATGCTATATGTCGTGTATCGTTGCATGGTGTGATATACTGTTCATGCTATATGTCGTGTTTCGTTGCATAGTGTGATATACTGTTCATGCTATATGTCGTGTTTCGTTGCATAGTGTGATATACTGTTCATGCTATATGTCGTGTTTCGTTGCATAGTGTGATATACTGTTCATGCTATATGTCGTGTTTCGTTGCATAGTGTGATATACTGTTCATGCTATATGTCGTGTTTCGTTGCATATTGTGATATACTGTTCATGCTATATGTCGTGTATCGTTGCATAGTGTGATATACTGTTCATGCTATATGTCGTGTATCGTTGCATAGTGTGATATACTGTTCATGCTATATGTCGTGTATCGTTGCATAGTGTGATATACTGTTCATGCTATATGTCGTGTTTCGTTGCATAGTGTGATATATTGTTCATGCTATGTGTCGTGTATCGTTGCATAGTGTGATATACTGTTCATGCTATATGTCGTGTATCGTTGCATAGTGTGATATACTGTTCATGCTATATGTCGTGTTTCGTTGCATGGTGTGATATACTGTTCATGCTATATGTCGTGTATCGTTGCATAGTGTGATATACTGTTCATGCTATATGTCGTGTTTAGTTGCATATTGTGATATACTGTTCATGCTATATGTCGTGTATCGTTGCATGGTGTGATATACTGTTCATGCTATATGTCGTGTATCGTTGCATAGTGTGATATACTGTTCATGCTATATGTCGTGTTTCGTTGCATAGTGTGATATACTGTTCATGCTATATGTCGTGTTTCGTTGCATAGTGTGATATACTGTTCATGCTATATGTCGTGTTTCGTTGCATAGTGTGATATACTGTTCATGCTATATGTCGTGTATCGTTGCATAGTGTGATATACTGTTCATGCTATATGTCGTGTTTCGTTGCATGGTGTGATATACTGTTCATGCTATATGTCGTGTTTCGTTGCATAGTGTGATATATTGTTCATGCTATATGTCGTGTATCGTTGCATAGTGTGATATACTGTTCATGCTATATGTCGTGTATCGTTGCATAGTGTGATATACTGTTCATGCTATATGTCGTGTTTCGTTGCATATTGTGATATACTGTTCATATCGTGTATGGTTGCATAGTGTGATATACAGTTCATGCT
>CM026399.1:30076803-30112873 GCA_014843695.1 Archivesica marissinica
TTAGTTGCATATTGTGATATACTGTTCATGCTATATGTATGATGCTATATGTCGTGTTTCGTTGCATAGTGTGATATACTGTTCATGCTATATGTCGTGTATCGTTGCATAGTGTGATATACTGTTCATGCTATATGTCGTGTATCGTTGCATAGTGTGATATACTGTTCATGCTATATGTCGTGTTTCGTTGCATGGTGTGATATACTGTTCATGCTATATGTCGTGTTTCGTTGCATAGTGTGATATACTGTTCATGCTATATGTCGTGTTTCGTTGCATAGTGTGATATACTGTTCATGCTATATGTCGTGTTTCGTTGCATATTGTGATATACTGTTCATGCTATATGTCGTGTTTCGTTGCATAGTGTGATATACTGTTCATGCTATATGTCGTGTTTCGTTGCATAGTGTGATATACTGTTCATGCTATATGTCGTGTTTCGTTGCATAGTGTGATATACTGTTCATGCTATATGTCGTGTATCGTTGCATAGTGTGATATACTGTTCATGCTATATGTCGTGTATGGTTGCATAGTGTGATATACTGTTCATGCTATATGTCGTGTTTCGTTGCATAGTGTGATATACTGTTCATGCTATATGTCGTGTATCGTTGCATGGTGTGATATACTGTTCATGCTATATGTCGTGTATCGTTGCATAGTGTGATATACTGTTCATGCTATATGTCGTGTATCGTTGCATAGTGTGATATACTGTTCATGCTATATGTCGTGTTTCGTTGCATGGTGTGATATACTGTTCATGCTATATGTCGTGTTTCGTTGCATAGTTGTGATATACTGTTCATGCTATATGTCGTGTTTCGTTGCATAGTGTGATATACTGTTCATGCTATATGTCGTGTTTCGTTTCATAGTGTGATATACTTTTCATGCTATATGTCGTGTTTCGTTGCATATTGTGATATACAGTTCATGCTATATGTCATGTAACGTTGCATGGTGTGATATACTTTTCATGCTATATGTCGTGTATGGTTGCATAGTGTGATATACTGTTCATGCTATATGTCGTGTATGGTTGCATAGTGTGATATACTGTTCATGCTATATGTCGTGTATGGTTGCATAGTGTGATATACTGTTCATGCTATATGTCGTGTATCGTTGCATAGTGTGATATACTGTTCATGCTATATGTCGTGTATGGTTGCATAGTGTGATATACAGTTCATGCTATATGTCGTGTTTAGTTGCATAGTGTGATATACTGTTCATGCTATATGTCGTGTTTAGTTGCATAGTGTGATATACTGTTCATGATATATGTCGTGTTTAATTGAATAGTGTGATATACTGTTCATGCTATATTTTGTGTATCGTTGCATGGTGTGATATACTGGTCATGCTATATGTCGTGTTTCGTTTCATAGTGTGATATATTGTTCATGCTATATGTCGTGTTTCTTTGCATATTGTGATATACAGTTCATGCTATATGTCGTGTATCGTTGCATAGTGTGATATACTTTTCATGCTATATGTCGTGTTTCGTTGCATAGTGTGATATACTGTGCATGCTATATGTCGTGTTTAGTTGCATATTGTGATATTCTGTTCATGCTATATGTCGTGATGCTATATGTTGTGTTTCGTTGCATAGTGTGCTATACTGTTCATGCTATATGTCGTGATTCATTGCATAGTGTGATATACTGTTCATGCTATATGTCATGTATCATTGCATAGTGTGATATACTGTTCATGCTATATGTCATGTATCATTGCATAGTGTGATATACTGTTCATGCTATATGTCGTGTTTCGTTGCATATTGTGATATACAGTTCATGTTATATGTCGTGTTTCCTTGCATGGTGTGATATACTGTTCATGCTATATGTCGTGTTTCGTTGCATATTGTGATATACTGTTCATGATATATGTCGTGTTTAGTTGCATATTGTGATATACAGTTCATGCTATATGTCGTGTATCGTTGCATATTGTGATATACTGTTCATGCTATATGTCGTGTTTCGTTGCATTGTGTGATATACTGTTCATGCTATATGTCGTGTATGGTTGCATAGTGTGATATACAGTTCATGCTATATGTCGTGTATCGTTGCATAGTGTGATATACTGTTCATGCTATATGTCGTGTTTCGTTGCATAGTGTGAAATAGTGTTCAGCTATGTGTCGTGTATCATTGCATAGTGTGATATACTGTTCATGCTATATGTCGTGTATCGTTGTATAGTGTGATATACTGTTCATGCTATATGTCGTGTATCGTTGCATAGTGTGATATACTGTTCATGCTATATGTCGTGTTTCGTTGCATAGTGTGATATACTGTTCATGCTATATGTCGTGTTTCGTTGCATATTGTGATATACTGTTCATGCTATATGTCGTGTATCGTTGCATAGTGTGATATACTGTTCATGCTATATGTCGTGTTTCGTTGCATAGTGTGATATACTGTTCATGCTATATGTCGTGTTTAGTTGCATATTGTGATATACTGTTCATGCTCGTGTGCTATATGTCGTGTTTCGTTGCATAGTGTGATATACTGTTCATGCTATATGTCGTGTATCGTTGCATAGTGTGATATACTGTTCATGCTATATGTCGTGTTTCGTTGCATAGTGTGATATACTGTTCATGCTATATGTCGTGTTTCGTTGCATAGTGTGATATACTGTTCATGCTATATGTCGTGTATCGTTGCATAGTGTGATATACTGTTCATGCTATATGTCGTGTTTCGTTGCATATTGTGATATACTGTTCATGCTATATGTCGTGTTTCGTTGCATGGTGTGATATACTGTTCATGCTATATGTCGTGTTTCGTTGCATATTGTGATATACTGTTCATGCTATATGTCGTGTTTAGTTGCATAGTGTGATATACTGTTCATGCTATATGTCGTGTTTCGTTGCATTGTGTGATATACTGTTCATGCTATATGTCGTGTATGGTTGCATAGTGTGATATACTGTTCATGCTATATGTCGTGTATCGTTGCATAGTGTGATATACTGTTCATGCTATATGTCGTGTTTCGTTGCATAGTGTGATATATTGTTCAGCTATGTGTCGTGTATCGTTGCATAGTGTGATATACTGTTCATGCTATATGTCGTGTATCGTTGCATGGTGTGATATACTGTTCATGCTATATGTCGTGTTTCGTTGCATATTGTGATATACTGTTCATGCTATATGTCGTGTTTCGTTGCATATTGTGATATACTGTTCATGCTATATGTCGTGTTTCGTTGCATGGTGTGATATACTGTTCATGCTATATGTCGTGTTTCGTTGCATATTGTGATATACTGTTCATGCTATATGTCGTGTATCGTTGCATGGTGTGATATACTGTTCATGCTATATGTCGTGTTTCGTTGCATAGTGTGATATACTGTTCATGCTATATGTCGTGTTTCGTTGCATATTGTGATATACTGTTCATGCTATATGTCGTGTATCGTTGCATAGTGTGATATACTGTTCATGCTATATGTCGTGTATGGTTGCATAGTGTGATATACTGTTCATGCTATATGTCGTGTATCGTTGCATAGTGTGATATACTGTTCATGCTATATGTCGTGTATCGTTGCATAGTGTGATATACTGTTCATGCTATATGTCGTGTTTAGTTGCATAGTGTGATATACTGTTCATGCTATATGTCGTGTTAGTTGCATAGTGTGATATACTGTTCATGATATATGTCGTGTTTAGTTGAATAGTGTGATATACTGTTCATGATATATGTCGTGTTTCGTTGCATTGTGTGATATACTGTTCATGCTATATGTCGTGTTTCGTTGCATAGTGTGATATACTGTTCATGCTATATGTCGTGTATCGTTGCATAGTGTGATATACTGTTCATGCTATATGTCGTGTTTCGTTGCATAGTGTGATATACTGTTCATGTTATATGTCGTGTTTCGTTGCATGGTGTGATATACTGTTCATGCTATATGTCGTGTTTCGTTGCATAGTGTGATATACTGTTCATGCTATATGTCGTGTTTCGTTGCATGGTGTGATATACTGTTCATGCTATATGTCGTGTTTCGTTGCATGGTGTGATATACTGTTCATGCTATATGTCGTGTTTCATTGCATGGTGTGATATACTGTTCATGCTATATGTCGTGTTTCGTTGCATAGTGTGATATACTGTTCATGCTATATGTCGTGTTTCGTTGCATATTGTGATATACAGTTCATGTTATATGTCGTGTTTCGTTGCATGGTGTGATATACTGTTCATGCTATATGTCGTGTTTCGTTGCATAGTGTGATATACTGTTCATGCTATATGTCGTGTTTAGTTGCATATTGTGATATACTGTTCATGCTATATGTCGTGTATCGTTGCATATTGTGATATACTGTTCATGCTATATGTCGTGTTTCGTTGCATTGTGTGATATACTGTTCATGCTATATGTCGTGTATGGTTGCATAGTGTGATATACAGTTCATGCTATATGTCGTGTTTCGTTGCATAGTGTGATATACTGTTCATGCTATGTGTCGTGTATCATTGCATAGTGTGATATACTGTTCATGCTATATGTCGTGTATCGTTGTATAGTGTGATATACTGTTCATGCTATATGTTGTGTATCGTTGCATGGTGTGATATACTGTTCATGCTATATGTCGTGTTTCGTTGCATAGTGTGATATACTGTTCATGCTATATGTCGTGTTTCGTTGCATATTGTGATATACAGTTCATTCTATATGTCGTGTATCGTTGCATAGTGTGATATACTTTTCATGCTATATGTCGTGTTTCGTTGCATAGTGTGATATACTGTTCATGCTATATGTCGTGTTTAGTTGCATATTGTGATATTCTGTTCATGCTATATGTCGTGATGCTATATGTCGTGTTTCGTTGCATAGTGTGATATACTGTTCATGCTATATGTCGTGTATCGTTGCATAGTGTGATATACGGTTCATGCTATATGTCGTGATTCATTGCATAGTGTGATATACTGTTCATGCTATATGTCATGTATCGTTGCATAGTGTGATATACTGTTCATGCTATATGTCATGTATCGTTGCATAGTGTGATATACTGTTCATGCTATATGTCGTGTTTCGTTGGATATTGTGATATACAGTTCATGTTATATGTCGTGTTTCCTTGCATGGTGTGATATACTGTTCATGCTATATGTCGTGTTTCGTTGCATATTGTGATATACCGTTCATGATATATGTCGTGTTTAGTTGCATAGTGTGATATACTCTTCATGAAATTTGTCGTGTTTCGTTGCATTGTGTGATATACTGTTCATGCTATATGTCGTGTATGGTTGCATAGTGTGATATACAGTTCATGCTATATGTCGTGTATCGTTGCATAGTGTGATATACTATTCATGCTATATGTCGTGTTTCGTTGCATAGTGTGATATATTGTTCAAGCTATGTGTCGTGTATCATTGCATAGTGTGATATACTGTTCATGCTATATGTCGTGTATCGTTGTATGGTGTGATATACTGTTCATGCTATATGTCGTGTTTCGTTGCATATTGTGATATACTGTTCATGCTATATGTCGTGTTTCCTTGCATATTGTGATATACTGTTCATGCTACATGTCCTGTTTCGTTGCATGGTGTGATATACTGTTCATGCTATATGTCGTGTTTCGTTGCATATTGTGATATACTGTTCATGCTATATTTCGTGTATCGTTGCATGGTGTGATATACTATTCATGCTATATGTCGTGTTTCGTTGCATAGTGTGATATACTGTTCATGCTATATGTCGTGTATGGTTGCATAGTGTGATATACTGTTCA
This sequence comes from Archivesica marissinica, assembly GCA_014843695.1. Classification (NCBI taxonomy): domain Eukaryota; kingdom Metazoa; phylum Mollusca; class Bivalvia; order Venerida; family Vesicomyidae; genus Archivesica; species Archivesica marissinica. The sequence goes on from CM026399.1 coordinate 30,082,644, forward strand.
TGCTATATGTCGTGTATGGCTGCATAGTGTGATATACTGTTCATGCTATATGTCGTGTATGGTTGCATTGTGTGATATACAGTTCATGCTATATGTCGTGTATCGTTGCATAGTGTGATATACTGTTCATGCTATATGTCGTGTATGGTTGCATAGTGAGATATACAGTTCATGCTATATGTCGTGTTTAGTTGCATAGTGTGATATACTGTTCATGCTATATGTCGTGCTTAGTTGCATAGTGTGATATACTGTTCATGATATATGTCGTGTTTAATTGAATAGTGTGATATACTGTTCATGATATATGTCATGTTTCGTTGCATTGTGTGATATACTGTTCATGCTATATGTCGTGTTTCGTTGCATAGTGTGATATACCGTTCATGCTATATGTCGTGTATCGTTGCATAGTGTGATATACTGTTCATGCTATATGTCGTGTTTCGTTGCATGGTGTGATATAATGTTCATGTTATGTGTCGTGTTTCGTTGCATGGTGTGATATACTGTTCATGCCATATGTCGTGTTTCATTGCATGATGTGATATACTGTTCATGTTATATGTCGTGTTTCGTTGCATGGTGTGATATACTGTTCATGCTATATGTCGTGTTTCGTTGCATGGTGTGATATACTTTTCATGCTATAAGTCGTGTTTCATTGCATGGTGTGATATACTGTTCATGCTATATGTCGTGTTTAGTTGCATATTGTGATATACTGTTCATGCTATATGTCGTGATGCTATATGTCGTGTTTCGTTGCATAGTGTGATATACTGATCATGCTATATGTCGTGTTTCATTGCATAGTGTGATATACTGTTCGTGCTATATGTCGTGTATCGTTGCATAGTGTGATATACTGTACATGCTATATGTCGTGTTTCGTTGCATGGTGTGATATACTGTTCCTCCTTCGTTGCATAGTGTTATATACTGTTCATGCTATATGTCGTGTTTCGTTGCATAGTGTTATATATTGTACATGCTCTATGTCGTGTTTCGTTGCATGGTGTGATATACTTGTCATGTTATATGTCGTGTTTCGTTGCATTGTGTGATATACTGTACATGCTATATGTCGTGTATCGTTGCACAGTGTGATATACTGTTCCTCCTTCGTTGCACAGTGTGATATACTGTTCCTCCTTCGTTGCATAGTATGATATACAGTTCCTCCTTCATTGCATGGTGTGATATACTGTTCCTCCTTCGTTGCATGGTGTGATATACTGTTCATGCTAAATGTCGTGTTTCGTTGCACAGTGTGATATGCTGTTCCTCCTTCGTTGCATATTGTGAAATACTGTGCATGCTATATGTCGTGTTTCGTTGCATATTGTGATATACTGTTCATGCTACATGTCCTGTTTCGTTGCATGGCGTGATATACTGTTCATGCTATATGTCGTGTTTCATTGCATATTGTGATATACTGTTCATGCTATATGTCGTGTATCGTTGCATGGTGTGATATACAGTTCATGCTATATGTCGTGTTTCGTTTCATAGTGTGATATACTGTTCATGCTATATGTCGTGTTTCGTTGCATAGTGTGATATACTGTTCATGCTATATGTCGTGTATGGTTGCATAGTGTGATATACTGTTCATGCTATATGTCGTGTATGGTTGCATAGTGTGATATACTGTTCATGCTATATGTCGTGTATTGTTGCATAGTGTGATATACTGTTCATGCTATATGTCGTGTATGGTTGCATAGTGAGATATACAGTTAATGCTATATGTCGTGTTTAGTTGCATAGTGTGATATACTGTTCATGCTGTATGTCGTGCTTAGTTGCATAGTGTGATATACTGTTCATGATATATGTCGTGTTTAGTTGCATAGTGTGATATACTGTTCATGATATATGTCGTGTTTCATTGCATTGTGTAATATACTGTTCATGCTATATGTCGTGTATAGTTGCATAGTGTGATATACTGTTCATGCTATTTGTCGTGTATCGTTGCATAGTGTGATATACTGTTCATGCTATATGTCGTGTTTCGTTGCATGGTGTGATATAATGTTCATGTTATGTGTCTTGTTTCGTTGCATGGTGTGATATACTGTTCATGCAATATGTCGTGTTTCGTTGCATGATGTGATATACTGTTCATGTTATATGTCGTGGTTAGTTGCATGGTGTGATATACTTTTCATGCTATATGTCGTGTTTCGTTGCATAGTGTGATATACTGTTTATGCTATATGTCGTGTTTCGTTGCATGGTGTGATATACTTTTCATGCTATATGTCGTGTTTAATTGCATGGTGTGATATACTGTTCATGCTATATGTCGTGTTTAGTTGCATATTGTGATATACTGTTCATGCTATATGTCGTGATGCTATATGTCGTGATTCGTTGCATAATGTGATATAATGTTCATGCTATATGTCGTGTATCGTTGCATAGTGTGATATACGGTTCATGTTATATGTCGTGTTTCGTTGCATTGTGTGATATACTGTACATGCTATATGTCGTGTATCGTTGCACAGTGTGATATACTGTTCCTCCTTCGATGCATAGTGTGATATACTGTTCATCCTTCGTTGCATAGTGTGATATACTGTTCCTCCTTCGTTGCATAGTGTGATATACTGTTCCTCCTTCGTTGCACAGTGTGATATTCTGTTCCTCCTTCGTTGCACAGTGTGATATACTGTTCCTCCTTCGTTGCGTAGTGTGATATACTGTTCCTCCTTCGTTGCATGGTGTGATATACTGATCATGCTATATGTCGTGTTTCGTTGCTCAGTGTCATATGCTGTTCCTCTTTCGTTGCATATTGTGAAATACTGTTCATGCTATATGTCGTGTTTCGTTTCATAGTGTGATATACTGTTCATGCTATATGTCGTGTTTCGTTGCATATTGTGATATACAGTTCATGCTATATGTCGTGTAACGTTGCATGGTGTGATATACTATTCATGCTATATGTCGTGTATGGTTGCATAGTGTGATATACTGTTCATGCTATATGTCGTGTATGGTTGCATAGTGTGATATACAGTTCATGCTATATGTCGTGTATCGTTGCATAGTGTGATATACTATTCATGCTATATGTCGTGTATCGTTGCATAGTGTGATATACAGTTCATGCTATATGTCGTGTTTAGTTGCATAGTGTGATATACTGTTCATGCTATATGTCGTGTATGGTTGCATAGTGTGATATACAGTTCATGCTATATGTCGTGTTTAGTTGCATAGTGTGATATACTGTTCATGCTATTTGTCGTGTATGGTTACATAGTGTGATATACAGTTCATGCTATATGTCGTGTTTAGTTGCATAGTGTGATATACAGTTCATGCTATTTGTCGTGTTTAGTTGCATTGTGTGATATACTGTTCATGCTATATGTCGTGTTTCTTTGCATAGTGTGATATACTTTTCATGCTATATGTCGTGTATCATTGCATGGTGTGATATACTTTTCATGCGACATGTCGTGTTTCGTTGCATAGTGTGATATACTGTTCAATCTATATGTCGTGTTTCGTTGCATTGTGTGATATACTGTTCATGCTATATGTCGTCGTGTTTCGTTGCATAGTGTGATATACTGTTCATGCTATATGTCGTGTATCGTTGCATAGTGTGATATACTGTTCATGCTATATGTCGTGTATCGTTGCATAGTGTGATATACTGTTCATGCTATATGTCGTGTTTCGTTGCATATTGTGATATACTGTTCATGCTATATGTCGTGTTTCGTTGCATGGTGTGATATACTGTTCATGCTATATGTCGTGTTTAGTTGCATGGTGTGATATACTGTTCATGCTATATGTCGTGTTTAGTTGCATGGTGTAATATACTGTTCATGCTATATGTCGTGTTTAGTTGCATGGTGTGATATACTGTTCATGCTATATGTCGTGTTTCGTTGCATGGTGTGATATACTGTTCATGCTATATGTCGTGTTTCGTTGCATATTGTGATATACTGTTCATGTTACATGTCGTGTATGTTTGCATAGTGTGACACGATGTGCATGCTATATGTCGTGCATGTTTGCATATTGTGACACGATGTTCATGTTGCATGTCGTGTATGTTTGCATAGTGTGACACGATGTTCATTTTATATGTCGTGTATGCTTGCATAGTGTAAGACGGTGTTCATGTTACGTGTCGTGTATGTTTGCATAGTGTGACACGATGTTCATGTTTTATGTCGTGTATGCTTGCATAGTGTAACACGGTGTTCATGTTACGTGTCGTGTATGTTTGCATAGTGTGACACGATGTTCATGTTACGTGTCATGTATGTTTGCATAGTGTGACACGATATTTATGTTGCATGTCGTGTATGTTTGCATAGTGTGACATTATGTTCATGTTACGTGTCGTGTATGTTTGCATAGTGTGACACGATGTTCATGTTACGTGTCGTGTATGTTTGCATAGTGTAACACGGTGGTCATTTTATATGTCGTGTATGTTTGCATAGTGTGACACGGTGTTCATGTTACGTGTCGTGTATGTTTGGATAGTGTGACACGATGTTCATGTTGCATGTCGTGTATGTTTGCATAGTGTAACACGATGTTCATTTTATATGTCGTGTATGTTTGCATAGTGTGACATGATGTTCATGTTACGTGTCGTGTATGTTTGCATAGTGTAACACGATGTTCATTTTATATGTCGTGTATGTTTGCATAGTGTGACATGATGTTCATGTTACGTGTCGTGTATGTTTGCATAGTGTAACACGATGTTCATTTTATATGTCGTGTATGCTTGCATAGTGTGACATGATGTTCATGTTACGTGTCGTGTATGTTTGCATAGTGTAACACGATGTTCATTTTATATGTCGTGTATGTTTGCATAGTGTAACACGATGTTCATGTTACGTGTCGTGTATGTTTGCATAGTGTGACACGATGTTCATGTTACGTGTCGTGTAAGCTTACTTAGTGTGACATGATGTTCATGTTACGTATCGTGTATGTTTGCATAGTGTGACACGATATTCATGTTACATGTCGCGTATGTTTGCATAGTGTAACACGGTGTTCATGTTGCATGTCATGTATGTTTGCATAGTGTGACATGATGTTCATGTTACGTGTCGTGTATGTTTGCATAGTGTGACACGATGTTCATGTTACGTGTCGTGTATGTTTGCATAGTGTAACACGGTGTTCATGTTGCATGTCATGTATGTTTGCATAGAGTGACATGATGTTCATGTTACGTATCGTGTATGTTTGCATAGTGTGACATGATGTTCATGTTACGTGTCGTGTATGTTTGCATAGTGTGACACGATGTTCATTTTGCATGTCGTGTATGTTTGCATAGTGTAACACGGTGTTCATGTTGCATGTCATGTATGTTTGCATAGTGTAACACGGTGTTCATGTTACATGTCATGTATGTTTGCATAGTGTGACACGATGTTCATTTTGCATGTCGTGTATGTTTGCATAGTGTAACACGGTGTTCATGTTGCATGTCATGTATGTTTGCATAGTGTATCATGATGTTCATGTTTTGTATCGTGTATGTTTGCATAGTGTAACATGATGTTCATGTCATATGTCGTGTATGTTTGCATAGTGTGACACGATGTTCATGTTACGTGTCGTGTATGCTTGCATAGTGTAACACGGTGTTCATGTTGCATGTCATGTATGTTTGCATAGTGTGACACGATATTCATGTTACATGTCGCGTATGTTTGCATAGTGTAACACGGTGTTCATGTTGCATGTCATGTATGTTTGCATAGTGTGACATGATGTTCATGTTACGTGTCGTGTATGTTTGCATAGTGTGACACGATGTTCATGTTACGTGTCGTGTATGTTTGCATAGTGTAACACGGTGTTCATGTTGCATGTCATGTATGTTTGCATAGAGTGACATGATGTTCATGTTACGTATCGTGTATGTTTGCATAGTGTGACATGATGTTCATGTTACGTGTCGTGTATGTTTGCATAGTGTGACACGATGTTCATTTTGCATGTCGTGTATGTTTGCATAGTGTAACACGGTGTTCATGTTGCATGTCATGTATGTTTGCATAGTGTAACACGGTGTTCATGTTACATGTCATGTATGTTTGCATAGTGTGACACGATGTTCATTTTGCATGTCGTGTATGTTTGCATAGTGTAACACGGTGTTCATGTTGCATGTCATGTATGTTTGCATAGTGTATCATGATGTTCATGTTTTGTATCGTGTATGTTTGCATAGTGTAACATGATGTTCATGTCATATGTCGTGTATGTTTGCATAGTGTGACACGATGTTCATGTTACGTGTCGTGTATGCTTGCATAGTGTAACACGGTGTTCATGTTGCATGTCATGTATGTTTGCATAGTGTGACACGATATTCATGTTACATGTCGCGTATGTTTGCATAGTGTAACACGGTGTTCATGTTGCATGTCATGTATGTTTGCATAGTGTGACATGATGTTCATGTTACGTGTCGTGTATGTTTGCATAGTGTGACACGATGTTCATGTTACGTGTCGTGTATGTTTGCATAGTGTAACACGGTGTTCATGTTGCATGTCATGTATGTTTGCATAGAGTGACATGATGTTCATGTTACGTATCGTGTATGTTTGCATAGTGTGACATGATGTTCATGTTACGTGTCGTGTATGTTTGCATAGTGTGACACGATGTTCATTTTGCATGTCGTGTATGTTTGCATAGTGTAACACGGTGTTCATGTTGCATGTCATGTATGTTTGCATAGTGTAACACGGTGTTCATGTTACATGTCATGTATGTTTGCATAGTGTGACACGATGTTCATTTTGCATGTCGTGTATGTTTGCATAGTGTAACACGGTGTTCATGTTGCATGTCATGTATGTTTGCATAGTGTATCATGATGTTCATGTTTTGTATCGTGTATGTTTGCATAGTGTAACATGATGTTCATGTCATATGTCGTGTATGTTTGCATAGTGTGACACGATGTTCATGTTACGTGTCGTGTATGCTTGCATAGTGTAACACGGTGTTCATGTTGCATGTCATGTATGTTTGCATAGTGTGACATGATGTTCATGTTACGTATCGTGTATGTTTGCATAGTGTGACACGATGTTCATGTTACGTGTCGTGTATGTTTCCATAGTGTAACACGGTGTTCATGTTGCATGTCATGTATGTTTGCATAGTGTGACATGATGTTCATGTTACGTATCGTGTATGTTTGCATAGTGTGACACGATGTTCATGTTACGTGTCGGGTATGTTTGCATAGTGTGACACGATGTTCATGTTACGTGTCGTGTATGTTTGCATATTGTGACACGATGTTCATATTATTTGTCGTATTCATTGCAGTGCTGGCCAGTGAATACGCAGATGCATTTGTTCTAAACCCAGAGTTGTATCTGACCGGCCAGATATCCGCTGACAGTTCCGATACTCTAGTGCAGGTTAGAAACTACTGGCAGGGTGAGCTAACCACGGACAAGTCTCTATTAGTCACGTGGGATTCTCGAACAGCAAGTAGTAAGTAATTAGTTTATACAAATTTATTTTAGCTCGACTGCGAAACAAGTTATTTCAACTTATATAAATCACTCTCGAGAGCTCATTCCTGATGTAATCCATCGCCACGAGGTAAGTAAGTAATTCATTGTACTGTTCTAACATTTGTTAGTTAGGTATTTAATTGTGTGTTTACTGAAATATCAGGAATGATATAAATACGCAGTAATTAATATACATTTTACCGCTAGGTTTGGCATTGTCAAACAATTTGATAATGATGCATAGTTTTATTTTTACATGTGATGAAAGAAACACACATTGGGACTTTAAATTTCTGGAAACTGTAATTTTATTGCATCTTTTCATATACAGTCTACATCCGTTATGTCGAATTCCGTCGGACCCAACAAAATACTTCGACATAACCGAAATTTGACGTTTGATATGATGTTGTCATAATAATAATAATAAAGACTTTATTAAACCAGAGAACTCATTTGAATAATTAAGTAGATTTACCATGAGGCCCTTAAGGAATTAAAACATTAGCGCAATGAAACATGTAAACAGTAACCAGTAAAACTTTCATAGGAAATAATATATAAGCTGCAAGTACTAATAACTTGTAGTCTAACTGATTTGCTTTATGAAACTAATCTAGATATTGTAATTGTAATTTATTTTCAAATCGGTGTCCATGTAATTCAATGTATGAATGATTGTAATACAGTCTACATCCGTTATGTCAAAGTCGGTTATGTCGAATTATCCGGTTATCTCGAAGTCGGACCAAAGTCCCGTTTCAGACACTATCATTTTACATATAACTGGCTCCGTTTAGATAGAATTTCGTTAAGTCAAACTTTTGTTATGTCGAAGTATTTTGTTCGGTCCGACGGAATTCGACATAACGGATGTAGACATATATTTTAAAGCAAGGTGAAGCATGTATGTTGGCCATCATATCATTTTGCTAATTAATAAAGTAAAATAAATGAACAAAAGAAAGTAATACAATTAATTTATAATTTGTATGTAAGCTGTGTCAAGAATGATAAACAAAGGAGATTGTGTATTCACCCCCAAACACAGGAGATTAGCTCACCCCACTATATGCTTACGAGGCAAAAGGGACACAGTATTGATATTATTTAACCCATTCAACACCAAGTAACTGACAGGGACTGGTGTGTGGGATTTTTAGACCAATAAATGAATAGGAAAATTATATTTGGGCCAGTTCATTTATCAAAATGGGTAATTTTGTCTAAAAATAGTAATATTACTGGTAAAAAGTGCAGATCCTGATGAGACGGCTCGTTCTGAGCCGACTCATCTGGATCTACACTTTTTGTAAGCCTATTTAGAGGCATGTGGTGCTGAAAGGTTTAATACATATTTGAACCTCTGAGAATAACTTAGTATTTTCCGAGTCTGACACATGTTATGAACAATCTTAGAGGATAAAAATATTAATAACGTATTTCTGAAAAAGATTAATTCTTATTCGTTCCGTATTCTGTATTTTAACGAATCAATTAAAGCGACATTACATCGCAAATAAAATGCATTTGTTCACGTATACATACATACAAATTCTTCGGAATACACCGAACACTAACATTGAATCAATACACAGTGTTTTTGTGGTATACAAACTTTCAAAAGTGAAAGTAGGATTTCATATAACGGTCATCCGCGCTCCTGAATTGACGTTTGTTTGTCATTGGTGTCAATACTAAACACGCGATACGTTCGATTAGACTAAGAGATAATTTAACTAAGATTAGTCTATACATAAATATGCATAGGTACACATGTGAGATATCGCGGTAAATATGTACCATACCTCCTGTTATTCAGGATAAACGCGTTGTATTACGCATGCATGTCGACCCTATTTACATTATTATTAACAAACCGCGTATACGACTTTTGTTTATTTGTTGAAATACTCAATTTTTGAGGCAAATATTTGGAAATAAATTATACCACATAATAGCAAATTACACTCTGCAGACATTTGCGTTTTCACCGATGTAGTGTCGCTTTAATGTCCCAAGCAGTCGGGTGCGTCTTACAATTCCCCAAAAACAGATTATTTATAATATATTTAAGGCGTAGTTTCCGAACAATCCAATCTAGAAGAACGCTAAGCTGACACTAGAAAGGAAGGATTTTGATCCGCCATCTGCCCGCGACATGCAACACAGCTTTATAGAGAGATACAAACTGATATCCACATGCGTATGCCGAAACTACACAACATTTTGAAGGGTGACAAGATGAGGGCGAAAAAACCTTGTCTCGTTTTCACATTTAATTGCGCTTCAGTGTGAATTAGACGCATGCTATTTGATGGACTCTGGGATGATTTATTGAGTGTATAAATATCGGAGACAATAAAATGTCGTATTTCAATTGGGAATTGTAGTTTTATCTAAGACTTTCGTTCAACGTAAACTAAATAAAAGTTGGGCACGATATGTTGAATTAATAGTTTTCCCCGCATGGTTAACATTGACATTCCAAATTGAGTGATAATCTCGTCAGTTCTTTCATTGTGAATATCTGCAGACGACAAAACAAAATGAATATATTACCACTTATGTTAACAAAAGTGTTCAACATTCCAGTACTCCTTATTATTTGGACACGTGATAACAGAAATTACCAGACGTCATTCAAACTGCGCCCCCTGGCGGAGGGTGACCACTATATGATGCTGCAAATGACGGACTTGAATAAAGCGGTGAACAGGCTGAGGTTGTTCATTGATTGCCAGTTGATAGGCGAAGAGAATACGGAAGTGCCCATCAGAGACGCACTAATGGGCCGTATCGTTGTGGTAAGACAATACCAAACCTTATTTTGAATCAAGGTATGTAAGGGAACTACTTTCCCCTATTGTGTAATGTAGTCACCGATAGGTGGCGTGGTAAGCGATGCAGTAAGCGTGCACTTTACACGTGCTATTTGTAAAGTGTGTATTGGAAAGTCATTCAGCTTTGGGAAACCTACCGGTTTATGTATAGGATATAAGCCGAAAACGATCCAATATGTAAAATATTGGACTGTGTGAGGCGCGTTGCGCCCGAAGACAGTACCGATATTTTACATATTGGATCCGTTTAAGGTTTATATCTTACTTAGAAACACACACTTATATAACAAGATCCTACTAATTAAAATTGTTAATTTCGTACATGTACGCGTAGGATTTGATATAATACTCTGCATGGCCTTTTTGACAGCAGTCCAATATTAATAATAATGGACTGCAAGTACAAAGGTATGACGTCACGACCGTGTTATTTTTGTCGACAATATTACATAAAAATACAACTTTACATTGATATTATAATATTACCTTATAGACTATGACATAACCATGATTATGATGCAAATTACTGATCTGGTACAATTTAGTTTAAACATATTTTATTGCCAATATTAAAGTGCTTATACAATATAATACATCATAGTACACTACAGCATAAATAATGGCAAGTGGGTCTGGTACAATATGTCCATGATGACAAATGTTTGGTAATGTATGTTACAATGTCCTAATACATAGAATCATTCAGTCACTATTATTACAATTTGTTATACCTGGATGTGTTTCAGTCGATGATATATTTGGTTAACATATTAAGACAGCAACTCCGTTATATGCATTATATTTACTTTTGGCGGCCATCTTGAACGCCATCTTGGATTCTGAGAGTTGCCCAAGGATGACATGATGTCATCATCCAGTTTCTTAATTGTTAATGTCTTAGCTACAATAAACTGCAAACACATTTTGTATAGACAACTTTGAAAGCTTATATGGAAATACGACATCCAACTGCCGGACTATTATATATAGGTTGCAATGAATATATCAACCATGTACTTTTTTTAGTATACAATGTGTAAATTCGGTCACACAAGTGTTACAAATAACAAATTACAATTTGAAATTTGAAATGTATAATGTGTTACGTTTTGTTTGTAGTCTAGCGACGTAGTTGAGCTAAGGGAACATTTAATCTTTATTTATTTTACAAGGATTGCGAAGCAATTTTAACTTAAATTAATCACTCACATTGGCGCATGTGGTCATTCGTGTGGGAGGAAACCGGAGTGCCCGGGGCAAACCACCTATCCGATCTGTCGACGATCGTACGATCTCACATATTTCCCGGTCCGAGGATCGAACCTATAGGGAATATTGACCAAATGTACACGACTTATACGTTCCCATTTATTCCAAAGGCGACCGAGTGGCCATGTGCATCGCTGTATATCGGGTTATTTTATACGAGTGTGCCCTTAAGCAAGGCATTTAAATTCCACATGCCTCTTCACTCTCCCTCGTGGCGATGGATTCCACCAGGAATGAGGTCTCGAGAGTGATTACTATAAGTTGTAAGAACTTATTTCACAATCGAGCTAAAATAAATTTGTATAAATTTGTTTTTCTAATATAAGTGGAACTGCAGGAAAATCAAGACAAGTGCATTACTTGACCGGTAACCGTGCTATCACAATCAATGATATATTCCAGAAAACCACCATGTTTTAAGTCCGACTCCATGGTCGAGTGGTTAAAGTCGCTGACTTGTATACCACTGTAACCTATCATCACTGATGGCCACGGGTTCGAGCCCCGCTATATGAAAAAGTTGGCAGTTTCTTACGGAGGTTGGTGCACCCAAGTACTGGTTAACCGCTGGAGCCTGCCCAGGAAAGGTGTTGTTAAGTAAACTGCCCGCCGGCGATATAGCCGAAATGGTGCTGATGCAGGCGTAAAAACCGAAATATGACATAATATAACATAACCACGTTTTAAATGAATGACAACACTACAGTTTGTAACCAAAGTTAGCATTATATCAATATCTATCACACGTTATACGTTTCCGTGTCCATTATGTAGGGTTTCCTACGGCTCCACTCGACTATACATATGCCAAACCAGTCTATATATATAGACCACCCACGCATTTCCTTTCTCTGGAAGGTCCGTATATACTTTTGCTAGAACTTGTGGCCCGACAAGTTTGATTTTCCTTACATTGTCATGTTTTGAATTCACCTATTCATGTATATAACTATAAACAAAATGTGGTCGGTGTTGACCGGATCACTCACGGACATGACATGTGGTCGGTGTTGACCGGATCACCAGCGGACATGACATGTGGTCAGTGTTGACCGGATCACCCACGGGAATCGCGAACTATGGTTGTTTTTGACAGGACTACCCAAGGGTATGACAACGTGCTCGTTGTTGACAGGACTACCCAAGTGTATGACAACGTGCTCGTTGTTGACAGGACTACCCAAGTGTATGACAACGTGCTCGTTGTTGACAGGACTACCCAAGGGTATGACAACGTGCTCGTTGTTGACAGGACTACCCAAGTGTATGACAACGTGCTCGTTGTTGACATGACTACCCAAGTGTATGACAACGTGCTCGTTGTTGACAGGACTACACAAGTGTATGACAACGTGATCGTTGTTGACAGGACTACCCAAGAACATAATACAATGTGTTTATTGTGTGACGGGTGATATGTGCTGTCAGGATTGCTAATAGATTGATGGGAAACCAAACAGGAATGTGGTGTTTATTCGGAGTTGATCTTTGACACATGTTTGACTGCAATATAACCTTACAATTACAGGATAACCATGAGAAATACACGCTATATTCTCGAGTAGATATTCAGACCATGTTGCGATTGATGAACTGCGACCCGATCGATGCCATACCAATATCAACTCTTCCGGTCCTTCCCGACTGGGTCAGGAACAGAAATATCGCGAATCTTATGGGAGCGACAAATGTTCGAATCACACCTGCTGAAAACCGAATCGGCGAAGACGATGATAGAGACAATCGAATACCACAGTCGGGTAAGCATAAAACTACCACAAGAGCTAACGTTTAGTTTAAACTTTATTATTTTACAACGATTGCGAAGCAAGTTTTAACAACTTATATTAATCACTCTCGTTTGCGCGGATTAATCACTCTCGTTATCGCGGATGAAAGCGTAAATGTGATCATTCGTGTGGGAGGAAACTGGAGTACCCGGAGAAAACCCACCTGTCCGATCTGGCGACCATCATAACATCTCACATACTTCCCTGTACGAGGATCGAATTCGGGTTGCATTGGTGAGTAGCGCGCGCGCTAACCACTGCGCTAATCTGACAGCCTGTTAAAGATGGTTAAAGTGGTTAGTATCAAATCACTTTCCCCTCACCGCTGTAGGTTCGACTCCCACTGGGGTTGTCGAATTCTTGCACGTGATGAAGCTATCCAGCTTACGGAAGGTCATCGGTTCTACCCGGGTGCCATCCCGTGCCCAGTCGGAAATACTACACTGAGAGCCCGGGGTCATCCACCACTAATAATACTGAGACCTATTAATTGACCTTTCGTTTAGAGGAGAAGAATTATATAAGACTATGTCTTCCATTCTAATCCCTTTTCTGTATTTTGATTATGTGTGGTTGTTCAATATGTATTATATTAGGAAATAAAAATATTACTAAACTAAACTAAATGACCTAAGCTATTGCTGCGACTTTAAAGCCTGCAAAAAACATGAACACATACCAAGAAACTCCATAACCCTTAAACCCGTCAACGCGACATTGCTACTCCTAATTCGGGGGTGCAGAACTAGTATTTGGTTAGAGAAACATCAGTGAACAAGATTACGTTCAGATTCTGAGTATATACATACTAATGAAAGCTGACAATGTTTCATTTTCCTTCTTGTTTGTCTTGTTAATTGTTAATATTTTTTTTATTGAATCTGGCTGTCCGATTAGCGCAGTGGTTAGCGCGCTCGCTTCTCACCAATGCAACCCGGGTTCGATTCTCGGACCGGGATGTATGTGAGATGGTACGGTGGTCGCCAGATCGGACAGGTGAGTTTTCTCCGGGTACTCCGGTTTCCTCACACACGAATGACCACATATACGCTTTCATCCGCGCCAACAAGAGTGATTAATATAAGTTGTTAGAACTTGCTTCGTAATCGTTGTAAAAGAAATTGAATCAGGTAAATAGGATGGAACACCTAGAGAGCAAAGACGTTATAAATCATGCACCATGAATGCTGTTGAAAGTGAATACCACTTTGTACTTGTTTGCCCTAATTATAAAGATTTAAGAAAGACATATTTTAAACAGTACGTTTGCCATTGGCCAACATATTGTAACAAATTTAGAGTCTTAATGTCTTCTACTTCCAAGATACGATATTAATAATGTATCAAGCTATATTTACTTTGCATACCAAATCCCTACTACAGAAAACATTTAATTTATTAATTAAACGAGACACCATAGTACGTATGCTCTTTTGATAATAATTATGCAAATTTATGTTGTACTCGTTATGTATTTGGCTATAAACATTGTATTCTGTTTTATGCTTTAATAAACGATTGTATATTGTATTGTTAATTGTTCATTTCGAAAGCATTTTACACGACACTATTAATATTAATGTCAAGAACAGTTAGACAGACGGATCTGTAGTACAGTGATCACACGCTGGACTGGTAATCCAGGGATCGCAGGTTCGATCCCCCACCTGAGCCTAATAAAATTAACAGCCTTTCAGACGGGACGTTAAACCGAGGTCTCGTGTCGGTGCTTTACACCGTGCACGTAAAAGAACCAGAGGAGACTCTGGAATGGGTCTCTGTCTGTATCATTGCACTATCCTCCAAAATCTAAAATAACTAATTTCTACAGGAGGCGTCGCTCATATGGGCAACCGGTAGCGACGATACAAAAACGCAAAACACACACGTGCAGTGTTAATAGGTTCACTGATGACAGACGTGTGTTGGATATCTGTATCTCAGTGTGGCTAAAATAAACAATGGTCGGTGTATATCAACATTATCTCGAAAATGGATACTTTCTAAGAGGAGATTCTGGAATGGGTCTCTGTCTGTATCATTGCACTATCCTCCAAAATCTAAAATGATTAGACTAATCTCTTCAGGAGGCGTCGTTCATATGGGCAACCGGTAGCGACGATAAATAAACGTAAAAACACGCAGATTTGTTAGGTTACGTGATTTGTTTGGTCATTGTGTTGGAAACAGTTAGCCTGGGAACATGCATTGCCTGCTCATTCATATAAATATATTTTTAACACCGATACCATTAATTGAACTGTATTGAGTTTCTGAAAATGGGAAAGGAACCCAGAATAGGAAACAGTATATATTTTACGTGAATGCGCTGCTGGTTCATAAGTGTGTGGGGGAGGGGGAGGGAGGGGGTGCAGAGGTTGGAGGAAACAAACGGTAAATATTTGTCAGAGTGGACAGATTCACAGGTTCATGCTACTACAATGTTAATAAAACACAGAAACTGAACAATATTGTACTACAAAACACACACATTCATTAATTTAATAATATTTACATGTATTATGTTATATTTCGGGTTTTACGCCTGCATCAGCACCATTTTGGGCTATATCGCCGGCGGGCAGTTTACTTAACAACACCTTTCCTGGGCAGTTATATATGTTATATTTCGGGTTTACGCCTGCATCAGCACCATTTCGGGCTATATCGCCGGCGGGCAGTTTACTTAACAACACCTTTCCTGGGCAGTTATATATGTTATATTTCGGGTTTTACGCCTGCCATCAGCACCATTGTGGGCTATATCGCCGGCGGGCAGTTTACTTAACAACACCTTTCCTGGGCAGTTATATACGTTATATTTCGGGTTTACGCCTGCATCAGCACCATTTTGGGCTATATCGCCGGGGGGCAGTTTACTTAACAACACCTTCCCTGGGCAGGCTCCAGCGGTTAACCAGTACTTGGGTGCACCAACCTCCGTAAGAAACTGCCAACTTGTTCATATAAATGAGACACGGCCTGAGCGGGGCTCGAACCCGTGACCATCAGTGATGATAGGTTACAGTGGTATACAAGTCAGCGACCGTAACCACTCGACCACGGAGGCGGACAATATTTACATGTAGTTAGCCAGATATGTAGTACACCTCTGACACGGACGGGCACCACGGTAGAACCACACCTCTGACACGGACGGGCACCACGGTAGAACCACATCTCTGACACGGACGGGCACCACGGTAGAACCACATCTCTGACACGGACGGGCACCACGGTAGAACCACACCTCTGACACGGACGGACACCACGGTAGAACCACCTATCTTCTGTAAGTCAGCTGGGTAACTTCGACACTCCGAGATTAGAACAAACTGCGGCGAGGGGCAAGTGGCTTAGAGTCAACAACTTTATCCTATCGACCAACGATGCCACACCCAGCATCCATGTAGTTGTTCTATTATATAGTTATATTGATGTCATTGATTGTGCACACTGATTTTTATAAATCGTATATTTGTTTAATCATATTTTATTGCTTATTTATATACAATACTATTACAAGTATAAACATGATAAATATATGAGCAAAATGATACAACTGTAATGCTATGCTTATACTTGAACACTGTAAGAATAAAATCTAGAAGCAAATGGGTTGGGCAACAAGTTTTACCAACATTTACCAACATTCTAATCCCTTTCAGTCTACTGCTGTTAAATTATATGTAAAATGTTCATTTCTTGATTACATGTACAAATACTGAAATAAATAATGTTTAAACTAACATCAGCGAGTTCCCTCCTCAATAAACCAGATTGAAGTCGCGATAGCGCATTGGATGCGCGTTCGCTTCAGGTGCGAAAGGTCCGGAGTTCGAGCCCCGCTGGAGCCGTTACGGTTGTGCCCTTAGGCAAGGCATTTAATTTCCATGTTGCCTCTTCTCTCTCCCTCGTGGCGATGGATTCCATCAGGAATGAAGTCTCGAGAGTGATTAATATAAGTTATAAGAACTTGTTTCGCAATTGAGCTAAAATAAATTTGTATATACTAAACCAGATTGATGTCAACAAAATGACCGTAGCGATGTGTACTGTAATAACTATATATACAAATCGTATATACATGTTCCCACAGATCCGCTGTTTCTCACTTTGAGTCAATCACTCCGAGACCTGACCCAAGTGATCAGGGGCATGCAGAGGGACATACAGTTACAAGCACGAGAAACGAGACAACTGCACGAGGTTCTCAGACAATGCGAGATGTGCAGACGACAGGAAAGACGTGAGTACACATTTTTCAGAGTGTCCTAAAATATCCGACTTGAAACAACATTGTAATGGAGAACAACGTCAATTTCGGTAGTATACGTTTTCTGGGCATATATATACATGTACCATGGGCGTACCGGTATTCGGTCACCTATGGTTTGAATGTGAACAACTTCTAGTCAGTCTCCTTTATAGTAGACGAAATAATATTACTATATAAAGTGATCATTCTTGCATTGAATACGCTCGACTAAACTCAGATTGCATAACATTTTAAAAAATATTTTAAAACCACAATTTCCAAAAGAGAGTCAAAAAAAAGAACCTACGTTTCGGACACCAATTAAATTTCATGTACCAGAAATGTGTTTTCCCGTATTGTCACATGATTGACACGTGACCTTGTAAATCCATGCATTAGACTTCTCGCGTTGCAAAATTAAACAAATATATCTCTGTGTAAGTGATTTCTAGTCTACACGTGAATGAGACTAACGAAAACATCAATAGTTACATATTTTCGAAATGAAAGGTAAACATTGATCTGTTTTTGCTCATTTTCGTGTTTGACAGTTGTAGCTTCTACCTTATTATCTACCTGCTACTGACAGCGATGACGTCATTTGCAAACAAATGCGAAAACATGTGATATAGCGAAATAGGGCTATTGACGATAACTTTGTCACAACGCAAATTGTAGTAACGATGCAATTTGTAATAAAACTGTTAAAACTACACCCCCCCTCAAACATTTTATATTGGACGCATAGATATTGGCTATAAAGATGCGAGTCAACTGTCCAATTCGAAAACTAAGCAATGGAAGTTTGATCCATGATATTTTGAAAGTTTTAAACTTAATATGAACGCAGTATGTAATAACTTTCAAAATGTCATACTTCAACGCTTCATGGTTTAGTGTTGGAAGCCGAATGTAAATTTATAATATCTCTATACATACACATACATGTATATAATTATACCTAAAACCATTGCAAAAACGAACTTTAATTAAAGAATGAGTCGATGGTTAATAGAATCCATCGGGGTATGAACTACATTTGGCGTGCTTAAAGTGGATGCCGAAAGCCCGTGATTCATTACTTATACTAAAATTAATTATACTTTTCAATGACACAACGGTAAATATAGCACACTTGCATTTAAAATGTTTTTAGTCCAGCTTTCCAACTTACCGTGCGACGGAACAGATAAATAGATCATCATTGGAACAGCGTAAATTGTAAGACACGCCTTTTCTGTCGACGAACGCTGCCTAACACTGCTAATGCGCATGCCCGTAACTTCGAGTGCGCATGTCAGATGCATATAATTAGTTGGGAAAATGTATACAATTAGGACACATGTGTTCATATAAGGAAATGCAATTGCAATTTAAATATATGTTTTATTACACAATGCGTCGGATTACAAAGTGCGTGGAAGCAACAAACACAATAGGTGTAATAACTTATCACATAATTAATCATACTCTATCAAATATATACATGTTTTCAGCTTTTGATTGCGCAATA
The DNA here is from genome assembly GCA_014843695.1 of Archivesica marissinica. Lineage (NCBI taxonomy): Eukaryota > Metazoa > Mollusca > Bivalvia > Venerida > Vesicomyidae > Archivesica > Archivesica marissinica. The sequence continues at coordinate 30,101,882 of CM026399.1, forward strand.
ACGTCACTTTCATTCTGTAGTGTTCAAATCGTTTCTATGGGGGAGGGACCAATCACTAATAATGTCAGAACTTGTGACCCATTTGCTAATTATTAATCGGCTATGCGATTGGTATTGTTACATATACTAGAGGACATAGAAAACGCACACCTACATTACATACTAGAGGACATAGAAAACGCACACCTACATTATATACTAGAGGACATAGAAAACGCACACCTACATGATGTACTAGAGGACATAGAAAACGCACACCTACATTATATACTAGAGGACATAGAAAACGCACACCTACATTATATACTAGAGGACATAGAAAACGCACACCTACATTATATACTAGAGGACATAGAAAACGCACACCTACATTATATACTAGAGGACATAGAAAACGCACACCTACATTATATACTAGAGGACATAGAAAACGCACACCTACATTATATACTAGAGGACATAGAAAACGCACACCTACATTATATACTAGAGGACATAGAAAACGCACACCTACATTATATACTAGAGGACATAGAAAACGCACACCTACATTATATACTAGAGGACATAGAAAACGCACACCTACATTATATACTAGAGGACATAGAAAACGCACACCTACATTATATACTAGAGGACATAGAAAACGCACACCTACATTATATACTAGAGGACATAGAAAACGCACACCTACATTATATACTAGAGGACATAGAAAACGCACACCTACATTATATACTAGAGGACATAGAAAACGCACACCTACATTATATACTAGAGGACATAGAAAACGCACACCTACATTATATACTAGAGGACATAGAAAACGCACACCTACATTATATACTAGAGGACATAGAAAACGCACACCTACATTATATACTAGAGGACATAGAAAACGCACACCTACATTATATACTAGAGGACATAGAAAACGCACACCTACATTATATACTAGAGGACATAGAAAACGCACACCTACATTATATACTAGAGGACATAGAAAACGCACACCTACATTATATACTAGAGGACATAGAAAACGCACACCTACATTATATACTAGAGGACATAGAAAACGCACACCTACATTATATACTAGAGGACATAGAAAACGCACACCTACATTATATACTAGAGGACATAGAAAACGCACACCTACATTATATACTAGAGGACATAGAAAACGCACACCTACATTATATACTAGAGGACATAGAAAACGCACACCTACATTATATACTAGAGGACATAGAAAACGCACACCTACATTATATACTAGAGGACATAGAAAACGCACACCTACATTATATACTAGAGGACATAGAAAACACACACCTACATTATATACTAGAGGACATAGAAAACGCACACCTACATTATATACTAGAGGACATAGAAAACGCACACCTACATTATATACTAGAGGACATAGAAAACGCACACCTACATTATATACTAGAGGACATAGAAAACGCACACCTACATTATATACTAGAGGACATAGAAAACGCACACCTACATTATATACTAGAGGACATAGAAAACGCACACCTACATTATATACTAGAGGACATAGAAAACGCACACCTACATTATATACTAGAGGACATAGAAAACGCACACCTACATTATATACTAGAGGACATAGAAAACGCACACCTACATTATATACTAGAGGACATAGAAAACGCACACCTACATTATATACTAGAGGACATAGAAAACGCACACCTACATTATATACTAGAGGACATAGAAAACGCACACCTACATTATATGCTAGAGGACATAGAAAACGCACACCTACATTATATGCTAGAGGACATAGAAAACGCACACCTACATTATATACTAGAGGATATAGAAAACGCACACCTACAGTATATGATTATTATTACATGAAAACGAAATACGAAGGATTCCATCAAAGATATATCACATCTTTATTACAAAACACAAACTGAACAACTACAAATATTCCAAAATGTTTAAAACTATTATACACATTTATTTTAGCTCGATTGCGAAACAAGTTATTACAACTTATATTAATCACTCTCGAGACCTCATTCCTGATGGAATCCATCGCCACGAGGGAGAGAGAAGAGGCAACGTGGAATTTAAATGCATTCCCTAAGGGCACAATCGTAACTGCTCCAGCTGGGCTAGAACTCCGGACCTTTCGCACCTGAAGCGAACGCGCATACACTGCGCTAGATCACGACAGTTTAAAACTATGTATTTATATAGTTTTGTTTTTCATGTAAAAACATACTTATCCGAAGTGTGCGGTTTCTATGTCCTCTAGTATACATGTATATATAGAGCAATACAATAATATCAAGAACTTTCTCGAATCTTCATTGTTTAGTGTTGGAATTCGAATATTGATGCGTGCGTATTATCTATAAAAGTAAAGTAAAGTGTTTGTTTATTATAGTGTCACCCCTATTTAAAGGGCCAGTCATTTCTGACTTATGAACATCAGTACTTCCCGAATCCTATACTTGCATTGTACCTTTGTACTCCCAAAGTATAATTCATGGGAACAATAACCTTACAATGCTAACGTCACCCGATGGCGATTCAGGCTTGCGGTGGGTTTGAGTTGGTGTTTTCTACCTATCTCTGGAAAGGCTCCCTTAATAGAAATAATCCAAACAACGTTTCATTAAATATGGTATGAAATAACCACTCATGTAAGATCCTACAGTCTACACTCGCTATGTCAAAGTCGGTTATGTCGAATTATCCGGTTATCTCGAAGTTGGTCAAAAGTCCCGTTTCAGACACTATCATTTACATATAACTGGCTACGTTTATTTAGAATTTCGTTAAGTCAAACTTCGGTTATGTCGAAGTATTTTGTTCTGTTCCAAGGAATTCGACATAACGGATGTAGACTGTATATGTGTCTAATACCAGCGTGGCGTTTGAAGTGCTATCCGCTACTATACAATATTTCAACGAATGATGAAATAATACGTTCTCGTATATGTGCTAAATATTAATACACGTATTCGTTTTGCTGCAGCTAACCCAGTCCGTGTGGTGACCACATGTCGCAACAACCCGTGCTATACTGGTGTCACGTGCCATGATACAGATCGTGGTTACAGGTGTGGAGAGTGTCCGAAGGGCTACTACGGCGATGGTGCACGCTGTGCGAAGATACCAACATGCAGCGATACTCCTTGTTACAGAGGTAATTTGTAATTAGATGTTATAACAAACCAGACAACCGCAGTCACGCTACGTCACAATCTTTCACATACGCTTGTGGTATGGACAAAAAAAGATCGATCCCCCATCTGACCATAATAAAGTTAACAGTCTTGGGACTTTAAACCGATGTCTCGTGTCGGTGATTTACACCGTGCACATAAAAGACCAATTCGAGAATAATCCTCGGTTTATAGTCCTATATATACTGCTAATATTATTACGGCCAGACAGGTCATCGAACCTGTGATCCATGGATTAGGCAATCCAACGTGTTTACTACTGGGCCATTGACACGTTTACGCGTATACTTATGTTTTTGTGTGTGTGTTTTAGATGTTATATATCGTCGCCACGGTGATGGGGGTGACGCCTCCCGAAGTATGTTAGTAATTTTACTTTTTGCTCTTAATGCAATATAGTGAATATACAGAGTACACTGTAATTCCAGAATAATCTCTGGTCCGTTTACATTCTGTGTGTGTTTCTGTGTTTTTAATTTGAACAGGGCCAACTCTGGGGCATTATTGCACAAAGACAGTTGTTGTGGTCGAGAAGACAACTCACATTTCCTGGGTAAAAAGCAGTACTCAATTATCCAACCTCAGAAACCAACTGACAACTTTATCGCATGTCATGTACTCACTTGTCTCCGATAGAGCGAACATGCGGCCCTAATGATAGCGGTAAAAGGTTCGATGTATAGCACCGATACACCATGATAAATATATATATGCTTAGCACTTTTTTTTATAACTTATACCCGAAGGTGTGAAATGTTTCAACGTTGGTAGTGGTTACCGATGCGGTTCCTGTCCACCAGGAATGACGGGAGATGGTCGCCGTGGTAACTGTCGCGTTGCTAGGGTTGGTTGCCATAGCAAACCATGCTTTGAGGGTGTGGAGTGTAGGGACATATCCGACGGTTTCAGGTGCGGTCCGTGTCCCAGAGGGTACGAGGGAAATGGAACACAGTGTACAGATGTAAACGAGGTAACTATTTTGCGCGGTGAAAAAATAACAGCCAAAGATGTTACGCAATTCTAATGAAATCAAATGACACATATATCCAGAATTTTTAGTTAGAAATAATAAAATCACATTGATGATTTGTCGTCTGCTACAATTACTGGATCTATTTATAGCATTTTTTAAAATCCAGCACATGCAGAGTCAAAATACTGTCATAAGTGACGTCACTAATATATTGAGTCCGATAACTTCGCGTTGACAATATTTCAATATAGAAATTTATCAGCGAAACAAAATATGTTACTCGACTTGTTGAAACCAGAGTAATAACACGTGTTATTTCACACTGCTTTGCATGTGTGGTACCTAGCCGCTGCATGTGTGGTACCTAGCCGCTGCATGTTGCAATATTGTCACCCGAACGCTTTAGGACTCTGAGAGTGACGCCATTTGTGACGTCATCGACGTTCTATCATAAAACCGCATTTCAGTCATAAATAAAAATGAAAATTTGTTTTTTAAGTGAATGACCGAATAATGTTTCGTTCATTCACGGAAACAGACACATATCCTCTTATTATTTTACTGATAACTTTCTATATTTCATTAGAAAGCACAAACTAAAACGCAACACTCGAATACAGTGCCGAAATATATCTCTAATATATCTTATTCATGAAGAAGTCCAACATGGACGAAACGTTGAATTAAATTTATTGATTTATTGGAGGTCGTTCATTCATTCCAAGACACATTTTTTTGCAATGTAATTACAGTGCTTAATTCATGCCCCGTGTTTCAACAAGAGCGCATGCGCGAACCTAGAAGGTGGTTTCCGGTGCCAAGACTGTCCTGTTGGATACGTCGGTGAGCAAATACAGGGAGCCGGATTGAATGACGCGAAGAACACGAAACAGGTAGTTTTAAATGAAGCTTGAATGAGAGATATCTGTAATTTTGGCAGATAAAATATGATTTATTCCAATATGTGAATAGGTCCTTTTAGTTCGAATCCTTTGTTTTTTACTGTTGTGCCATAAACCAGATGTTGCGGTATGATAAATGTGACTTTATCAAAAACGTGTTAATTAAATGATCACATTATTGTACAACTAAGTAGCCATTGCATATACTGTAGGAGATCTGTTGAGATATAGTAATTTAATACTCATAAGAAGTAATAGTGATATAAAATTGCTAGCATGTTGTGCAAAGGAAACAATGATAAAAACAGAGGAAAATACTTAATAGGACCTATCTACTTTTAGGGAGTATTCAGGGGCAGTAACTGACCTATGTCTTTCATTCACAAATAATTAAATAATGTTCAAAACAGTTTTCCATATATACACAGTACACATGTCATCGATTCAAATAACCTAGCAACATTTTAATGGCGTAAGGGGTCAAGTACGTTAGTCAGGCTTACTTATGCAAATGTATTGTTACATATTTATTTTGATTTCTAACTGGAAAGAAGAGTGCTTTACTTTTTATGTGTAGCCAATGCCACATACATGTACACGTTTACGCACTGTTTTGTCTTGAAATGACAAGACAATGTATGTTGTGGTGGCCCTGATAGTTTGGATTGATGGATATGTCGCCCAAATCGGCGTACATGTCGAGGAAATGCCGTACACTAGAGGATATGCAGCACAGAACGGTCGCTTGGACGGGCATATCCGCTACAATGGGCACTTATAGACGACATGCTGTACAGACCGTGGACAGGCTGCACAGAACGGTCGTTTGGACGCCCATATCCGCTACAATGGGCACTTATAGACGACATGCTGTACATATCGAGGACAGGCTACACCGAACGGTCGCTTGGACGCGCATATCCGCTACAGTGGGCACTTATAGACGACATGCGGTACAGATCGTGGACAGGCTACACAGAACGGTCACTTAGACGCCCATATCCGCTACAGTACGCACTCATAGACGACATGCGGTACAGATCGTGGACAGGCTGCACAGAACGGTCGCTTGGACGCGCATATCCGCTACGGTACGCACTTATAGACGACATGCTGTACAGATCGTGGACAGGCTGCACAGAACGGTCGCTTGGACGCCCATATCCGCTACATTGGGCACTTATAGACGACATGCTGTACAGATCGAGGACAGGCTGCACAGAACGGTCGCTTGGACGCCCATATCCGCTACAGTGGGCACTTATAGACGACATGTTGTACATATCGAGGACAGGCTGCACAGAACGGTCGCTTGGACGCCCATATCCGCTACAGTACGCACTTATAGACGACATGCTGTACAGATCGTGGACAGGCTGCACAGAACGGTCGCTTGGACGCCCATATCCGCTACAGTGGGCACTTATAGACGACATGCTGTACATATCGAGGACAGGCTGCACAGAACGGTCGCTTGGACGCCCATATCCGCTACAGTGGGCACTTATAGACGACATGTTGTACATATCGAGGACAGGCTGCACAGAACGGTCGCTTGGACGCCCATATCCGCTACAGTACGCACTTATAGACGACATGCTGTACAGATCGTGGTCAGGCTGCACAGAACGGTCGCTTGGACGCCCATATCCGCTACAGTGGGCACTTATAGACGACATGCTGTACAGATCGAGGACAGGCTGCACAGAACGGTCGCTTGGACGCCCATATCCGCTACAGTGGGCACTTATAGACGACATGCTGTACAGAGCATGGACAGGCTGCACAGAACGGTCGCTTGGACGCGCATATCCGCTACAGTACGCACTTATAGACGACATGCTGTACATATCGTGGACAGGCTGCACAGAACGGTCGCTTGGACGCGCATATCCGCTACAGTACGCACTTATAGACGACATGATGTACCATATCCGCTACAATGGGCACCTATAGAGGACAGGCTGCACAGAACGGTCGCTTGGACACGCATATCCGCTACATAGCGCACTTATAGACGGCATGCGGTACAGACCGAGGACAGGCTTTGACGCCCATTTCCGCTACAAGGGGCACCTATAGAGGACATGCTTTACAGGTTGACGACATGCTGCCCATATCATTTAGTTTATACAAATGTAATTTAGCTTTGTTTCGAAACGTCTTTAAAATATTAAATTAATCGCTCTCTAGACCTCATTCATGATGGAATAAATCGCCATGCGAGAGAGATAGAGAAGCGGAGAAGAGAGGAGAGGAGAGGAGAGAGAAGAGAGAAGAGAGGAGTGACAGCGTGGAATTTAAGTGCCATGCGAAAGGGTACACCATTAACGTCTACTGCAGGGCGGGAACTACGGGCGTCTCACACCTGAAGTGAACGCAACACTACTACGCTATCACGCCTCCCATATATCAGGTCAGGTCGTCCAGATATAACACAATGCGTACAGCAAGACTAGCACGACGCAGCATCTCAACCATGTATGACTAGCTGAAAACAGCAGTATTCCTAGTGTGTCAATATACAATTGTGTATGAAGCACGAGAGTAGCACGGTTGCCTTAAACATATTTATTTTCTATCATGTACATGGTTATTTACAACAATTGAAACAAGGAATTGGACAGAAAGCTATACAGCTTATGGTTGTCCTCTCCTTCCTAAATAATGTACACAAGTAGACAACAAAAACATTGTTCATTGAATCAATGTTAGTGTTCAAATGTATTTGGAAGAATTTGTAATAGCAATGCATTAATACGTGTAAAAAATGCATGCTTTGGCCTTTTGCGATGTAATGTCGCTTTAAACGGGACACCCCATCATTATTGGAGCACCAATATAAATAATAAAAGTAAAAAAAAAAAATAATGTACACAAACATTTCATGGCATGACTATTTACAAGTTCAATAATACTTTTTGGTATGTACAGGGAAGATGTAATGCTTACAAAGCTGAATTCATGATATCTAAATTAATTTTATGATACATAAGAGTACAGAGCTTGAAAAGTTGTGGAGATAAAAAAACAATTAAAAGAAAGAAAAAAACAAATGGAAGATGATAAAAGAGAAAGAAAAGGATATAAAGAAAGGGCAACGAATTGTAAATGATGAATGAACAACACACCGTGATGGTTCTTACGATCACATGGTCATTGAAAGCAGAATATACTCGTTCGAAGCAAGACAAGTATTAATAATAGCACAGTTCTCTAGGGAGCCGGCCATAATACTTAGTAATAAAGAGATCTACCACGAACCAGCCTGTTCAAAGCCAAGACGATAGGCTGAATGTTGATTATGAAAAGAACAGTTATAAATATGTATGGAATGTATTTACTTAAAGGGAACTAACTCTTATTAATTGTTTTAAACACTTTATACAGATGAAAGGATACAATCGGAAATATTGCTATTTTAACATTTTGTCTAAATGTGTGGCCATTTTGTTTCTTTTGTAAGGAACAAAACAAAATGGCGAAATTTGTATGGGTTTGTTTTTTTAATTAAATGTCACGTGGTGTAGCTATATAGTGTCTAAATGTGTGGCCATTTTGTTTCTTTTGGAAGGAACAAAACAAAATGGCGACATTTGTATGGGTTTATTTTTTTAATTAAATGTCACGTGATGTAGCTATATATTATTAAGTATGAATATGTGTTTATTGTTATATAACTTCTAGAATAAATAAAACTACTATCTATTTTTCCTTTGAAATTAGCAGTATAATATTATGTTAATTTAATACAAGTTATTTAATTCCCACATTAATGACCACACATACGCTTTCATCCGAGCCAACGAGAGTGATTAATATAAGTTGTTAGAACTTGCTTCGCAATCGTTGTAAAATAAATAAAGTTTAAAACAAGTAATACAAGTCAGTCAATAACGTCACGATCTTAAAATAGCCACCGATATATGATCCGCCATTTGTGTAATAATTATGATAAGTGGTTATATCTTTGGTATTAGAAGTTAGATTCTGAAAATTCATTCAACGCTGTGAAAGGTTTAGTGATATCTCCAATATAAGGGGCTGCCTATAAGGGAGCTGTGTCGTCTCCATTAAAAACTAAAATGTGTTATATGCATTCAGATATGTAGGGATGTGGATGAATGTGCACTGTCCCCTCCAAGTGGCCCTTGTGTGGAACATTCAGAGTGTCGTAACATAATCGTGAGTACTTTAAAATTATATAAACGGAGTAAAATGTACTGTACATATACTAGAGGACATAGAAAACGCACACCTGCATTATATACTAGAGGGCATAGAAAACGCACACCTACATTATATACTAGAGGACATAGAAAACGCACACCTACATGATGTACTAGAGGACATAGAAAACGCACACCTGCATTATATACTAGAGGACATAGAAAACGCATACCTGCATTATATACTAGAGGACATAGAAAACGCACACCTGCATTATATACTAGAGGACATAGAAAACGCACACCTGCATGATACACTAGAGGAGATAGAAAACGCACACCTACATTATATACTAGAGGACATAGAAAACGCACACCTACATTATATACTAAGGACATAGAAAACGCACACCTACATTATATACTAGAGGACATAGAAAACGCACACCTACATTATATACTAGAGGACATAGAAAACGCACACCTACATTATATACTAGAGGACATAGAAAACGCACACCTACATTATATACTAGAGGACATAGAAAACGCACACCTACATTATATACTAGAGGACATAGAAAACGCACACCTACATTATATACTAGAGGACATAGAAAACGCACACCTACATTATATACTAGAGGACATAGAAAACGCACACTACATTATATACTAGAGGACATAGAAAACGCACACCTACATTATATACTAGAGGACATAGAAAACGCACACCTACATTATATACTAGAGGACATAGAAAACGCACACCTACATTATATACTAGAGGACATAGAAAACGCACACCTACATTATATACTAGAGGACATAGAAAACGCACACCTACATTATATACTAGAGGACATAGAAAACGCACACCTACATTATATACTAGAGGACATAGAAAACGCACACCTACATTATATACTAGAGGACATAGAAAACGCACACCTACATCTATATACTAGAGGACATAGAAAACGCACACCTACATTATATACTAGAGGACATAGAAAACGCACACCTACATTATATACTAGAGGACATAGAAAACGCACACCTACATTATATACTAGAGGACATAGAAAACGCACACCTACATTATATACTAGAGGACATAGAAAACGCACACCTACATTATATACTAGAGGACATAGAAAACGCACACCTACATTATATACTAGAGGACATAGAAAACGCACACCTACATTATATACTAGAGGACATAGAAAACGCACACCTACATTATATACTAGAGGACATAGAAAACGCACATATACATTATATACTAGAGGACATAGAAAACGCACACCTACATTATATACTAGAGGACATAGAAAACGCACACCTACATTATATACTAAGGACATAGAAAACGCACACCTACATTATATACTAGAGGACATAGAAAACGCACACCTACATTATATACTAGAGGACATAGAAAACGCACCTACATTATATACTAGAGGACATAGAAAACGCGCATCTACATTATATACTAGTGGACATGGAAAACGCACACCTACATTATATACTAGTGGACATAGAAAACGCACACCTAAATTATTACTAGAGGACATAGAAAACGCACACCTATATTATATACTAGTGGACATAGAAAACGCACACCTACATTATATACTAGAGGAGATAGAAAACGTACATCTACATTATATACTAGAGGACATAGAAAACGC
>CM026399.1:30113873-30147223 GCA_014843695.1 Archivesica marissinica
GAGGACATAGAAAACGCACACCTACATTATACTAGAGGACATAGAAAACGCACACCTACATTATATACTAGAGGACATAGAAAACGCACACCTACATTATATACTAGAGGACATAGAAAACGCACACCTACATTATATACTAGATGACATAGAAAACGCACACCTACATTATATACTAGAGGACATAGAAAACGCACACCTACATTATATACTAGAGGACATAGAAAACGCACATCTACATTATATACTAGAGGACATAGAAAACGCACACCTACATTATATACTAGAGGACATAGAAAACGCACACCTACATTATATACTAGAGGACATAGAAAACGCACACCTACATTATATACTAGAGGACATAGAAAACGCACACCTACATTATATACTAGAGGACATAGAAAACGCACACCTACATTATATACTAGAGGACATAGAAAACGCACACCTACATTATATACTAGAGGACATAGAAAACGCACACCTACATTATATACTAGAGGACATAGAAAACGCACACCTACATTATATACTAGAGGACATAGAAAACGCACACCTACATTATATACTAGAGGACATAGAAAACGCACACCTACATTATATACTAGAGGACATAGAAAACGCACACCTACATTATATACTAGAGGACATAGAAAACGCACACCTACATTATATACTAGAGGACATAGAAAACGCACACCTACATTATATACTAGAGGACATAGAAAACGCACACCTACATTATATACTAGAGGACATAGAAAACGCACACCTACATTATATACTAGAGGACATAGAAAACGCACACCTACATTATATACTAGAGGACATAGAAAACGCACACCTACATTATATACTAGAGGACATAGAAAACGCACACCTACATTATATACTAGAGGACATAGAAAACGCACACCTACATTATATACTAGAGGACATAGAAAACGCACACCTACATTATATACTAGAGGACATAGAAAACGCACACCTACATTATATACTAGAGGACATAGAAAACGCACACCTACATTATATACTAGAGGACATAGAAAACGCACACCTACATTATATACTAGAGGACATAGAAAACGCACACCTACATTATATACTAGAGGACATAGAAAACGCACACCTACATTATATACTAGAGGACATAGAAAACGCACACCTACATTATATACTAGAGGACATAGAAAACGCACACCTACATTATATACTAGAGGACATAGAAAACGCACACCTACATTATATACTAGAGGACATAGAAAACGCACACCTACATTATATACTAGAGGACATAGAAAAGCACACCTACATTATATACTAGAGGACATAGAAAACGCACACCTACATTATATACTAGAGGACATAGAAAACGCACACCTACATTATATACTAGAGGACATAGAAAACGCACACCTACATTATATACTAGAGGACATAGAAAACGCACACCTACATTATATACTAGAGGACATAGAAAACGCACACCTACATTATATACTAGAGGACATAGAAAACGCACACCTACATTATATACTAGAGGACATAGAAAACGCACACCTACATTATATACTAGAGGACATAGAAAACGCACACCTACATTATATACTAGAGGACATAGAAAACGCACACCTACATTATATACTAGAGGACATAGAAAACGCACACCTACATTATATACTAGAGGACATAGAAAACGCACACCTACATTATATACTAGAGGACATAGAAAACGCACACCTACATTATATACTAGAGGACATAGAAAACGCACACCTACATTATATACTAGAGGACATAGAAAACGCACACCTACATTATATACTAGAGGACATAGAAAACGCACACCTACATTATATACTAGAGGACATAGAAAACGCACACCTACATTATATACTAGAGGACATAGAAAACGCACACCTACATTATATACTAGAGGACATAGAAAACGCACACCTACATTATATACTAGAGGACATAGAAAACGCACACCTACATTATATACTAGAGGACATAGAAAACGCACACCTACATTATATACTAGAGGACATAGAAAACGCACATTACATTATATACTAGAGGACATAGAAAACGCACACTACATTATATATTAGAGGACATAGAAAACGTACACCTACATTATATACTAGCGGACATAGAAAACGCACACTACATTATATACTAGAGGACATAGAAAACGCACACCTACATTATATACTAGCGGACATAGAAAACGCACACTACATTATATACTAGAGGACATAGAAAACGCACACCTACATTATATACTAGAGGACATAGAAAACGCACACCTACATTATATACTAGAGGACATAGAAAACGCACACCTACATTATATACTAGAGGACATAGAAAACGCACACCTACATTATATACTAGAGGACATAGAAAACGCACACCTACATTATATACTAGAGGACATAGAAAACGCACACCTACATTATATACTAGAGGACATAGAAAACGCACACCTACATTATATACTAGAGGACATAGAAAACGCACACCTACATTATATACTAGAGGACATAGAAAACGCACACCTACATTATATACTAGAGGACATAGAAAACGCACACCTACATTATATACTAGAGGACATAGAAAACGCACACCTACATTATATACTAGAGGACATAGAAAACGCACACCTACATTATATACTAGAGGACATAGAAAACGCACACCTACATTATATACTAGAGGACATAGAAAACGCACACCTACATTATATACTAGAGGACATAGAAAACGCACACCTACATTATATACTAGAGGACATAGAAAACGCACACCTACATTATATACTAGAGGACATAGAAAACGCACACCAACATTATATACTAGAGGACATAGAAAACGCACACCTACATTATATACTAGAGGACATAGAAAACGCACACCTACATTATATACTAGAGGACATAGAAAACGCACACCTACATTATATACTAGAGGACATAGAAAACGCACACCTACATTATATACTAGAGGACATAGAAAACGCACACCTACATTATATACTAGAGGACATAGAAACGCACACCTACATTATATACTAGAGGACATAGAAAACGCACACCTACATTGTATACTAGAGGACATAGAAACCGCACACCTAAAGTATATGATTATTATTACACGAACACGAAATACGAAGGAATCCATCAAAGATATATCACATATTTATTACAAAACACAAACTGACCAACTAAAAATATTCCAAAATCTTTAAAAATATGCATTTATATATAGTTATTGTTTGTCATGTAAAAAGTCACTATGTGCTCTAGTATGCAAACGACCAGTGGTGACGTGACGTTCGCTAGTTCATCATTTCATCGTTACCATCACACGAATTCATGATTTAATTTTCATATATTCATGATTTCAACTTCATCAATGCACGCTTCAATTTCCATGAATTTACCATTTCAAACGCATCTATTCACGATTTCAACATCATGAATCCACGTGTTTCTATTGATTTGTTATATTCATTCAGAAGTATTGATTTATTTTGAAATTCTAGGGTTCGTACGAATGTGGCGATTGCCTTATGGGATTTGCCGGAAACCAAACAATCGGATGTCTACGTGGAGTAACGTTATGTCCAGATCTTACCGAATGCAGTCAATTTGCAAGATGCCTTCCAAGAGCGCCCTATGAGGGGTTCGACTGCAAGGTGAGGCAAATATGTTGCAAGAGTAAAATAACACTTCGCTTCCGCTTTAATGGGAATATACACTGTGTAGACAAGTATTGTAATACCGATATTTCTAAATTAGAAATACGAATGATTCCCCTTGCAATTATAATGTTCTTACTAAGTATTAACTGACATGGACTGGTGCATTCAACACCAATTATTCAACACCAATTAACTGACATGGACTGGTGCATTCAACACCAAGTAACTCACATGGACTGGTGCATTCAATACCAAGTAACTGACATGGACTGGTGCATTCAACACCAAGTAACTGACATGGAAGTGTACATTCAACACCAATTAACTGACATGGACTGGTGCATTCAACACCAAGTAACTGACATGGAAGTGTACATTCAACACCAAGTAACTGACATGGACTGGTGCACCCATTCAACACCAAGTAACTGACATGGACTAGTGCATTCAACACCAAGTAACTGACATGGACTGGTACATTCAACACCAAGTAACTGACATGGACTGGTGCATTCAACACCAAGTAACTGACATGGACTGGTGCATTCAACACCAAGTAACTGACATGGACTGGTGCATTCAACACCAAGTAACTGACATGGACTGGTGCATACAACGCCAAGTAACTGACATAGACTGGTGCATACACCAGTAGCTGACATGGACTGGTGCACTATATTTTTAGACCAATAAATTAATCCGAAACTTACATTTGGACCAGTTCATTTATCAAAATGGGTAATTTTATCTAAATATAGCAATATTACTGGCAAAAAGTGCAGATCCTGATGAGACAGCTCATCTGGATCTACACCTTTTGTAAGTCTATTTAGAGGTATGTGGTGTTGAAAGTGTTAATTATTAAGTTCACCTGTACCTTCTTTGAACAGTACTTGTATACAGACTATCCACCCCAAGAAGCACACGTTTTAGTAGTATTCGTTTATACCTTATAATTTATAATGTGCACATATTCATTGGAGAGGAATATTTTAGAGGGCTCTAAGGAAGATTAGTTCCGAACTAATTAGGTCACCCTCTATAAATAAAGAAATCTATCACAAATAATACTTGTTGTTTCCAATCCAAATGTTTCCAAATTTGTGAAAATTGTAACATTCTTGTGTTTAATGTAAATTAATGTAAATCTATTAGAATATATACTGTTTAAACGAAATGTTCTTAAACAATTGACTAAGATTAGCTCAGATAATGGCAGAAGGAACGATCCGTGACGGTCCTTCTTTTGCCAAAGCTAGCAAGCTGTGTTTCATAAGGATCAGTGAGTTTTAAGGAAAGTGTCAGAAATTGCATTGTTATATGCATTCTGTTGTTATACTACTGTTTCTTAAATGTATTGTATTTGTTTATATATGTATATATGTAACATGTTTTGTGATGTCTTTGCCATATTTCTATCATTGTAAATGGCCAAAGGCAATATAGTTGCTGATTATGCCAATAAATTTGAAACTTGAAACTTGTTATACGAATGACCACGCCGAGGAAGGTGATTAATATAAGTTGTTAAAACTTGCTTCGCAATCGTTGTAAAATAAATAAAGTTTAAACTTGTTATATAATCATTATGATCACAACATGTGTGTGTGTGTGTTTTACGTTTATTTATCGTCGCTACCGGTTGCCCATATGAGTGACGCCTCCTGAAGAGATTAGTCATTTTAGATTTTGGAGGATAGTGCAATGATACAGACAGAGACCCATTCCAGAATCTCCTCTGGTTCTTTTACGTGCACGGTTTAAAGCACCGACACGAGACCTCGGTTTAACGTCCCATCTGAAAGACTGTTAATTGTATTAGGGCCAGACGGGGGGTCGAACCTGCGATCCCTGGATTACCAGTCCAGCGTGTTACCACTGGACTACAGATCCGTCTGTATGTTCACAACACATTTGCTAGCGTTTTATAACTTGTTGTGCCTCATGGGACATATTGACCGACCAAATTTGTAAACGTTTCTATTCATCATACAATTGTCATAATTATACCATACATGCCTTTAATACTTTTGAAAGTTAGAATGTTAGAACTTCACAATTTTGTATTTTTATTATATTTAAGGTGACTTATAGGCCCACTGGGTGGGGTGCTATCATTCTTGTTATTTATGTACTTGTTCTATCATGTCACTATAATAAACAATTACTTACTTATAATTGTGGTATTACTATATAGGTATTTCGTTTCAGTGTACTATTGGCTATGCCGGAGATGGACACATCTGTAGCCGTGATACAGACATTGATGGTACCCCAGATGTTGCTATTCCGTGTACAGATCAACGATGTAGAAAGGTAATTGACGAGCGCGACATGTATTTGTATGTACGGTACCGGGGCTGTTGCTTTGCCTTGTACAGACACACCAGTGAACGACAGTCGCCATACAGTTATTGAGGTACCGGTTGATGATATGGAGTTAACCAATACACAACAATAGTGAATTAGAAATTGTGTGTAACCCCTGGGGTACCGCACTTTGCAGATAAATGATTGAGTGAGGTTCAGGATGCAGTTGTTTTTTGTGGGGCACTGTTGGGTGTTTGAATATTTGCTTTAACTTGTATTTAAAGTTTGATATCGTACCCGTATTTCGTAAATGTAAATCAAGATTATTCCAGAGCTTAACAGACGACGGTATAACTGATTCTGATTTTGAAAACAATTGGCTGTCATCAAACGTTTCTCTTCTAAGCACACATTCGTATATTACAGGACAATTGTCCAGCTGTACCCAACAGCGGCCAAGAAGATACCGATGCCGACGGATTAGGGGACGCCTGTGACCCCGACAAAGATAACGACGGGATTCTCAATTCGCCGGTACGAATGGAAAGACAGTAAATCAACGATACAGTATACATCCGTTATGTCAAAGTCGGTTATGTCGAATTCTCCGGTTATCTCGAAGTCGGATCAAAGTCCCGTTTCAGACACTATCAATTTACATATAACTGGCTCCGTTTATATAGAATTTCGTTAAGTCAAATTTCGCTATGTCGAAGTAATTTGTTCGGTTCGACGGAATTCGACATAACGGATGTAGACTAGTATTAAAAACATTAATAACGGTTAAAATATACAAATATTTGAGAACACTGATATACGGATATTCTCTTTAATTTGCTTTGAAAGGAAATACAAACAAACAAACCGAACTAAATGTGTACAGACAAACAAGCTACATGCCCACGGCATCTCGAACCCATGTCCTCTCTGTCGAATTCATTTCAGCTATAGTTTAGATTGCATTTTTAGTTTTCTTTTATAAATCATCTTAGTTGCCTGCATGGATGCTGTCTTATTCTTTTATTATGTAGCTTCGTATGTTCATCTTATGTCTAAGTTTACTGTTCGACTAAATAAACATGTTCTGTGTTGGCATAGAGTGTCTAATTTAATTCAATTTTTTATTTCCCATAGCTGTTTTACTCTTGTTATACATATACACATGTTGTTATATAGCCTGGGTCTGTGTCTGTATAGCCAGTCTGTCTATTTTTCACTTTTTAACATCTGGCAAAATGACATTGTTGATATGATCAGAAACTCAATACGACCCAATTAATAGTCTCGGTGTTAACATAATATTTATTTGACTGACAAGGCAAAATATATCGACGCCAGTTCCCAGGCTATGACCAGAAACACAATACGGCCCAATTAATAGTCTCGGTGTTAACATATATTTATTTGACTGACCAGGCAAAATATATCGACGCCTGTTCCCAGGCTAGTTGTTATGTATTCGGTTATAAAAGCTCATCATTCAGAGCTTATGTTATGTACAGACGGATATGTAGTCCAGTGGTAACACGCTGGACTGGTAATCCAGGGATCGCAGGTTCGATCCCCCGTCTGACCCTAATACAATTAACAGTCTTTCAGATGGGACGTTAAACCGAGGTCTCGTGTCGGTGCTTTACACCGTGCACGTAAAAGAACCAGAGGAGACTCTGGAATGGGTCTCTGTCTGTATCATGCACTATCCTCCAAAAATCTTAAATAACTAATCTCTTCAGGAGGCGTCGCTCATATGGGCAACCGGCAGCGACGATAAATAAACGTAAAACACACAATTATGTTATGTGTGATATGTCTTGCCGACTAACAATAACATTTATCTTATCTATCTTATCTTAATTCCCTACAATTCACTAGAATGCTTAGTATTGACATTTGGACAAATCGTGATTTGTGAACGGGCTGGGCTCATTTCTCTGTTTCAGGATAACTGCCCGTTTGTTGTCAATCCGGACCAGATGAATACGGAGGTAGATCCGGATGAATCCGGCGACGCTTGCGATAATTGTCCGAAAATACCGAACCCTGACCAGGACGACACGGATAAAGATGGAATAGGCGATGCGTGCGATTCAGACATTGATAATGACGGTACAGCAGTCTAGGTTACTCCATAGGCGCGTCCCATCAATAAATAAACATGTTATTATTTTTACCCCACCCACATGTCAGTAGTGTCGAAAAGAATATGAATTTAGATTTTATTATTTTGATTTATTTATTTTATCTTATTTTATCTAGAACCGATATAGAATTGTTTTCTTAAAACTGCTGAAACCAGTTGTTTTGTGTGTTTGAGTGAGTCTTTGGTTTAACGACGCATCAGCACAGTTCTGGCCCCGAGGTTATACAACTTTTTTCAGATCTCAAACTCGAACTCAAGAAATTTGATTGGTTGATTGTGAGCTTCACACTCAGCTGAACCAATCAGAAGCTTGAGACTGAGTTTGAGATTGGAGAAACGTTTTATATCCTCCAGCCCAGGCTATATCGCGCCAGGTTAAGTATATTGTATACAAGATAGTTAAAAAAATTATGTATAGATAATAATATACTGTATGTAGTAAAATTGTAATGACGAAAAGCCAATTGCAACAGAATTTATCAAGATGTAAAAATGAAAATAAAACGCATATTCATGTATAAAAAATAATGCTGAAACCAAAATAACTGCCAAACAATTATTGGGGCAAGAAAGCGGCAAGAAATCGAACTCACTAAAATAGATTAACGTCGAGCTTGATTTAAATTACGTAAGCAGTTTCACAATGTTTTCTAAGACTGTACTAGTCTGAGCGCGAGAACAGAGCACGGTTCTGATATAACATACCAAGAATTTCCGAATTCAAACTAGAAATCCAACCTTCGAATTCTGTTGTCTAGAGGTTACCTGTCGTAGTTATTTATAGCAATTCAGGGCACCAGTCATTGCCGCACAATGTGTAACACGATATAACAGGATGGAGTTCGAGACGGAGTTCGAGCCACGCTGGATCCGTTACGATTGTGCCCTTATGCAATGCATTTAAATTTCACATTGCCTCTTCTCTCTCCTTCATGGCGATGGATTTCACCAGGAATGAGGTCTCGAGAGTGATTGATATAAGTTGAAAGAACTTGTTTCGCAATCGAGCTAAAATATATTTGTATAAACATATAACAGGATATATCGGCATTGCCTTACAAGGAAAACAAGATATAACATGCACAGCATTATTGTCTGATGAAA
Organism: Archivesica marissinica; assembly: GCA_014843695.1. Classification (NCBI taxonomy): domain Eukaryota; kingdom Metazoa; phylum Mollusca; class Bivalvia; order Venerida; family Vesicomyidae; genus Archivesica; species Archivesica marissinica. The sequence goes on from CM026399.1 coordinate 30,123,146, forward strand.
GTACTGCCAAACTTACTCGAAAGAGAGACCACTTGTATTAAGAGACCACTTGTATTAAGAGACCACTTGTATTAAGAGACCACTTGTATTAAGAGATCACTTGTATTAAGAGACCACTTGTATTAAGATACCACTTGTATTAAGAGACCACTTGTATTAAGAGACCACTTGTATTAAGAGATCACTTGTATTAAGAGACCACTTGTATTAAGAGATCACTTGTATTAAGAGATCACTTGTATTAAGAGACCACTTGTATTAAGAGATCACTTGTATTAAGAGACCACTTGTATTAAGAGATCACTTGTATTAAGAGACCACTTGTATTAAGAGACCACTTGTATTAAGAGACCACTTGTATTAACCCTTTCCTACATAGAGATTTAGGTTAATATACTATTATATCTGTATACAAACGACAGCCATTTTGCTATCATGCAGTGGATAAGTAGTCACCATATCTACCCCACCACCATAGATATTACTGGGACTACATAGAGATTTAGGTTAATATACTATTATATCTCCATTCAAACGACAGCCATTTAACTATCATGCAGTGGATAAGTAGTTGCCATATCTATCCCACCTCCATAGATATTAGTGGGACCAAATGAGATTCTGGCCATTATTATGAACATTGGTTTGGCTACTACATTGTCAATGTATGTCGTATTGGTAATGGCGTCAATAGGTGCTTCTATGAGGGAAAGGGTTAAGAGACAACTTGTTACTAAGAGACCATTTGTATTAAGAGACCACTTGTATTAAGATACCACTTGTATTAAGAGATCACTTGTATTGAGAGACCACATTTTCAGTTCACGTTTATGTTTATTAAGGAATACATTTACCTGTATTAAGAGCATATTCCTGCCTAGAGATCACAAGTAGCCCTTCCTTTTACTGGTCTCTTAATACAAGTTACTGTATTTTAGCCTGACATCGTGGCAATTTGTATCTATAATTTTCAATATATTTATATATTGAGTTCACATGGACTCATGTGTATATATATTGTCAATGCTTAAGGAATGTCGGTGGTTCTATCCTGGAACATGGAAAGCCGCAATTTGACTTAACATGTCTGAGTGTGAGGCAGACTTAGCATGCACAGGATAAAGAGCTACGTCGGTAACATTTACTGGTAGATCTACACACGTTCAATACTACGATATCTGTTTGTTCGTGTAGTTTAAAGTCGCACAAACAGCTTGAGTCACATGGCGACTCTCCAGCTAATATTGGTGGAAGAAGATTCCGAGCGCCTTTCCGAGAAGTATTTCACGATTCAACGTGCACCCGGGTAGAACCATCGACCTTCCGCAAGCCAACTGGATAACCACTTGAAATAATTGGACACTCCAGATGGGATTCGAACCTTCAGCGGTGAAGGCCAACTGATTCCAATGGCCTTTAATATAACCACCCGGTCACGCCCCCGCCCATCCCAAGTTGTAACTGTATGAAGTATGTATATTGATGTTATATAAACAGGTTTGCGAAATGAAGATGATAACTGTCCGTGTATACCAAACCTCGACCAGCAGGACGTAGACATGGATTCCATAGGCGACGCCTGTGATAACTGCCCGGAAATGGCAAATCCGGATCAAGTAAGGATTTTACGTAGGAACGGGGCAGTGGTACAGTGAATATAACTGTATACCCAGTGTTCGTTTCCATTTTCAAAAATCTAAAATAACTTATCTCTTCAGGAGGCGTCGCTCATATGGGCAACCGGTAGCGACGATAAATAAGTGTAAAAACACAGTTTCCATTTTCCATTCCCATCATAATAATAGTTCGCCTATGAGTGTAAACCGAGGACTCATTAATCGGAGCTATATACTTGGCTTGTAAACGAACCAGAGATGCTTCTGGTATGAGAGACATCTCTACTTTTATATTACCTCCCTTGACAGATAAAGTCCGATTTATCCCAAAATGTAAATATATCATTTTAGTTGGAAGCCTATGTTGTTACTGATGTTCCCTAACCAGATGTTGCGGTATGATAAATGTGATTGTGATTTTATCAAAATCGTGTTAATTAACTGATAGCATTATCTGACATCACATGCTATCCAAATCGTCCGTTGTCTCATCTTATAATAATTAAATTATTAAATCTCGACAAATATCCTACAACATATCCAATGGATACTATACTGTACAAATGTATATCAATTGGTTTAAACATATTTATTTTCTATCATGTACATGGTTATTTACAACAATTGAAATAAGGATTTGGACAGAAAGCTAAACTGCGGCAGCTTATGGTTGTCCTCTCCTTTTTATTACTTGTTATTATCAATTAATTAACAAGATGTTGATACAATCATATTTATCCCACCGTATCGTATCATCTTGCTATGGAACAACAGTAAAATCAAAGGATTCCAACTAAACGGACAATATCTATTTCGGATAAATCGGATTTTATCTGTCAAGGGAAGTAATAGAAATAACGATAGTGTCTGTCATAAGATGGCCACACCCTTTTTGACTGTATGAATCATTTATAGTAACAAAATAATATACTTGTTATTAAAATGTTTTAATACAACAACTTTGATCAGCACAGAATTTTTAGAAATCAATTTAAGGAGATGAAAACTGCATACTGGGAAACATCTCATATGTTTCTATTACCTCCCTTGACAGATAAAGTCTGATTTATCTCAAAATGTAAATAGGTCATTTTAGTTGGAATCCTTTGTTTTTACTGTTGTTCCCTAACAAGATGTTGCGGTATGATAAATGTGATTTTATCAAAATCGTGCTAATTATCTGATAACATTGTTTCACAAATAAGTACCAATTGCATATACTGTAGGAGATCTGTCGAGATATAGTAATTTAATAATCATACGAAGCGATAGTGGAATAAAAATATCTAGGATGTTGTGCAAAGGAAACAACGATACAAACAGAGGAAACACTTAATATGACCTATCTAATTTTAGGGAGTATTCAGGGACGTTTCTTCGTTCGTCCATCCGTATGTGTGTAAACACAAAGGTTTAACCCAGACAACTGCTTAACATGGATTCGCTCCTTCTATTATTAGAATGGCGGCCATTATATGGCGAACACGGACATTAAAGGAATTATAGTTCTTTTTAAGTTGAAGTCGTGATAGCGCAGTCGTAGCGCGTTCGCTTCAGGTGCGAAAGGTCCGGAGTTCGAGCCCCGCTGGAACCGTTACGAGTGTGCCCTTAGGCAATGTATTTATAGTTTATAGTCCATGTTGCCTCTTCTCTCTTCCTCGTGGCGATGTACTTCATCAGGAATGAGGTCTCGAGAGTGATTAATATATGTTGTAAGAACTTGTTTCGCAATTGAGCTAATACATTTGTATAAATTAACCCTTTAATGTGTCTCTAATTCCTGAAATACTGCTCAATGTTGATATAACTTGGCTGAATAAATCACCATAGCATGTCGAAATAATAACGGAAATATTGATTTCAATGTAAAAGTGAATGCTATTAAATATAGACGGGGTGATTTCGAAATAAAGGTGATCGCCCTACATTGTGTAACATTACTTGTTGTGCACAAACACATTAATCGTAGCTACAATGTCAAGGTCACTGTTACTAAATATAGAAAACGATTAAAATCCACGTAATAATTTCGTCATTCATTGTCTGGATTTTATATTGTTATACGAGATGAAGGTTGTAATACAGCTAACCAGATTTACTCCCCCCCCCCCCCCGTTCATTGTTGCCGCCAGCATCCGAAGAAATCACAAATCCGACATCATGTTTTCAACAGCGGCGTAGCTAGCGATTTTCAATTTGCAGGCACGATTATAAATTGAGGATCAAAGATACGATGCTAATAGAGGGATCAGGTTGGGGGGGGGGGGCATGTAGACCCAGGAAGCATTTGAATCATAGAATGTCAATGGTGCACTCTTATACAAATTTATTTTAGCTCGATTGCGAAACAAGTTCTTATAACTTATATTAATCACTCTCGAGACCTCATTCCTAATGGAATCCATCGCCACGAGGGAGAGAGGAGAGGAAACGTGGAAATTAAATGTCTTGCATAAGGGCACAATCGTAACGGCTCCAGCGGGGCTCGAACTCCAGACCATTCGCACCTGAAGCGATCGCGCATCCACTGCGCTATCACGACTTCCACTGGTGTACTCTGTACGTCATGCTTGCTGTACATCTTAGACGTTTAAATTTCGATATTTTCAAAGATGTACCTCACCATATCCTCTACATGTTTTATTGCATTTTCGGGGGCAAATCTGCATGCCCGGGCATGTATAATAGCTACGTGCCTATTGTATGTTTTTATCTTTCCCAGCTTGACAAAGATCACGACCTACTAGGAGACGTGTGTGACACAAATGCTGACAAGTGAGTACATGTATATATACATGTATCTAGGCACTATATACTCATATAGCCTGCCCACAAACCAATAACAAGTTTAATAAAAAACACTTTAATTTAACGAGAGAGCTCATTTAACAAAAGTTAACATACCAAGAGGTCCTTTATCATTTTTACCACGTCGACCGCTTCAAATATTGAGTAATATCACGATTGGTGATTTTCACCTTGACACCGGCAGGTCGGTCCAGTTTTAGAATCCCGTAAAATGTTCAATATATTTTTATATCGTATTTCTCAGTAGTGTTAACGTGTGTTAAGAAATACAGCATATTTAAATGGTGAAATACACAGAGGAATCACCTCCATATCTGTTTCGTTGACTTGTACAGATGCAGTGCACATAGTTCAACGTCTGCGCCATTTTCGTTCTTACTGAATAATCGAAATAATGTTATCCATTTGTCAGGAATAAATCCCAATTACTGAATTAGATGCACGAACAAGATTAAAACATTACCATGACACTTCATCTGTTTGACACACTGAGACGATACAGAAAAGTAAAGAAACTAGCACCGAGTGCGCATGTCTTATTTTCTTAGGAACTAGTTATGATACGATGTTCTGGTTTGATACGGGCTCGTGACCGTATTTAACCAGCAATAGTAACATCAGACTGTAAAACACAGCGTATCAACCTGGGTGGTAGACAGTGTTGTGGTAGGCAAATAACGGCAATAAATAGTATCTACTATTTAGTACTAATTTAGTTTAATCATATTTTATTGCTTTCTTTATATTCAATGTACAATACAACTCAAATTTACAAACATGTTACGGATGAATTAAATAAGATATATGGTACAAACATTATCAGTATGTATATATATGGAGAAGCAAAAGGGTTGGGCCACAAGTTTTAACAACTTAAAATACTAATCTAAGTAATAACAAAATATTTCCGTACAATTTAGTGACAAAGACGGGCTACAGAACACTGTGGATAATTGTCCAAACGTGACAAATGCTGATCAGCGCGACACAGACCGTGACGGTGCGGGAGACGCTTGTGACGATGATGATGATGGCGACGGTGTTCCAGATGTTGAAGACAACTGCCAGTTCTTGCCAAATCCCGACCAGAGAGACGAGAATGGTATGTTACCATTGGCGCTTGTATGTGTAGCCTATATCCCACTAAACGCATCTCAGGTTGATTTTAGTCCTTAATAATAGCAATAATAATAATAATGACAATAATAATGAAAACCATATTACACGCACGTGGTACATGCATATAAATAAAGCTGATCTGCGCATGTTAAAATGCTTCAAATGTAAAATTTACACATACAGGGGACGGTAAAGGAGACATATGCGAAGACGATTCGGATGGGGACGGGTATCCGGATAGATATGACGTATGTCCGGACAATGGCGATCTTTTTGCGACAGACTTCCGGGCCTTCCAGACAGTAATTCTCGATCCTGTTGGAGACTCACAGATAGATCCAAACTGGGTCATTTTGAACGATGTTTGTATTATATCATAGTGTTTGTTTGTAGGTTATATAATTATAGTTTAGCTCAATTACGAAACAAGCTATGTTAACTTTAGATTAAAGCGGAATTATATCAGTGAAAATGCGAATTTCTACAGAATGTATTTTCCTATTATATGGTATAATTGTTTTCCAAATATTTGCCTTAAAAAACTGAGTATTTCAACAAGTAAAGAAACGTTGTATACGCGGTTTGTTGACATAACAAAATAATGTAAAATAGGTCGACTTTCATGCGTAATACAACGAGTGTATCCTGAATAACACTATTAATGGTACAGAGTTACCGTAATGTTTCACATATGTGCCTATGCATATTTATTTGTAGACTAATCTTAGTCAAAATATCTCAAAATGACAGTATCACGCGTTTAGTATTGACCCAATGACACACAAGCGTCAATTCAGGCTACTTTCACTTTTGAAAAAACCACAAAAACACTGTTTATTCATTCAATGTTAGTGTTCGAATATATTCGGAAGAATTTGTAGTAGCAATACGTGAACAAATGCATTTTAATTGCTTTTGTACTTGCGATGTAATGTCGCTTTAAAACATCATTCGCTCCATAAGTGACGCTTGACGGAGAAACGTGACTTCAAGCGTAATGCACCACTCCTACTCTGGCATACTCGAACCCAAAACTTGTTTGTGAGGCGGACAACGTATACATTACACCACTGATACCAACGCATATGTTGGCCGAACCATCTATTTTACCTATATGTCATTATAGATATATGATAAAATTGTGTTTGCATGTTTGATTTTTGTTTGTTGGGGTATAAAGTCGAACAAACAGCTTAGATCATATGGTACATATCTAGCTATTATTAGTTTATACAAATTTATTTTAGCTCGATTGCGAAACAAGTTCTTTCAACTTATGTTAATCACTCTCGAGACCTCATTCCTGATGGAATCCATCGCCATGAAGGAGAGAGAAGAGGCAATGTGGAATTTAAATGCCTTGCCTAAGGGCACAATCGTAACGGCTCCAGTGGGGCTCTATTATTGGTGGGGAAAGACCCCAGTTGCCATTCCAAAAAATATAAATATGTGTGCACATTGTGTTGATTGTATATGTATAGGATAGCTCACGAATTCACATTACTCGTGAGCTATCCTATACATATACAATCAACACAATGTGCACACATATTTATATTTTTTAACCTCAGCGCTGCACGTTCGAATCCCACTGGGATGTCGATTGATTTCAAGTGAGGAAGCTATTCAGCTTGCTTGCGGAAGGTCGGTGCATTATATACTGCTTGGAATGGCAACTGGGGTCTTTCCCCTTTAATAATAGCTAAGTAGTCGCCATAGTTATGACCTAGGCTGTTTGTGCAAAATTAAACCACAAGAACACACAAACAAACAAAAACAGACACATTAGGGCGACTTCGTGACAATAAATTCATTCATATCGTTGGGGCTGCTGCTTAGACAACGACTAAGTCACATGGTCCAATGAAAAAGCCACATTTCTCGCTTCTAAATCGTAGAGACGCGACCTACTTATGTACGTTGTCTTAAGTCAGATAGATCAACTCATTGGCCCGTCTTAGCGAAATATACAGCCTAGGTCATAACTATGGCGACTACTTAGCTATTATTAGAGGAATACCCTGGTGACCCTCTGAGCAGTATTTCAGGCACAGATGGGCACACAACCTTCGACTATGAAATAATTCGACACCCTAGTTGGATTAGAATCTACAGCGTCGCGGGAGAAGTCAATGACCGTAAATGACTTTTTTGCGTTGCCTTGTAGGGTTTTAAACTTTATTTATTTTACAAGCAAGTTTTAACAACTTATATTATTCACTCTCGTTGGCTCGGATGACAGCGTATATGTGGTCATTCGTGTGGGTGGAAACCGGAGTATCCGGAGAAAACCCACCTGTCCGATCTGGCGACCACGAACCGGGTTGCATTGGTGAGAAGCGAGCGCGCTAACCACTGCGCTAATCGGACAGCCTTTGTATTGATACTTACTGAGGCATTTCTGTTTTCTTTCATTTAGGGAGCCGAGATAGTACAGACTTTGAACAGTGATCCCGGCATAGCTGTCAGTAAGCTGTGCATTATACTATCATTACTTGAAACGTCAATGTTTCTTAGACATCGTTATAACAGTGTGGCATCCGTGGTCCAGAGGTAGAGCGTCGGATTTGGAATCGATCGGTCCCGGGTTCGATACCCGGTCATCCACATATGTAGTGTCATTGAGCAAGGCACTTCACACACACCTTGCTTAGTACTGGTTAACCACTTAGGTCGGCTAAGCTTGCCCAGGAAAACATGTATACGTCCCCACAAGGGGTTTGTCACGAATGGAACATACATACTAGTTTAATAATGGATAGAACACAATGATTATATAGGCAGGTATCTGAATAGTAAATTAAACAAATTTATCTGTGTATCGATTGCGAAATAAGTTCATACAACTATTGACTTCATCTTCACGAGTGAGAGCGAAAGACAAATGCGGATTTGAGAGTCTTGCCCCAAGGACATCACAACCGCGGTTCTAGCGGGGTTCGAACTCACAACCTCTCGAATACGAAGCGGGCATTGTATACATTACACCACGGAGGCTCCACATGGTACTTATCTAAACCGCACAGCTAACTGCCACACCGCCTAGCAAAACAAACCCCACCACTCTATAACTGTACCAACAGTGCAACACCAAAATACAAGACATTTGCTACAAAGTTACTGCCCTTGAATTCTCAGAAACACCTATAGATTGGTCCTCTTAATTGGATTCCTCTGATTTTATCGTTGTCTCCTTTGCTCCACATGCTATCTATTATCCGTTTTCTCATAATTATCCTACAGCATATCTAATGGATATTTTACTGTCAAAAAAGTGTTATCCATTAATTAACATGATCACTGGACGGAGCAAATAAATGGGGGTCCCCCTTTTTGGGGCCCGGAAAAAAACTAATTAACATGATTGTGATAAAATTCCAGATACAATACCAACGTCCAACGTCCTATTAGGGAACAACAGTAACAATAAAGGATTCCAACTAAAAGGACAACATTTAATATACATTTCGGGATAAATCTGACTTTATAAGTCAAGGGAGATAATAGAAACACCAGAAATGTCGCTCATTCGAGGAAGCTCAATATTTCATGGAATGAGTATACACAGAGAAAACGCATCAGTAAACTTGTCTAGTATTATACATGCAAACGATTCATACTATAGTATTACAATTTAAGCAACGAACCGGCAATTGTCAAACACTGGAGAACTACAAAAGAACATGGGAATCAATGAACAGAGCTGTTGTATTAGATATACAACCTTTTCCATTGTCCTATCTGTACAACATTGGTCTACACATTTATATACAATACAATACAATACAATATGTATTGTATTAAACATCAGCAGATGCTAATAGCATCACATATATACACAGTTTACAGAGCAGCATGACATATAACAGTATAATAGCAATGTAAGGAATGATGGTAATGATCTATTGATTTCTTGTGTGATTTGCATAATAAATATACTTAGCAAGGTTTAAGATCTGTGTTTGTGACTGACAAGTCATTAAAGATTAGAATTTATGCATGTTAGGCCAAGAACAAAAACAACGTTTTAAATATTTTCTTCTTAAATCTTTAAATTTCGGACAGACTAAAAGGAAATGAAATTCATTTTCTATCATGTTGGTATTACAGTTATTAGAAATTCGTAAATTTCTACTTAAATTTGAGTATCTTCCCTTTTCAATTGCTAGGTCATGTGATGATGTTCTAAATTTAGATAAGGCTATTTAGAATTTAGCTTCCGTTAAACTGTTTAGATGCGTTTCGACTTGAAATTCATGTTTAAAAATAGAATAGGTTTACAGGCGAGTCGAATTAAACATTAAACACATAATTGGTATGAGCTTTGCTTTACAAAAGAGATACTGACAGAAGTAGATAAGACAGGCAGGTGGGGTATGCATGTGTGTATTATTTCTTATTTCGTTATACACACAATTGTCTTTTTTTCTATATGTAAAACAGTTCGTGTCTCATCGAATCGAACCCCATTTAAAATATAAATGTAACTATGCCCCATTATAAATCAGAACGATTCCATACATTGTTGATAAGTATATATAAAGCATGTAAGGCTATTAGGGGATGTGCCCCGACCCCTACTAGTCACCACTGGACTCAGCAAATAAATGGGGTTCCCCCTTTTTGGGGCTCGCACTGTTCGGGAGAGATCTACCGATATAGGCCTAGAAAGTGATGCTAGCTTTTTTTAGAACACGCACTATTTTTTTTTAACATGCATTTATTATTACGTGGAACGTGGAATTTTCTCTTCATGACATGCCAATAAATTGTATTTCCGCTTGACAGGTTACAACGGGTTCAACGGTGTAGATTTTAGTGGTACATTTTTCGTTAACACGAACTCTGACGACGATTATGCCGGTTTTATATTCAGGTACGTCTCTGTAATGGTTACACTGTATGCCATTTGCATTTACCGACAGATAACCCAGTTGCTATAACTCGTTTGAGGCGTGTATCTTACTTAAAACACACACTTATATAACCAGATCTTACTACATAAAATTGATAATTTCGTTCATTTATGTATATGATTATCTATAATCCATTATTTAAAACACTGCTGTGACGTCATACTTTTGTACTTGCGGTCCATTATTATTAATAGTAGACCACAGGAACTTGCAATTCTATCCATAAGCCACCAAATGTCTCGTAACTCTATCCTAGGACACCCCCCTCTATCTTTTTTAATAGATTAGACTGGTATCAAAAGGCCAGATTATTATGTTAACTCCTACTGTGTACATGCACGACATTAACAATGTGTCGTGTACTGCGGACATCCGGGTAGAACCATCCATCTTCCGCAAGCCGGCTGAATAGCTTCCTCATATGAAATCATTCGATAAGCTAAGTGGGATTTGAACCTACAGCGGTGAGGGGAAGGTGATGTGACGTCAATGACTGTAGCCGAGTAGGCCCCTCTTATGTTAGATTACATTAATATAAAATAATGTTCCGTTTTACAGCTACCAGGATAGTGCCAGTTTCTATGCCGTCATGTGGAAAAAGGCACGGCAAACGTACTGGCACTCGACGCCGTTCCGTGCCGTAGCCGAACCGGGAATCCAGCTCAAACTGGTTAAATCCAATACCGGTCCAGGGGAAGTGATGCGGAACGCTCTATGGCACACTGGAACTACCCCCAACCAGGTACAGTATATCCGCTGCTACAATACGTAGCTGGTCAGTGGTCCATTGGTTAACACATTGTACTGAGAATTCAAGATGACCTCTAGTTCGGATGCTCCATTTATTCGTACGTTTCTGCGTATTTGTACACATATTATAGCCTGGGAACAGGCGTCGATATATTTTGCCTTGTCAGTGAAATAAATATATTGTAACACCGAGACTATTAATTGGGCTGTATTGAGTTTCTGTGTCATTTTGCAAGAAGTTAAAAGTGAAAATCGACAGACTGGAACCCAGGCTACACATACTAAAATACGCATAATTACAGGCCAGGTTTTCATAATTAATCAAAATAATAAAAATGCTATTCAAACTCTATGGCCCGAGTGGTTCCGATAGTTACTTCAGCAAATCACTTTTTATCACTTTACGATTCTACCCCGGGTGCCCGTATGTGCAATACTGCTCGGGGGGGGGGGACCCGGTGTTTTCCTCCACCATTAAAACAATGTCGTGACGTCATACCTTTGTATTTACAGTCCACTATTATTAATATTGGCTGTTGTCATATGGCCAGTGTATTTTATCAAATCCTATGCGTAAATGTACGAAATTAACAATTTTAATCAGTAACATCCTGAAATATACGTGTTTGTTTTAAGTAAGATATAAGCCTCAAACGGATCCAATATGTAAATTATTGACGTCCAAAAAATAGCGTCCAAAAAAAGTCCCAAATACTTGCATATATTTAAAACACCGTCGTGACATCATACCTTGGTACTTGCAATCCATTATTATTAATTATTAATCATTATTAATAATGGACTGCTGTCAAAAGGTCAGCGTATTATATTAAATCCTACGCTTACATGTACGAAATTAACAATTTTAATTAGTAGGATCTTGTTATATTATATAAGTGTGTGTTTTAAGTAAAATATAAACCCCATACGGATCCAATATGTAAACTATTGGTACCGTATTTGGAGTTACGCTTTTTCGGCTTATATCCTATACATATATATACATTGATTGTCGTCAGCGTATGCCAAATGCGAATTCTGAGAAAATACAAGCATTTCATTACCATCAACATTACAATTATTCATATACAAGGAAGTAACTGTTACAGTGCATGAAATGTGACATTGCATGACTTTTATGTGATTTGAAAGTAGGTCGCGGTGTGTCTTTAAGATTTCGCGAACTAAATTGTAACAATATAGTATGAATCGTTTGCATGTATCATACTAGACAAGTTTACTGATGCGTTTTCTCTGTGTATGCCCATTCCATGAAATATTGAGCTTCCTCGAATGAGCGACATTTCTGGTGTTTCTATTATCTCCCTTGACTGATAAAGACAGATTTATCCCGAAATGTATATTTATCCTTTTAGTTGGAATGCTTTGTTTTTACTGTTGTTCCCTAATAGGTTGGTTGGTAGGATATCTGTTATTTTATCACAATCATGTTAATTAAATTTTTTCCGTGCCCAAAAAAGGGGAAACCCCATTTATTTGCTCCGTCTAGTGATCATGATAATTAATGGATAACACTTTTTTGACAGTAAAATATCCATTAGATATGCTGTAGGATAATTATGAGAAAACGGATAATAGATAGCATGTGGAGCAAAGGAGACAATGATAAAATCAGAGGAATCCAATTAAGAGGACCAATCTATAGCCGTTTCGGAGTATTCAAGGGCAGTAACTCAGCAAATAAATAACTAAGTTGACACTGGAAAAGCGCGAAAAGGGTTCTCGTGAATACTAAGTGATTTACGGTAATTGGTATGCATATCTATTGCATTTTCTGATATTTGAAGCGACATAATGGTGTTAATAATTACGACTACAGACATTTTATCCGATAAAAGTCTGCACAATCTGCACGTAACAGACAGGAAATTAAGTAGTTTATCCGGTATATGTACTGAAGTAAGAAATCAGCCTGGAATATATACACATGATCACACATTTACTGAAAACTTCATTGAGTATATATCTGAGTTTGCACTCGGCACCTAGTCTGCTGTCCGTCCGCCTCCGTGGTCGAGTGGTTAAAGTCACTGTCTTGTATATCACTGTAACCTACCATCACTGATGGTCACGGGTTCGAGCCCCGCTCAAACCGTGTCTCTTTATATGAAAACGTTGGCAGTTTCTTACGGAGATTGGTGCACCCAAGTACTTGTCAACCGCTGAAGCCTGGCCAGGAAAGGTGATGTTAGGTAAACTGCCCATCACTCATATGGGCAACCGGTAGCAACACATTTACTGAAAACTTCATTGAGTATATATCTGAGTTTGCACTCGGCACCTAGTCTGCTGTCCGTCCGCCTCCGTGGTCGAGTGGTTAAAGTCACTGTCTTGTATATCACTGTAACCTACCATCACTGATGGTCACGGGTTCGAGCCCCGCTCAAACCGTGTCTCTTTATATGAAAACGTTGGCAGTTTCTTACGGAGATTGGTGCACCCAAGTACTTGTCAACCGCTGAAGCCTGGCCAGGAAAGGTGTTGTTAGGTAAACTGCCCATCACTCATATGGGCAACCGGTAGCAACGTTGAATAAACTTAAAATATACATAGCCTGGGTTCTAGTCGGTCGATGTTTCACATTTTTACTTCGACATATTATCAGAAAAGCAATACGGCTCAAATAACAGTTTGGGTGTCAAATAAATATATTTATTTTATGCTAATTGATGAAATACAGTGTTCTATCAGTGAGATATAATCCATATCACTCACTGCATATCATTCACTGTATTTTGCCGGACTACTTTTTTAGTATCTCCCTTCCCAATACACTATTCTTCACCGTGTCACACGTGTCATTTAATGTTCACCGTTTACCTGGCTTCAATGACACTATTTACCTGTATTATTGTTTTTGTTATGAAACAAATCAAAAGCGAAATACAACTCGAAGATTTGTGTATCGACTCACGACGTATAGTCAGTCGTCAATGTATTCATCCGCGCATAAACATGGCGGCCAGCTATTTTAATTTCTTCATTTTTTGTTTGTATTTCACCAATTAGCATAAAATAAAAAGAAAATTTGTTTGTTTTGAGTGAATATGGAATATATCTCACCTCGAAGTGAGAAAATTTCAAATTTTTCAAGAGCGCGCAGCCTTTTTTGCCGTTGTTTTGCCGTTATTTTGCCGCTATTTGCAAATCACAATATTGTCTACCACCCAGGTTGATATTCCGTTTGCTGGTTTGATAGGTCATGTGCCCGTATCAAACCAGAAAAAGTCGTATCATAACTAGTTCCTGATAAAATAACGCATGCGCATTAGGCGCTAGTTTATTAACTTCCCGTGTCAAATTTGACAGATGAACATATGTTTGTAGTTGATTGGTCTTACCGTTTTATTTCACTCGTTTTCGTGTATCTAATTCAGTAATTGTGCTCATTTATTCCTGATAAATGGATAACTGAGAGCATGATTACCGTAATTAAATGTTCAAATTTTTATCAAAGTAATAAAGACGTTCGGTCTCGAGCTGATATCAAGTTACCTCGGGTCGATACCTAGATGTTAGCCTGGGAACAGGCGTAGCTATATTTTGCTTGGTCAGTCAACTAAAAATATCTTAACACGAGACTATTAATTGGGCCGTATTGAGCTTCTGATAATATCAACTGTCATTTTGCCAGAAGCTAAACAGTGAAAAATCAACAGACTGGAACCCAGGCTACCTAGATTTATATGAAACTAGCAACGTAATAATCTATATATATATATGACGGACACGGCAAACTATATTAATAATGCATTTATGCGGTGGCGACCGTTTAAATAAACGTATTAGTCAGTCAGACTATATCAAAGCCTGTTCCCAGGATACTCGGTACCATGATTGGTAACAAACGTGACCGACTTCTAAACCCTCAGACGGATCCGTAGTCCGGCGGTTAACACGTCGGCCCGCGAATCCAATAATAGCAGGTTCGTTCCCCAGTCTGACCCTAATAATGTGAACAGTCTTTCAGATGGGTCTACACACCGATGCATCCAGAAATGTAACGTATTCTGTATCGTGCTCTATGCTACAACAAATATAATATGACTAACACACTTCTGGCTGCATCGCCCCGATAAACAAAATGGTGACGATAATTAAACCTATAAAAAGTTAAACAAACAGTGAGAGCACAGCCGGATCTGTAGTCCAGTGGTAACACGCTGGACTAGTAATTCAGGGATTGCAGGTTCGATCCCCCGCCTGACCATAATAAAATTAACAGTATTTCAGATGAGACTTTAAACCGAGTTCTCGTGTCGGTGCTTTACACCGTGCACGTAAAAGAACCAGAGGAGACTTTACGTTTATTTATCGTCGCTACCGGTTGCCCATATGAGCGACGCCTCCTGAAGTGATTAGTCATTTTAGAGTTTTGGAGGATGATGCAATGATACAGACTCCTCTCGCGTTCTTTTACATGCACGATGTAAGCACCGACACGAGACCTCGGTTTAACGTCCCACCTGAAAGACTGTTAATTGTATTAGGGTCAGACGGGGGATCGAACCTGCGATATATAATAACTCAGACCTAATGTTCTCTCTCTCTCTCTCTCTCTCTTTTTGGTATACACATTTTCAAAGTAAAAGTAGAATTTCATATAACGATCATCCGCGCTCCTGAATTGACGTCAATATTTTATTCATTGATCTCATTATTATGCAAACAAAACATCACGGATCAGTAGTCCAGCGGTTAACAGGCTCTACTTGTAATCCAGGGAGTGCAGCTTCCATCCCCCGCTATACCGTACGCATATTATAGTATCCCGGATGACGCTCTAAGCCGAGGTCGCGTGTCGATGCTGTAGACGCACGTGAGGGAACCAACTCCTATGAATCCGTATTATTATTTTACATATGATCATAGATATCCGTTATCCTCTCCAAAATGGTGGCCTGTGTTCATATCTTTCACTATACTAGACCATTGCTTTTGGTCAGAAGCTGTTATTACAATATTGACCTCTAGCCTCGAATTGGTTGAACTTTGTAACCTAGACATTAAACAATAAGACATTTTGAAGTATTGTTTAGAATTTCAGAACAGTTTGTGACAAATAAAACAAATAAATATATACAAAGTATGTGCGAGTGGAACACACACAATCATTAGCTGTCCTATTAGCGCAGTAGTTAGCGGGCTCGCTTCTCACAAATGCAACCCGGGTTCGATCCTCGGACCGGGAAGTATGTGAGTTGGTACTGTGCTCGCCAGATCTGAGATGTGGGTTTTCTCCTGGTACTCCGGTTTCCTCCCACACGAATGACAACATTTACGCTTTCATCCGCGCCAACGAGAGTGATTAATATAAGTTGTTAGAACTTGCTTCGCAATCGTTGTAAAATAAATAAAGTTTAAACTAACACTCAGACACATACATTCAGTGTAGTAGGGCCGTGGTGTCTTTAATGAGAAATCAAAAAATGAATTGGTCAATCCTAGTGAAAAGTGACATTTCAAATGTACACGTATGTATGTCTGTTGAGATAGTACGTCGATGGTCGCCAGATCGGACATATCCGGGCACTTCGGGTTGCTCCCAGACGCATGGCCACATACTCTTTTTCATCCGCGCCAACGAGAGTGATTAATTATAAGTTGCTAACGTTTGTTTCGCAATCGTTGTACAGAACGAACGATAATGTTTTCTTTATAGTCGCCTCCGCCGAGGCTCGTTTTGCAAGTAAATCAAGTTTATGCTTTTATAACAGTACAGTTTTATTTGTGGCAAACTATTTTTTTCAGAACATAATTTTTTATAATTTGGAACTTGTTATAATTGGCGGTGTCTGACCTTTTGTATGGCAAACTATTTTCGTGGCGAGCTGTTTAGGCTCAAGCAGACAAGCATGTGATAATATTATTTGGCATATCATAATGTATGTATTTCTATTTTTAGGAACTAAAACAGTTTGTCTGGTTATATCTAGAAACAGGAAACAAATATATTAAAACATTCATATGTATACGTACATTCTGTACTTACAGGTGAAACTGTTATGGCAAGACCCCAGAAATGTGGGCTGGAAGGAGCGAACCGCATACAGATGGGAACTTATACACAGACCAGCCTTAGGGCTTATCAGGTTGTAGCAGAACGCATGTTTAATAAATCCATTAACAGCAACACACACATGTGTCTGTGACGGACACGCTGAGACCAAATTACATACACATTCATGTATTGATTGAGGAATATGAATAAGACAAAATGAAATTGTATTGATTGTAAAATATTAGAGACAAGTGAATTACTTATTAATTGGATACATAGAAGAGAGAAATGCACTACATATTAATACGATTGTAAAATAGATAGACTACTACAATTATATATCGACTGCAAGATATCGGAGGCAAATTACAAAGTATCAATTGTAAAATTTAGGAGACAAATGATATGCACATATCACGTGCAATGCTCGTAAAATTTAGGTGACATACTTATGAACTAAATATGTATTAAAAGTAAAATTAATGAACTAAAATTTCACTTTTTGTGAATTTGGCTGATTTAGCTTCATTACTGAGTGACAGTAAAATAGTACACATAAACAAGCTAGTAATTGACTATATGATATGTTCAACAGTACAGTACGTTTAGGATAACTTGACAGTGACGTCACTCAATATTTACTCCCGTTGGCAATGTCCACAACACAAGACAGCTAAATGGGCGTGTGTTTTACGTTTATTTATCATCGCTACCGGTTGCCCATATGAGCGACGCCTCCTGAAGATATTAGTCAATTTAGATTTTGGAGGATAGTGCAATGATACAGACAGAGACCCATTCCAGAGTCTCCTCTGGTTCTTTTACGTGCACAGTGTAAAGCACCGACACGAGACATCGGTTTAACGTCCCATCTGAAAGACTGTTAATTTTATTAGTGTCAGGCGGGGGATCGAACCTGCGATCCCTGGATTACCAGTCCAGCGTGTTACCAGGTAAATCGGTTATTTTCTCCGATTATATATATAGTAATATCGATAACTGTAAATTTACCTGAATTACCTGTACTGGTAGGTATAGCCCTTGTACGTCACTGTCAAGTTATCCTAAACGTACAGTAACAACAAGTAACTACTAACGGTAACCAAACCTGAGATCAATCGTTTGTAGTTATGGTAGGCCTACTTTGTATAATCTTATTATTTTTCTTCCATTTTTTTGTTATTGTTCCTGCTAACTGTCAGTTTCTGGAATGTTGATAGCATTGCTCATAATGCAACATATAATAATCGCTAACATTTTGAGCTGCAGCCCACCTTCATCGTCGTTATCAATACCCGGTATTTGTAAATTCTACGGTCTGTTTAGTGTTTACTCAGCCATACGACAGTTTACACGGTAGACGTGAGAAGTTCTGACATGTGTGAATTACAAACGCTAGGCTTATCACAACTAAATTGTAAAGATTCTATATGTATCTAGCAAAGTATCATGAAACAGTTATGATTCTAAGATGGCGACTGCAAAAGAATTTCGTCAGGCAATCTCATACAGGCCGAAGTCCAACAACCAATTGGAGTTCGATGTTTTCATACATGCATCATGGATCCCATATTGGCCGTGTTAGCTCCATATCGGCTGAGTTAAGCATCGATATGACGAGTTCACGCTCGTGTTGTACTAGCAACTGACGCCAAGTAGCATACACTATTCTATCAATTAATAATATATAATATAATTAATATATCATGAAATATGATGATATATGGAATTGGCTAGTAGAGTAGAAAAAGGTAAGGAGAAAATAAATAATAAGTTAAACAACCTACAGTTCACAGAATCTAGTAAATATAGCAATTCACAGAATCTAGTAAATATAGCAATTCACAGAATCTAGTAAATATAGCAATTCACAGAATCTAGTAAAAATAGCAATTCACAGAATCTAGTAATATAGCAATTCACAGAATCTAGTAAATATAGCAATTCACAGAATCTAGTAAATACAGTAATTCACAGAATCTAGTAAATACAGCAATTCACAAAATCTAGTAAATACAGCAATTCACATAATCTAGTAAATCTAGTAAATATAGCAATTCACAGAATCTAGTAAATATAGCAATTCACAGAATCTAGTAAATATAACAATTCACAGAATCTAGTAAATACAGCACTTCACATAATCTAGTAAATATAGCAATTCACAGAATCTAGTAATTATAGCAATTCACATAATCTAGTAAATAGAGCAATTCACAGAATCTAGTAAATATAGCAATTCACAGATTCTAGTAAATATAGCAATTCGTAGAATCTAGTAAATATATCAATTCACAGAATCTAGTAAATATATCAATTCACAGAATCTAGTAAATATAGCAATTCACATAATCTAGTAAATATATCAATTCACAGAATCTAGTAAATACAGCAATTCACAGAATCTAGTAAATATAGCAATTCACAGAATCTAGTAAATATATCAATTCACAGAATCTAGTAAATACAGCAATTCACAGAATCTAGTAAATATAGCAATTCACAGAATCTAGTAAATATAGCAATTCACAGAATCTAGTAAATACAGTAATTCACAGAATCTAGTAAATACAGCAATTCACAAAATCTAGTAAATACAGCAATTCACATAATCTAGTAAATAAGCAATTCACAGAATCTAGTAAATATAGCAATTCACAGAATCTAGTAAATATAGCAATTCACATTGAATCTAGTAAATACAGCAATTCACAGAATCTAGTAAATATAGCAATTCACATAATCTAGTAAATATATCAATTCACAGAATCTAGTAAATACAGCAATTCACAGAATCTAGTAAATTGTATATAGCAATTCACAGAATCTAGTAAATACATCAATTCACAGAATCTAGTAAATACAGCAATTCACAAATCTAGTAAATCTAGTAATGTCACAAATCTAGTAAATACAGCAATTCACAGAATCTAGTAAATATAGCAATTCACAGAATCTAGTAAATATAGCAATTCACAGAATCTAGTAAATTAGCAATTCACAGAATCTAGTAAATATAGCAATTCACAGAATCTAGTAAATATAGCAATTCACAGAATCTAGTAAATACAGCAATTCACTAATCTAGTAAAGCAATTCACAGAATCTAGTAAATATAGCAATTCACGAATCTAGTAAATACAGCAATTCACAGAATCTAGTAAATACAGCAATTCACAAATCTAGTAAATATAGCAATTCACAGAATCTAGTAAATAATCTAGTAAATATAGCAATTCACATAATCTAGTAAATCTAGTAAATATAGCAATTCACATAATCTAGTAAATCTAGTAAATATAGCAATTCACAGAATCTAGTAAATCTAGTAAATACAGCAATTCACAGAATCTAGTAAATCTAGTAAATATAGCAATTCACAGAATCTAGTAAATCTAGTAAATACAGCAATTCACAGAATCTAGTAAATCTAGTAAATACAGCAATTCACAGAATCTAGTAAATCTAGTATATACAGCAATTCACAGAATCTAGTAAATCTAGTAAATATAGCAATTCACATAATCTAGTAAATCTAGTAAATATAGCAATTCACATAATCTAGTAAATCTAGTAAATATAGCAATTCACATAATCTAGTAAATCTAGTAAATATAGCAATTCACATAATCTAGTAAATCTAGTAAATATAGCAATTCACATAATCTAGTAAATCTAGTAAATATAGCAATTCACATAATCTAGTAAATCTAGTAAATATAGCAATTCACATAATCTAGTAAATCTAGTAAATATAGCAATTCACAGAATCTAGTAAATATAGCAATTCACAGAATCTAGTAAATATAACAATTCACAGAATCTAGTAAATACAGCACTTCACATAATCTAGTAAATACAGCAATTCACAGAATCTAGTAAATCTAGTAAATACAGCAATTCACAGAATCTAGTAAATCTAGTAAATATAGCAATTCACATAATCTAGTAAATCTAGTAAATATAGCAATTCACATAATCTAGTAAATCTAGTAAATATAGCAATTCACATAATCTAGTAAATCTAGTAAATATAGCAATTCACATAATCTAGTAAATCTAGTAAATATAGCAATTCACATAATCTAGTAAATCTAGTAAATATAGCAATCACATAATCTAGTAAATCTAGTAAATATAGCAATTCACATAATCTAGTAAATCTAGTAAATATAGCAATTCACATAATCTAGTAAATCTAGTAAATATAGCAATTCACATAATCTAGTAAATCTAGTAAATATAGCAATTCACATAATCTAGTAAATCTAGTAAATATAGCAATTCACATAATCTAGTAAATCTAGTAAATATAGCAATTCACATAATCTAGTAAATCTAGTAAATATAGCAATTCACATAATCTAGTAAATCTAGTAAATATAGCAATTCACATAATCTAGTAAATCTAGTAAATATAGCAATTCACATAATCTAGTAAATCTAGTAAATATAGCAATTCACAGAATCTAGTAAATCTAGTAAATATAGCAATTCACAGAATCTAGTAAATCTAGTAAATACAGCAATTCACAGAATCTAGTAAATCTAGTAAATACAGCAATTCACATAATCTAGTAAATCTAGTAAATATAGCAATTCACATAATCTAGTAAATCTAGTAAATATAGCAATTCACATAATCTAGTAAATCTAGTAAATATAGCAATTCACATAATCTAGTAAATCTAGTAAATATAGCAATTCACAGAATCTAGTAAATCTAGTAAATATAGCAATTCACAGAATCTAGTAAATCTAGTAAATACAGCAATTCACAGAATCTAGTAAATATAGCAATTCACAGAATCTAGTAAATACATCAATTCACAGAATCTAGTAAATACAGCAAATCACAAAATCTAGTAAATACAGCAATTCACATAATCTAGTAAATACAGCAATTCACAGAATCTAGTAAATATAGCGATTCACAGAATCTAGTAAATATAGCAATTCACATAATCTAGTAAATCTAGTAAATATAGCAATTCACAGAATCTAGTAAATATAGCAATTCACATAATCTAGTAAATATAGCAATTCACAGAATCTAGTAAATACAGCAATTCACAGAATCTAGTAAATCTAGTAAATATAGCAATTCACAGAATCTAGTAAATACAGCAATTCACAGAATCTAGTAAATACAGCAATTCACATAATCTAGTAAATCTAGTAAATACAGCAATTCACAGAATCTAGTAAATACAGCAATTCACATAATCTAGTAAATCTAGTAAATATAGCAATTCACATAATCTAGTAAATCTAGTAAATATAGCAATTCACATAATCTAGTAAATCTAGTAAATATAGCAATTCACATAATCTAGCAAATCTAGTAAATATAGCAATTCACAGAATCTAGTAAATCTAGTAAATACAGCAATTCACAGAATCTAGTAAATCTAGTAAATATAGCAATTCACAGAATCTAGTAAATCTAGTAAATACAGCAATTCACATAATCTAGTAAATCTAGTAAATACAGCAATTCACAGAATCTAGTAAATCTAGTATATACAGCAATTCACAGAATCTAGTAAATCTAGTAAATATAGCAATTCACATAATCTAGTAAATATAGCAATTCACATAATCTAGTAAATATAGCAATTCACATAATCTAGTAAATCTAGTAAATATAGCAATTCACATAATCTAGTAAATCTAGTAAATATAGCAATTCACATAATCTAGTAAATCTAGTAAATATAGCAATTCACATAATCTAGTAAATCTAGTAAATATAGCAATTCACATAATCTAGTAAATCTAGTAAATATAGCAATTCACATAATCTAGTAAATATAGCAATTCACAGAATCTAGTAAATATAGCAATTCACAGAATCTAGTAAATACAGATTCACATAATCTAGTAAATACAGCAATTCACAGAATCTAGTAAATCTAGTAAATACAGCAATTCACAGAATCTAGTAAATCTAGTAAATATAGCAATTCACATAATCTAGTAAATCTAGTAAATATAGCAATTCACATAATCTAGTAAATCTAGTAAATATAGCAATTCACATAATCTAGTAAATCTAGTAAATATAGCAATTCACATAATCTAGTAAATCTAGTAAATATAGCAATTCACATAATCTAGTAAATCTAGTAAATATAGCAATTCACATAATCTAGTAAATCTAGTAAATATAGCAATTCACATAATCTAGTAAATCTAGTAAATATAGCAATTCACATAATCTAGTAAATCTAGTAAATATAGCAATTCACATAATCTAGTTAAATATAGCAATTCACATTGTAATCTAGTAAATATAGCAATTCACAGAATCTAGTAATTGTATATAGCAATTCACATAATCTAGTAAATCTAGTAAATATAGCAATTCACATAATCTAGTAAATCTAGTAAATATAGCAATACATAATCTAGTAAATCTAGTAAATATAGCAATTCACAGAATCTAGTAAATCTAGTAAATACAGCAATTCACAGAATCTAGTAAATCTAGTAAATATAGCAATTCACATAATCTAGTAAATCTAGTAAATATAGCAATTCACATAATCTAGTAAATCTAGTAAATATAGCAATTCACATAATCTAGTAAATCTAGTAAATATAGCAATTCACATAATCTAGTAAATATAGCAATTCACAGAATCTAGTAAATATAGCAATTCACAGAATCTAGTAAATATAGTAATTCACAGAATCTAGTAAATATAGCAATTCACAGAATCTAGTAAATCTAGTAAATATAGCAATTCACATAATCTAGTAAATCTAGTAAATACAGCAATTCACATAATCTAGTAAATCTAGTAAATATAGCAATTCACATAATCTAGTAAATCTAGTAAAT
>CM026399.1:30148223-30169933 GCA_014843695.1 Archivesica marissinica
TAGAGGACATAGAAAACGCACACCTACATTATATACTAGAGGACATAGAAAACGCACACCTACATTATATACTAGAGGACATAGAAAACGCACACCTACATTATATACTAGAGGACATAGAAAACGCACACCTACATTATATACTAGAGGACATAGAAAACGCACACCTACATTATATACTAGAGGACATAGAAAACGCACACCTACATTATATACTAGAGGACATAGAAAACGCACACCTACATTATATACTAGAGGACATAGAAAACGCACACCTACATTATATACTAGAGGACATAGAAAACGCACACCTACATTATATACTAGAGGACATAGAAAACGCACACCTACATTATATACTAGAGGACATAGAAAACGCACACCTACATTATATACTAGAGGACATAGAAAACGCACACCTACATTATATACTAGAGGACATAGAAAACGCACACCTACATTATATACTAGAGGACATAGAAAACGCACACCTACATTATATACTAGAGGACATAGAAAACGCACACCTACATTATATACTAGAGGACATAGAAAACGCACACCTACATTATATACTAGAGGACATAGAAAACGCACACCTACATTATATACTAGAGGACATAGAAAACGCACACCTACATTATATACTAGAGGACATAGAAAACGCACACCTACATTATATACTAGAGGACATAGAAAACGCACACCTACATTATATACTAGAGGACATAGAAAACGCACACCTACATTATATACTAGAGGACATAGAAAACGCACACCTACATTATATACTAGAGGACATAGAAAACGCACACCTACATTATATACTAGAGGACATAGAAAACGCACACCTACATTAAATACTAGAGGACATAGAAAACGCACACCTACATTATATACTAGAGGAAATAGAAAACGCACACCTACATTATATACTAGAGGACATAGACGCACACCTACATTATATACTAGAGGTCATAGAAAACACACACCTACAGTATATACTAGAGGACATAGAAAACGCACACCTACATTAAATACTAGAGGACATAGAAAACGCACACCTATATTAAATACTAGAGGACATAGAAAACGCACACCTACATTATATACTAGAGGACATAGAAAACGCACACCTACATTATATACTAGAGGACATAGAAAACGCACACCTACATTATATACTAGAGGACATAGAAAACGCACACCTACATTATATACTAGAGGACATAGAAAACGCACACCTACATTATATACTAGAGGACATAGAAAACGCACACCTACATTATATACTAGAGGACATAGAAAACGCACACCTACATTATATACTAGAGGACATAGAAAACGCACACCTACATTATATACTAGAGGACATAGAAAACGCACACCTACATTATATACTAGAGGACATAGAAAACGCACACCTACATTATATACTAGAGGACATAGAAAACGCACACCTACATTATATACTAGAGGACATAGAAAACGCACACCTACATTATATACTAGAGGACATAGAAAACGCACACCTACATTATATACTAGAGGACATAGAAAACGCACACCTACATTATATACTAGAGGACATAGAAAACGCACACCTACATTATATACTAGAGGACATAGAAAACGCACACCTACATTATATACTAGAGGACATAGAAAACGCACACCTACATTATATACTAGAGGACATAGAAAACGCACACCTACATTATATACTAGAGGACATAGAAAACGCACACCTACATTATATACTAGAGGACATAGAAAACGCACACCTACATTATATACTAGAGGACATAGAAAACGCACACCTACATTATATACTAGAGGACATAGAAAACGCACACCTACATTATATACTAGAGGACATAGAAAACGCACACCTACATTATATACTAGAGGACATAGAAAACGCACACCTACATTATATACTAGAGGACATAGAAAACGCACACCTACATTATATACTAGAGGACATAGAAAACGCACACCTACATTATATACTAGAGGACATAAACGCACACCTACATTATATACTAGAGGACATAGAAAACGCACACCTACATTATATACTAGAGGACATAGAAAACGCACACCTACATTATATACTAGAGGACATAGAAAACGCACACCTACATTATATACTAGAGGACATAGACGCACACCTACATTATATACTAGAGGACATAGAAAACGCACACCTACATTATATACTAGAGGACATAGAAAACGCACACCTACATTATATACTAGAGGACATAGAAAACGCACACCTACATTATATACTAGAGGACATAGAAAACGCACACCTACATTATATACTAGAGGACATAGAAAACGCACACCTACATTATATACTAGAGGACATAGAAAACGCACACCTACATTATATACTAGAGGACATAGAAAACGCACACCTACATTATATACTAGAGGACATAGAAAACGCACACCTACATTATATACTAGAGGACATAGAAAACGCACACCTACATTATATACTAGAGGACATAGAAAACGCACACCTACATTATATACTAGAGGACATAGAAAACGCACACCTACATTATATACTAGAGGACATAGAAAACGCACACCTACATTATATACTAGAGGACATAGAAAACGCACACCTACATTATATACTAGAGGACATAGAAAACGCACACCTACATTATATACTAGAGGACATAGAAAACGCACACCTACATTATATACTAGAGGACATAGAAAACGCACACCTACATTATATACTAGAGGACATAGAAAACGCACACCTACATTATATACTAGAGGACATAGAAAACGCACACCTACATTATATACTAGAGGACATAGAAAACGCACACCTACATTATATACTAGAGGACATAGAAAACGCACACCTACATTATATACTAGAGGACATAGAAAACGCACACCTACATTATATACTAGAGGACATAGAAAACGCACACCTACATTATATACTAGAGGACATAGAAAACGCACACCTACATTATATACTAGAGGACATAGAAAACGCACACCTACATTATATACTAGAGGACATAGAAAACGCACACCTACATTATATACTAGAGGACATAGAAAACGCACACCTACATTATATACTAGAGGACATAGAAAACGCACACCTACATTATATACTAGAGGACATAGAAAACGCACACCTACATTATATACTAGAGGACATAGAAAACGCACACCTACATTATATACTAGAGGACATAGAAAACGCACACCTACATTATATACTAGAGGACATAGAAAACGCACACCTACATTATATACTAGAGGACATAGAAAACGCACACCTACATTATATACTAGAGGACATAGAAAACGCACACCTACATTATATACTAGAGGACATAGAAAACGCACACCTACATTATACTAGAGGACATAGAAAACGCACACCTACATTATATACTAGAGGACATAGAAAACGCACACCTACATTATATACTAGAGGACATAGAAAACGCACACCTACATTATATACTAGAGGACATAGAAAACGCACACCTACATTATATACTAGAGGACATAGAAAACGCACACCTACATTATATACTAGAGGACATAGAAAACGCACACCTACATTATATACTAGAGGACATAGAAAACGCACACCTACATTATATACTAGAGGACATAGAAAACGCACACCTACATTATATACTAGAGGACATAGAAAACGCACACCTACATTATATACTAGAGGACATAGAAAACGCACACCTACATTATATACTAGAGGACATAGAAAACGCACACCTACATTATATACTAGAGGACATAGAAAACGCACACCTACATTATATACTAGAGGACATAGAAAACGCACACCTACATTATATACTAGAGGACATAGAAAACGCACACCTACATTATATACTAGAGGACATAGAAAACGCACACCTACATTATATACTAGAGGACATAGAAAACGCACACCTACATTATATACTAGAGGACATAGAAAACGCACACCTACATTATATACTAGAGGACATAGAAAACGCACACCTACATTATATACTAGAGGACATAGAAAACGCACACCTACATTATATACTAGAGGACATAGAAAACGCACACCTACATTATATACTAGAGGACATAGAAAACGCACACCTACATTATATACTAGAGGACATAGAAAACGCACACCTACATTATATACTAGAGGACATAGAAAACGCACACCTACATTATATACTAGAGGACATAGAAAACGCACACCTACATTATATACTAGAGGACATAGAAAACGCACACCTACATTATATACTAGAGGACATAGAAAACGCACACCTACATTATATACTAGAGGACATAGAAAACGCACACCTACATTATATACTAGAGGACATAGAAAACGCACACCTACATTATATACTAGAGGACATAGAAAACGCACACCTACATTATATACTAGAGGACATAGAAAACGCACACCTACATTATATACTAGAGGACATAGAAAACGCACACCTACATTATATACTAGAGGACATAGAAAACGCACACCTACATTATATACTAGAGGACATAGAAAACGCACACCTACATTATATACTAGAGGACATAGAAAACGCACACCTACATTATATACTAGAGGACATAGAAAACGCACACCTACATTATATACTAGAGGACATAGAAAACGCACACCTACATTATATACTAGAGGACATAGAAAACGCACACCTACATTATATACTAGAGGACATAGAAAACGCACACCTACATTATATACTAGAGGACATAGAAAACGCACACCTACATTATATACTAGAGGACATAGAAAACGCACACCTACATTATATACTAGAGGACATAGAAAACGCACACCTACATTATATACTAGAGGACATAGAAAACGCACACCTACATTATATACTAGAGGACATAGAAAACGCACACCTACATTATATACTAGAGGACATAGAAAACGCACACTACATTAATACTAGAGGACATAGAAAACGCACACCTACATTATATACTAGAGGACATAGAAAACGCACACCTACATTATATACTAGAGGACATAGAAAACGCACACCTACATTATATATATGTAAACGAAATACGAAGGATTCCATCAAAGATATATCACATCTTTATTACAAAACACAAACTCAACAACTAAAAAGATTCCAAAATGTTTAAAACTATGCATTTATATAGTTATTGTGTTTCATGTAATACACACTTATCCGAAGTGTGCGTTTTCTATGTCTACTAGTTTATGTCCAGTTTCATGAAAATTCATATACAACGTTTTGGATTGTCCTGTTCACAGTCATTGTCAAATGCAAGCCCTGGGTTTGCAGCTCTCAGAGTGCGATTATCTAGTTGAAATATGTGTTTATCATGTTCTATTGTATACATCTATTTGTTTAGCTGTGAAGTCGAGTTGCATCTAGCTGCATCTAGCTGCATGAGTGATACATCATATTTAATTGTCATTTTTGGCTGACC
Organism: Archivesica marissinica; assembly: GCA_014843695.1. NCBI lineage: Eukaryota > Metazoa > Mollusca > Bivalvia > Venerida > Vesicomyidae > Archivesica > Archivesica marissinica. The sequence goes on from CM026399.1 coordinate 30,153,729, forward strand.
GATTAGCGCAGTGGTTAGGGTGCTCGCTTCTCACCAATGCGACCCGGGTTAGATCCTCGGACCGGGAAGTATGTGAGATGGTACGGTGGTCGCCAGATCGGACATGTGGGTTTTTTCCGGGTAGTCCGGTTTCCTCCCACACGAATAACCACATTTACGCTTTCATCCGCGCCAACGAGAGTGATTAATATAAGTTGTTTGAACTGGCTTTGCAATCGTTGTAAATAATCAAGTTTAAACAATTGTCATTTCAGCTTATCTGGAAGAAGATCGTCTGGTAAAACTGGTGGTTTATGTTTGCGGGTATGGCAACTAGTCCAGATCGAGGCGCATACCAAGACCAATGAGGGCCGGAAGTTTCTACAATGTGTTATGGATGTTCGTCATAATATTCGCTACAATTTGCTACATTCAGCTATTGGCAAATATTAATCTACCACTAAATACGTCTTTAGAAGACGATACAGTGACAGTTCTGAATGGGGAGGAAAGGCTGTTCCATACCTCTGTAGCGGCTAAACATGCGTCAGAGACGGACCAGCGGGGGCAAGGGATAGTACTGTCTTTCAAACGAAATTCCAGTCTAGTCACACAATGGATACTTCGTTCAACATATGCATTTATTAGCAACCAAACAGTAACTAACCAAACAGTGTTCACCAATAAACCATTAAGAAACCAAGCATTTATGAGGAACAATACATTAAATAACCTGACAGCCGACTTTCACGTACTGAAGAATTCGAGCGCAAATATTCGAATTAATAATGTAATTGTGCAACGTCATAACGGAAGTGACGTTGTGACAAATAAATCATTGCCAGTACTGTTAAAAGAAGATATGTTGCTGAATACTAACAAAGTGGTTTCCAATGACAACGATATACCAGAAATTGATAATTTAGGCATTGAACGAATCATCAATAATTCGGTAATAAATCACAGCAATTTTACGTATCTGCATGAACATATTTCTAAAAATAGAACGATGAAAGAGCATCGGAATTTGCCGAACGTAAGGAAATCAAGAAGACCGAACTACTGTCCGCTATGGCCAAGCGAATTAGGTATATATATTCAACCATGGTCAGGTTGATTGACTCTATATATGTGTACATGATACAGCTGCTTTGATGGTATGTATGTGTGCTTACGTTTATTTATCGTCGCTACCGGTTGCCCATATTAGCGACGCATCCTGAAGAGATTAGTCAATTTAGATTATTTGAAGGATAGTGCAACGATACAGACATAGACCCATTCCAGAGTCTCCTCTAGTTCTTTTACGTGCATGGTGTAAAGTACCGACACTAGACCTCGGTTTAAAGTCCCATCTGAAAGACTGTTAAATTTATTAGTCAGACGGGGGAATCGAATCTACGATCCCTGGATTACCAGTCCAACGTGTTAACCACTGGACTACAGATCCGTCAAGCATGGTCATGTTGATTGCCTCTCTCTCTCTCTCTATATATATATATATATATATATATATGTTCCTGGTATATACAGCTGTTTGTATAGTATGTCAGCACAACTAAGCTTATATATACGTGTTAGTGTCAGCACAGTGTTAGATATATATATAGATAGATTTCTTTATAAAGATGGCGGCCTAATTAGTCCAGGAACTAATCCTCTTCGGGGTCGTCTAAAATAAAACTTTATGGCATACATAATTACAGAATTCAATATACTTGTACAATGTTGGTTTAAACATATGTATTCATTCATAATGTACAGTACATTTCTATTGTATACAGAATGAAAATGGATTTAGCCGACTGCTTGAAGCTTTATAAATGCGTGCAACGTAGGCGACTAAGACGTAAACGTATTATGTTGTACAATGTTGAAGAACGTATCTTAACTAATAGTGTGCCAGACCTTCCTTCATTAACCGTACATTTTTAAACCAGAGGTTTTATTTCTAAGCATGGAATTTGGGTCAATAATTAATTAAATAAATAGTTCTAAGTATAGCGACAAGGGCTTTAGGTAATTAATTCCAATGCAAGATGCTGTTGGATACGTACATTAATGTTGTAGCAATATGCACGCAGTAGTAAGATATCCAACAAGAATTAAGGTCAATTTTTTTTTCATTCCATTTTACAAGCATACATAACATGCATATACACACATAATATTTTAGGACCACATAATTTATAGTTATATTTCATATTAAGATATGTATGCAATATAATTATATTAATACGACATACATATCGTATACGTGCACCTCAAAAATACCCTTTAATGTAGTGGTATGCAATTATCCATGCATTTTTACAAAGTGGAAATTGAATTTTCATATTAATGGAGAAAGTATCAAAGAATTTAGTAGAAGAATTTTATTTTATTAAAAATAAATAAAAAATGTATTTTTTTATGTTTTGTGCATAATTTGCATTTGCACATCACTCACTACTAGAATACACCACTCACTGCTGACTTACACTGCCCACTACTGGAATACACCACTCACTGCTGACTTACACTGCCCACTACTGGAATACACCACTCACTGCTGACTTACACTGCCCACTACTGGAATACACCACTCACTGCTGACTTACACTGCCCACTACTGGAATACACCACTCACTGCTGACTTACACTGCCCACTACTGGAATACACCACTCACTGCTGACTTACACTGCCCACTACTGGAATACACCACTCACTGCTGACTTACACTGCCCACTACTGGAATACACCACTCACTGCTGACTTACACTGCCCACTACTGGAATACACCACTCACTGCTGACTTACACTGCCCACTACTGGAATACACCACTCACTGCTGACTTACACTGCCCACTACTGGAATACACCACTCACTGCTGACTTACACTGCCCACTACTGGAATACACCACTCACTGCTGACTTACACTGCCCACTACTGGAATACACCACTCACTGCTGGCTTACACTGCCCACTACTGGAATACACCACTCACTGCTGGTTTACACTGCCCACTACTGGAATACACCACTCACTGCTGGCTTACACTGCCCACTACTAGAATACACCACTCACTGCTGACTTACACTGCCCACTACTGGAATACACCACTCACTGCTGGTGTACACTGCCCACTACTGGAATACACCACTCACTGCTGGTGTACACTGCCCACTACTAGAATACACCACTCACTGCTGGTGTACACTGCCCGGAAACACCACTCACTGTGTGTACACTGCCCATGCTGGAATACACCACTCACTGCTGGTGTACACTGCCCACTACTGAATACACCACTCACTGCTGGTGTACACTGCCACTCTGGAATACACCACTCACTGCTGGTGTACACTGCCCACTACTGGAATACACCACTCACTGCTGGTGTACACTGCCCACTACTGGAATACACCACTCACTGCTGACTTACACTGCCCACTACTGGAATACACCACTCACTGCTGACTTACACTGCCCACTACTGGAATACACCACTCACTGCTGACTTACACTGCCCACTACTGGAATACACCACTCACTGCTGACTTACACTGCCCACTACTGGAATACACCACTCACTGCTGACTTACACTGCCCACTACTAGAATACACCACTCACTGCTGGTTTACACTGCCCACTACTGGAATACACCACTCACTGCTGGTTACACTGCCCACTACTGGAATACACCACTCACTGCTGACTTACACTGCCCACTACTAGAATACACCACTCACTGCTGACTTACACTGCCCACTACTGGAATACACCACTCACTGCTGGGTACACTGCTTGGTTTGTGTTACACTGCCCACTACTGGAATACACCACTCACTGCTGACTTACACTGCCCACTACTGGAATACACCACTCACTGCTGACTTACACTGCCCACTACTGGAATACACCACTCACTGCTGACTTACACTGCCCACTACTAGAATACACAACTCACTGCTGACTTACACTGCCCACTACTGGAATACACCACTCACTGCTGACTTACACTGCCCACTACTAGAATACACCACTCACTGCTGGCTTACACTGCCCACTACTAGAATACACCACTCACTGCTGACTTACACTGCCCACTGCTAGCAGTACAGCAGTACACTGCTCACTGCTAACTGCACCCACATTAGAAGGATAGGCTATATATTAGAGAAAGTTAGAGATTGAAATTAATCGATAAAAATCGTTTCTTATGATGCAAAGTTATTCCATTTAAGATTATGGTCGTCGATTTTGTCATTTATTAGTGTAAATTCTTTTTTTTCAATTGATCTTCTTATTTTTAAATATGAAATAAAATGTTCAGATTTGGCTATACATTTGCGGCATGTCATAAGAAAAAATATATAATTTCATTAACATTATTATAAAATTTGTGACATTATTTCGCTCACTATTATGCCAAAACATACCAAGATCAATTGTTATTGTGTTCACATTATATGGAATAGTAGATCTAAAGGTTGTTTAAAATTATTCAATTTAATTTGGATAGTTTTTTGAAAATCAAGCGTGGCAGGGGTGTTCAATTTATGTATGGGCGTCTTCGTTTATAAAAACAATATACACTTATCATATAGATTTTATTCTTTATTACAGTCTCATCAATAGGTCGTTTAAAATTATTCAATTTAATTTGGATAGTTTTTTGAAAATCAAGTGATGAGCTTGGCAGGGTGTTCAATCGATTTGTGGGCGTCTTCGTTTATAAAAACAATATACACTTATCATATAGATTTTATTCTTTATTACAGTCTCATCAATAGGTCGTTTAAAATTATTCAATTTAATTTGGATAGCTATTTGGAAAATCAAGCGAAGAGCCTGGCAGGGGTGTTCAATTGATTTGTGGGCGTCTTCGTTTATAAAAACAATATACACTTATCATATTCTTTATTACAGTCTCATCAATGTACAGCATATAACAAACATCGATAATATATATAATAACGGTTTCAACATCGTATGTATTAATAATGATATATTTATACATTATAAGGCTAACTCGGGGATTCACCTTGACACCTACTCGGCCTATGACCGGGAAAATAAATGGGTTACATCGATACAGGACGATACAAAATGAGGGTCCAGAAGGGACACAACCAGATGTATGTTCTTGCTTGTTGTAGCTCAGATTGTTAGAAACTCATTCTGCACATTTCTAAATTTTATTTCAGTTGGTCCTATGCAAGTCGATCAGCTGCAAAACATTACAGACATTCCAGAAGCCAACCGGAAGTTGATCCGAGAAGGGGGCCGATTTAAGCCCCCAGATTGTGAACCAAGAGAGCGTACCGCAATCATAATTCCGTACAGGGAGAGGGAGAAACATTTAATGGTATGGGTATGCCTAATTATTTAATGGTATGAGTATACCTAATTATTTAATGGTATGGGTATACCTAATTATTTAATTGTATGGGTATACCTAATTATTTAATTGTATGGGTATACCTAATTATTTAATTGAATGGGTATACCTAATTATTTAATTGAATGGGTATTCCTAATTCATGTTATATTTTCGAATCTCGTACGTCAGCAATACGTGTGGTTAGGTTTAGTTTGTTTAGATTGCGTTTGGTGCTATCATCGCACCAACAGCTTAGGTCATATGGCTACTTCCAGCTGTTATTGCTCAGAAAGACCTCGACTGGCCCTTCGAGCAGAATGTCGGGCAAGGACGGGCACCCGAGTAGAACCACCGACCTTCCGCTAGCCAACAGTATAGGTTCCTGGGAATAGGCGTTGATAAATGTTGCCTGGTCAGTCATATAAATATACCGATACCATTAATTAGGCCGTATTGAGTTTCTGATAATATCAACACATGGGGAAACCTAGGTGGTATTCCGTGTAATTATTGATTATCATTAATCTTGTTTAATAGACCTATTAGCACGTGACTAAATTAATTACGTAGTTTAATCGATAGCGAGGCACTGCAATGTTGATAAAACTGTATAATTGGCCGCCATTTTGTACGGGTCAACGGAATGGTAAATAGTTTTAAAATGTACAGTGTGCGTCTGATTTGACATATTTACTCAAGATTTAAGTCGTCCTTGCTACAATTACGCCGTCTCGATCCTTTACCATATAAGCCCACCTCTTGTCGATATAACACAGAAAAGCGAAATTATATGTTGACGCAATTTTGCAATGTAAATGAGGCTACGGGAGCATTCGTGTATTTTCTGAATGAAATGATCGTGCATAATCATGCCTGTTCGTTGATTTCCTAAACGATTCCGTTTCTATTTTTAACGATCGTATCTTGCAAATAAGAGTTGTCGTTCTTCAATCAACATCCTAGAAAATACGGGTGTAACGTAAGTGGCGCTACACTCGGAAATCAAGTTTCCCCAGGCTGTCTGTCCATTTGTCAGAAGTAAATTAGTGAACAATCGACAGACAAAAACCCAGTCTAGGTGGAACTGTACGTGTTGAAAGCGATAATGTTACGAGCATCAGCTATGCCCAGCATACTACCCATACCGCTACCCTTGCCCCAATCCCAATCCATAACCAAGCTTGCAATGATTCATTGGATCAGAACACTTTATAGTGCACTGTTTCGGTGGGTGCGCCCATTCGGCACTCTACATTTGGGTATACATTGGGCTGTGAACATCTGCATATCAGCATGTTTCTAAGCTTTCTGTTTTACATTGACACAGGCGCTACTTCAACATTTACATACAGTTTTACATTGACACAGGCGCTACTCCAACATTTACATACAGTTTTAAATTGACACAGGCGCTACTCCAACATTTACATACAGTTTTAAATTGACACAGGCGCTACTCCAACATTTACATACAGTTTTACATTGACACAGGCGCTACTCCAACATTTACATACAGTTTTACATTGACACAGGCGCTACTCCAACATTTACATACAGTTCTGCAGAGACAGAAGATAGAGTATGGAATCTATGTTGTGGAAATGGTAAGTTCTTAGCACACGTCTATATATATATACTCTTTGTGTCCTCATTTCCATGTAAATATTTCGTGCACATATTACGTGTACGTATTCCGTGTACGTATTCCGTGTACGTATTCCATGTACGTATTCCATGTACATAGTTCGTATACATATTCCATGTACGTATTCCGTTTACATAGTTTGTGTACGTACATACGTACTCCATATACAATCCGCATACGTATTCCACGTACGTACTCCATATACAATCCGCATACGTATTCCACGTACGTACTCCATATACAATCCGCATACGTATTCCACGTACGTACTCCATATACAATCCGCATACGTATTCCATGTACGTATTCCATCTACAATCCGCATACGTATTCCATCTACAATCCGCATACGTATTCCACGTACGTATTCCATCTACAATCCGCATACGTATTCCACGTACGTATTCCATATACAATCCGCATACGTATTCCATATACAATCCGCATACATATTCCACGTACGTACTCCATATACAATCCGCATACATATTCCACGTACGTATTCCATATACAATCCGCATACATATTCCACGTACGTATTCCATATACAATCCGCATACATATTCCACGTACGTATTCCATATCAATCCGCATACATATTCCACGTACGTATTCCATATACAATCCGCATACATATTCCACGTACGTATTCCATATACAATCCGCATACATATTCCACGTACGTACTCCATATACAATCCGCATACATATTCCACGTACGTATTCCATATACAATCCGCATACGTATTCCACGTACGTATTCCATATACAATCCGCATACATATTCCACGTACGTACTCCATATACAATCCGCATACATATTCCACGTACGTATTCCATATACAATCCGCATACATATTCCACGTACGTATTCCATATACAATCCGCATACATATTCCACGTACGTATTCCATATACAATCCGCATACGTATTCCACGTACGTATTCCATATACAATCCGCATACGTATTCCACGTACGTATTCCATATACAATCCGCATACATATTCCACGTACGTATTCCATATACAATCCGCATACGTATTCCACGTAAGTATTCCATCTACAATCCGCATACGTATTCCACGTACGCATTTTATGTACATATTCCGTGTACGTATTCTCTTTGTGATGAAAGGTCGAGTATCTATTAGTTAACAGAACATATTATACTTACAGTATTATTAATATAAATATTATACATATATGTGTGACTGGGGGGGGGGGTGAGAATTTTGTGAAGTGTCAGGTGTTGTGATATATTATAGGCTTACCCGACACAGTTCAATCGGGGTCTTCTAGCGAACGTCGGATTTCTAACGGCGTCCAGTATACTACCGTACACTTGTTTCATCATCCATGACGTCGACTTGCTGATGAACGACGATAGAAACATGTACCGATGTGGCAGAGTTCCCAGACACCTTACAGCATCAAACAGCAAATACAATAACAAGTACGTTATCGTTTTATCACATATCTGTTGTTTGTATAACGAATAGTGTAGGCGTTGGTTGCATCACGTGATTAAGGAACGAGCTAGTTTAGCTTATACAAATTTATGTTAGCTCGATTTTTTAAAACTTTTATTTATTTTACAACGATTGCGAAGCAAGTTCTAACAACTTATATTAATCACTCTCGTTGGCGCGGATGAAAGCGTATATGTGGTCATTCATGTGGGAGGAAACCGGAGTACCCGGAGAAAACCCACCTGTCCGATATGGGGACCATCGTACCATCTCACATACTTCTCGGTCCGAGGATATTAGCTCGATTGTGAAACAAGTTCTTATAACTTATATTAATCATTCTTGAGACCTCATTCCTGATGGAACCCATCGCCATGGGTCATATGAGAGAAGAGGCAACGTAGAATTTAAATGCCATGCTTAAGGGCACAATCGTAACGGCTCCAGCGTTGCTCGAACTCCGGGCCTTTCGCACATGAAGCGAACCCACTATCATTGAGCTATCACGAATTTCACGAACTACTGAATGTACGTTGAACTCATATTTTTGCGGTTACTTTTTTTTCAACACAGCCTTTCTTCGAATTCAATTGACGGCAACTTTTATTATCAAAGTAAAACTTTCGAGACAACATGCATTATTTACGAAGCTATGTCTAACAGTAACTGCTATGTAAAACAATGCACATACATAGCTAAGTCCAACAATATATTTGTTTATGTTATCATATTTAATGCAATAAATATATTGAATTGACTTGAATATGTTGAGCAAAATATAATGAGACTTGATGTATTAACGTTACTCAGAAAACAAGTACACCACGGCATTATAATTCTTGAACTGGCATAATTCTAATTGGCTGATTCAGCCCATGTGATCGCCGTTCATAGCCCAATGAACAGCACTGTGTGCTTTACGTTTATTTATCGTCGCTACCGGTTGCCCATATGAGCGACGCCTTCTGAAGAGATCAGTAATTTTAGATTTTGGAGGATAGTGCAATGATACAGACAGAGACCCATTACAGAGTCTCCTCTGGTTCGTGTACGTGCACGGTGTAAAGCACCGACAAGAGACCTCGGTTTAACATCCCATCTGAAAGACTGTTAATTTTATTAGGGTCAGATGGGGGATCGAACCTGCGATCCCTGGATTACCAGTCCAGCGTTTTACCACTTGGCTACAGATCCGTTGAACAGCACAGTTATTATATTCTCTTAAGTATCCAAAGTGATTATTAATGCGCGATTCCGCAAACATATAGTCCGTTCCAACACTATTGAGACGTGTACAGCGTAAAGGGTGATGGACATGTTGACAAATCAACAAGTTTTGTAATTTGTAAATTCTTATGTTATACTTATAACAATTCAATGAAACACAGAAAATGAACATTTAGTTGTTAACCCGTGTACTTGTCTACATTATGTGGTGTCCGCCTTCGTGGTCGAGTGGTTAAGGCCGCTGACTTGTATACCACTGTAACCTATCATCACTGATGGTCACGGGTTCGAGCCTCGCTCAGACCGTGTCTCATTTATTTGAAAAAGTTGGCAGTTTCTTACGGAGGTTGGTGCACCCAAGTACTGGTTAACCACTGGAGCCTGCCCAGGAAAGATGTTGTTAGGTAAATTGCCCGTCGGCGATATAGCCCAAAATGGTGCTGATGCAGGCGTAAAACCCGAAATATAACATAACATTATGTGGTATGTTTATATTCTAGGCTACCATATCTGGCATATTTTGGCGGTGTAGAAGCGTTTACCCCCGAACAGTACTGGAAGGTGAATGGTTTTTCCAACCTGTTCTTTGGATGGGGTGGTGAGGACGACGATATGGTTTATCGGTAACGTATATATCGTGATAGTTCTAAAACATAGATTGTGTAGCCCGTACCGGATACTTATTTATAGTGTCTGCCTTGATTTGTTCATGGATAATACGACAGTGTGTGGGGGGGGGGGTGTCCGTGGTCGAGTGGTTAGGGTCGTTGAAATTACATGTACTTCAAGTAAGGAAGCTATTCAGCTGCCTTGCGAAATGTTTGCGGTTCTACCCGGGTTCATTTCACTTGTGAAATATTGCTCGGAGAGGTCCCTTGGCCCCGAGATTATAAAACTTTACTCCAATCTCAAGCTACTGATTGGTTCAGTTGAGTATAATTATCAAACTCAACCAATCAAATTACTTGAGCGTGAGTTTGAGATCTGAGAACAGTTTTATAACCCCCTACCCAGGATCTAGCTTCACCTAGATAGTCGCCATATGGCCTACTATCTGTATGACCACGTGTGACATGGTGAGACATTACCCCATCCCCTCCCCCTAAATGCAAATCCACCAACACAGTCCGCACCCCCTACGGAGTCCATCCTATACCTCAAATATCCGAATTAGTGGGTTTGTGGTTTACAATGGCTGCGGCATATTTCGCGTTCTTAATATTTACACTGAGTTTCATTGGACGAAGGTCATCTTGCAACGATTCAAGAACACGCGATGCTACCAGGGCTTTCAATTATCGAGTGGAATGCTTGATAGATCCATGTGGCGTCCGTGGTCCAATGGTAGAGCGTCGGATTCGGAATCGAACGGTCCGGATTCGATCCTCAGTCAGACCACGTATATAGTGTCATTGAGCAAGGTACCTCACACACACATTGCTTTAGTACTGGTTAACCGCTATGGTCGGATAAGCATGCCCAAGAAAACATGTCTATGTCCCCGGAAGTGGTTTGATATTAATGGAACAAGCCGAATGGTAAAACATATGATAGAGCTACCGTCTTACAAATCAAATAGCCTATAAGTATACCCACACCATGTTTCTAGAAATCGTATAGCGCCCGATTATAAATATATTTGGTAGCGCAGTGAAGTAGTGATAGCGCAATGATAGCAGGTTCGTTTCAGGTGCGTAAGGCCCGTAGTTCGAGCCCCACTGGAGCCGTTACGAGTGTGCCATTATGCAAGGCATTTATATTGAATTCCGCATTGCCTCTTCTTTCTCCCTCGTGGCGATGGATTCCATCAGGAATGAGGTCTCGAGAGTAAATAATATAAGTTGTAAGAACTTGTTTCGCAATCGAGCTAAAATAAATTTGTATAAAGTAAAGCTATAAATATATTATGTATAGTTTGGATATCTCTTTCAGGATCTTTTATACTAACCAGCATTTCTCTCGCCCTCGGCAGCAGATTGGGGGATATGTAGCAATAGATCATGGGCAAGACCTCGCAAACCCAGCAAACCCTCACAGGTACATTGTACATAACACGATCACAACAATACACATTCATATTTAGGCTGTCCGATTTGCGCGGGTTCGATCCTCAGACCTGGAAGTTTTTTAACCATATTTTATTGCAAATCAATATAAACTTATGTCATACACGTAAAGATACAATACATAGCATGAACATATAAATGGTTTGAGCCACACGTTTTAAAACATTAGACAACGGTCCGCACCGGGAAGTATGTGAGCTGGTACGGTGGTCGCCAGATCGGATATGTGGGTTTTCTCCGGTAGTCCGGTTTCCACCAACACGAATGACCACAGATACGCTTTCATCCGCGCCAACGAGAGTGATTAATATAAGTTGTAAGACCTTGCTTCGCAATCGTTGTAAAATAAATCAAGTTTAAACTCAATCATATCTCCTAGTATAATGACATATGAACATACAATTTTAAACTTCCTTCCGGAAATGGAACTTTCTATGAAATGCATTAAAGCGACTTTATATCGTAATAAAGGATATACATATATGTTGGTAATAAATAATTAAATTCCCACAATAACGAAGAAAAATCAAATAAACATGGCAGCGTCGTATAAAATGCTTAATGCGCATGCGTAGTGCATCACCAGATGTTGAAACAGCTGATTGCTTGAGATGTTTGTTCTGATTCCCGATAGAGAACGATGCGTTCCGAATGTACGTAGGGCGTTGCGAACCGATTCAAAACACATTGTTTAGCGAAGCATGTTTTTAATTACGGTGTAAAATTCTTACATTTTAGAAAAGCCCTTGTGAGATCTGCCCGCCAAAGAATGGACAAAGATGGTGTTCGGAACGTGGCGTATAACCGACTATCTCTCGAATTTAAACCTCTTTTCACGTGGATCTATATCGCAGCCAAGGAAGCAAAAATAATGGAAGTTAGTTGAATCGTTCATTATATGTTTTTGATTTTTGAATAGATTTATTTTATGTTGACAAACGTGTATTTGGAATATGTTATCACTACCAAGAGATATAAATGCAACGCGATATTGAGGACGATACCATTACACTAAAATATAGTGAATCACGCTTTTAGTTTGACTAAGTGATTGTATCTCATTATACCTGGTCGATACCAACTACCTGGACCTGGTGTTTATGTTATTGGTTTTCTGTTTATATACATATCTCACATATCGCGTTGGACTACACTATACATAGATTCCACACATGATATGGAATTTAATTATAATGGTCATCTCTTCTAAATATAGTTCATCTGTACATAATTTACATATCAAGACGATAGTAGATCTACTATCGATACACTGATCTCTTCAACTGAGTTACACTTGTAGGGAGGGGTATGTTTTATTCTTTGTACGAAGTCTACTAGAAGCACTAAGGCTGTCCGATTAACGCAGTGGTTAGCGCGTTCGTTTCTCACCAATGCAACCCGGGTTCGATCCTCGGACCGCGAAGTATGTGAGATGGTACGATGGTCGCCAGATCGGACAGGTGGGTTTTCTCCGGTAGTCCGGTTTCCACCCACACGGATGACCACATGTGCGCTTTCATCCGCGCCAACGAGAGTGATTAAAACAGGGGGCATCCGTGACCGAGTTGCTAAGACCGTTGACTTCAAATCACTAGCCCCTCACCGCTGTATGGTCGAATCTCTCCCTCGGGGACGTCGAAGTTTGTCATATGTGTGTTGTACGTTTATTTATCGTCGTAACCGATTGCCCATATGAGCGACGCCTCATGAAGAAGTCATTTTAGATTTTTGGAGGATAGTGCAATGATACAGACAGAAACCCATTCCAGAGTCTCATCTGGTTCTTTTACGTGCACGGTGTAAAGCACCGACACGAGACCTCGGTTTAATGTCTCATCTGAAAGACTGTTAATTTTATTAGGGTCAGACGGGGGGTCGAACCTGCGATACCTTGATTACCAGTTCAGCGTGTTACCACTGGAGTACAGACCCGTCTGTAATTCTGTAATGTAAAGAAGCTTGGCCGTATTACCTAAACTGTTGGTGCACCTTTAAACTCCAAAACCAAAGCCTGTTCCATACAATCATGTATCATGTGACATGACGTGTTGATATATAGAGTTCATTCCAAATGTACACACCTTGAAATGAGACATTTAGATTTTATGAATGTACTCGTGTCTTCATAGAAGACTACATGAAATATAGGCGGACCGATTACTAATGTTGTCCGAAATTGTGACCAGATCCATTTCCTAATTACCTTTTTACTTCAATCTTTGCATTGATGTTTATATGTATATAATGCAATACAATATTATTTAATCTTTGATTTCATTCTATAAGTATTAGTTCTTGAAGTTTATATCTTATTTCCTATGAAAGTTTTACTGGTTACTGTTTACATGTTTCATTATGCTATGTCATGTTTTAATTTGTTGAGGGCCTCCTGGTAAATTTACTTAATTTTTCAAATGAGTCATCTCGTTAAATAAAGTCTTTATTATTATTATTATTATTAATCTACATAATTTATATTGTTTCAGAAATACCAAGAATATTTAGATGACGATTGACGCAACACTGCATGCAAGCATATGTATGTATATAAATATATGTACACAACTGTATGTAGAAACGAAAACGTCAGAGAAAGGGACACTCATCATAAGCTAGAGTGCCGGAAAACAGCTGGTTGAACTGGAATCGACTTTCAAAATCGCAGTGTATCGATAATCGTGATTAGTTACAAATTTGAAAGGACATAACGTACGTGTTCGTACCTGTACTGCTAGTTTGGTGTTCAGGGTGAGGTTGCTAGGGGTCCGGGGTCATGTCATCACCCTGGACAATTCTGTTTCCTTTAGATCGTCTGTGATTTTCATTCATTATGCATTCATTTGTTTCATTTTAATGAATTTAATGTCCGAGAGAAAGATTGTATACCTATGCTTAATATCATTTCATTTTAGTAATACTCACCGTGCGATCGTGATTTCACTTGCACGAGATTCACAGCGAAACCGCGAGCCTTGACTAGAATGATTTATTATGTTATAGTTCGGGTTTTACGCCTGCATCAGCACCATTTTGGGCTATATCGCCGGCGGGCAGTTTACCTAACAACACCTTTCCTGAGCAGGCTCCAGCGGTTAACCAGTACTTGGGTGCACCAACCTCCGTAAGAAACTGCCAACTTTTTCATATAAATGAGACACGGCCTGAGCGGGGCTCGAACCCGTGACCATCAGTGATGATATGTTACAGTGGTATACAAGTCAGCGACCTTATCCACTCGACTGACTAGAATGAATATGGCATTTTAGAACGTGTGTTTAACTAATGAAAAGTGTACATGCTTGTTAGACAGAAGAGCATGGCTCTATGATGAGTGTGCTCTTGTTACTGTGATAAAGAAGACATATAAATGTATTTGTCTTCATTTGTGTTGTCTTTGAATAACCCCCGCCGTTAGGAACAGATATTTAGAATGTCGAAGGCTGATATCAAGTTACCGATGGTCGATACCTAGGCTGATATGAAACTAGTCACGTAATAACGTCTTTATTACTTTGATATGAATTTGAACATTTAATAATCGAAATAATGCGCTCCGTTATCCATTTATTATTATTGAGTTAAGAAACTAGCACCGAGTGCGCATGCGTTATTAAAACGGAACTAGTTATAATACGGCTTTTTTCTGGTTTGATACGGACGTTTGACCATATCTAATCAGCAAGCGTAGTAACAAACTGAACACATAGCACATCAACATCGGTTGTAGACAGTATAGTTGTAGGTTTTGGTCAGGTTGCACTATCGTCTACAACATGTATCTAATATTTCTAACGACCAGTCAAGCTATATCTGTAAAATCCCTAGTACTGTTAACCACCTACATGTACAGTGAAACCCCTCAAAACCGGAACTCCTCTAAATCGGAATTCCCTCCAAACCGGACAATTTTCGCGGTCCACATATTTTCCCTTCTTTGTTCATTGTAAAAAAACCTACCATAACATTGATAATTATATTTCATAATTATTGATCAAATACGGAACCACCGACAAGTCATTACGTACAAACAAATTTGAGCTTATACATGTATATATTTTATTCCACATGTGTAAGTTATTAGTTCTTTAGTAACTGCCAAAATCTAAGCATGTCTCAGCCTCCTTCTAAGCGTCGTAGAGTTGAACTGTCCCTTGAGGACAAATTGAAATTAATCAGAGAATCTGAATCTGTACCAAAACCAACACTGAAGGTGTTAGGAGAAAAATATGGTTTTGGGAAGTCCACGGTATCCGACATCCTAAAGAAGAAATTGGTGTTTGTGAATCAATGGGAAAAGAACTCAAATGCCGGCAAATGTAGATTCAATAACGCCTGTAAATTCGACAAATTGAATGACATGGTATGGGAATGGTTTTGCAAGGTAATTTTAGTGTCATTTCTTGTTATCCCTGTATCCATACAGACATTTGTTCAAAACGTTATCTCCC
>CM026399.1:30170933-30314491 GCA_014843695.1 Archivesica marissinica
CTTGTTATTCCTGTATTCATACAGACATTTGTTCAAACCTTTATCCCCCCCCCTCATCCGAAATCCCCTCTAAACCGAAAACCCCTCCAAACCGAACTTCTCTTCTGGTTCGGAAGCCGTTCGGTTTAGAGGGGTTTCACTGTATCATGTAGTCTGACAGTTCTATGGCATGTGTTCACAAGCCTCATAGTGCTCGTACGCAGGATAATTCATATTGGGTGGGTAATTGTTTTCATTCGTCAGACCAAACACGAGCGTGTGGCGTGATCCGCATCGTTTGACGTGGGCTTTGGGGTTTCCCCAAAATACGTTTAAACCATCAGTCCAGGTGCGCATTTGATGCTTTGCGTCGATTTCGTGTGCATATATTCTACATAATTAAATATATAGAAACTAGGTGACAATCACATATTGGATTGAATTTGTAAAAATAAGTTGATCTTTTGGCATCATAACGTGACTCTGTGAACTATTAATTTTAATAGATGTCCGATTAGCGCAGTGGTTAGCGCACTCACTTCTCACCAATGCAACCCGCGTTCCATTCGCGGACCGGGAACTGGAAGTATGTGAGATTATACGGTGGTCGCCAGATCGGACATGTGGGTTGTTTTCTCCGGGTGCTCCGGCTTCCTCCCACACGAACATGATGACCACATTTACGCTTTCATACGCACCAACCTTGCTTCGCAATCGTTGTATACTAAATAAGGGTTAAAACTATTAATGTTAATACATTTATAGGCAAAAGGCGGACGTAAGGCATATTTAGGGGGTGGGGTGCCTTAGGGTTTGGGCCTGAATTATGACTGAATTAGCATTGTTTTTTGTTAATAATCTGTAATCTAGAATCTCACGCAGTTTGAGTGTGTGCATTTAAGCAAGCAAGCAAGCAAGCAAATGATGTATTGTTGTGACATGTGCATATTAACAAAATCATATTAACAACACCAATTAACATTCAACAGCCGGCCCAATGGGCCTATATATCACCAATACTATTAAAATATATGTGTAAGTCGTGATAGCGCAGTGGATGCGCTTTCGCTTCAGGTGCGAAAGGTCCGGAGTTCGAGCCGCACTTGAGCCGTTACGAGTGTGCCCTTAGACAAGGCATTTAATTCCACATTGCCTCTTCTCTCTCCCTCGTGGTGATGGATTCCACCAATAATGAGGTCTCGAGAGTAAATAATATAAGTTTTAAGAACTTGCTTCGCAATCGAGCTCAAATAAATTTGTAAAAATAATAATACAACTATACGATATTATGAAGTAAAGAAATCTCCCAGTTCCTTATAAGCAATGCAAAATATCACCCTGTGTTGAACTTGCTGTTATCAGCTGCTGGAAATCGATCACGATGAAATGTAGTATGTAATTATATGTATCTACTTTCTAGTAATCAGTCATGTTGTATCTCATGGGCATGCGCAATCCACCGAGCTGTTTCATTAGTAGAGTATCGTCGTTTGTAGAAGATTAAGAATCTGAAGCTATAGAATGCATTATGCTCTTTGTCACTATTATTTGATGTTTGTAGAACGCCAATATTACTAAAGGAACTCTCATATATATAATATGTCAATATATGCGTAAACCTGAGTGGATCGCACCAGGCATAAACAGTGGTGTTCGAAGTTCGATCCCCCGTCTGGCCCTAATAAAATTAACAGTCTTTCAGATGGGACGTTAAATCGAGGTCTCGTATTGGTGATGTACACCGTGCACGTAAAAGAACCAGAGGATAATCTAGAATGTGCCTCTGTCTGTATCATTGCACTATCCTCCAACACTCTAAAATGACTAATATCTTCTGGAGACGTCGTTCATATGGGCAACCGGTAGCGACGATAAATAAACGTAAAACACACACGTGCAATGTAGTAATTGTTGGGTTATTACCTGGTCCTCATTGATCGTTAGTGGGAACATCCATTTTATCACAAGTATCACAGAATCAATATAATAATTAATAATTAATCTTCGAATGCATCGACATGCGTACATATTTAGCCACTCTACGAGACATGATGTATCGATATTAATCAGCAATGCATATCTAATTGGTTATTAACCATAATAATGTCAATATATTGTGCAATTGATTACGTCATCAGCTTATATTTGTGCAATGGATTGATTGATATAGATTTAATCTTTATTTCAGTCTCATAGTTGTACAAATTCATTATAAAATAATTATAAGAGACTAATCGAATCACAGAACGATCACAGTCTACTGACATTAATGTATTTACATATAAACACCAAATATAGTTGCTAGATGAAAATTAAATACTTCTTAAAACCAGAAATGTTGAAATACTGCTAAGTACTGCTATGGAAATAATATATATATGTGTGTGTGTGCGTGCGTGCGTGCGCGTGTGCGTGTGCGTGTGCGTGACCGGTCCACTACTAACTATATAGTATTGTTTCAATATACTGAGTATACCCAATATGTACCAACCAGTGCTGAAACTTTCCTTACGTTGTTTTTGCTATTTTAAGGGAATGTTACAAGCAGTGTTCGTGTACGATGAATGCAAGCCCGTGTACTTGTGTTCGGTAAACATTTAAACATGGCCAAATTTCCTTATATTTCGTTTTGATAAGGGGTTTGTCTCGGTTGTGTTTTGTGTTTCTTCTGGGTCTATTTATCGTAGGATTAAGACGTACATCATGTGTGTATAATATGTAGTACAATGCACGATTGCCAATGTAATAGGTCATTACTTGCGCACTGATTATTTGGACAGTCCGCACGTATTTTCTGCATTGTTTCACATTTATTTATCGTCGCTACCGGTTGCCCATATGAACGACGCCTCCTGAAGATATTAGTCATTTTAGATTTTGGAGGATAGTGCATGATACAGACAGAGACACATTCCAGAGTCTCCTCTGGTTCTTTTACGTGCACGGTGTAAAGCACCGACACGAGACCTCGGTTTAACGTCCCATCTGAAAGACTGTTAATTGTATTAGGGTCAGACGGGAGATCGAACCTGCGATCCCCGGATTAACAGTCCAGCAGCGGTGTGTCAGGGAATGTCTTGTAGTTGTTCGGTCACCAGTGTATTAGAAGCACGGTCATGTTAAACTGCAACGACTGCGTATTAATGAACGATTTTAACCAATTGAAACCAATCACATAACATTGTGGCCGGCTACATGTTTGTATTCGCCTACACGAACTAGTAAATTCAATGCATATTGTCAACATCAAAGATTACATATTCCATAACCAACAAGAGATAGCCGAGAGTTTAAAATGTACACTCTCGGATATCTCGTGTTTGTTATGGAATATGTAAATATTTAATATCCTCCGCACTGCTATTATGTGTCAATAATACTATACGGTTGGGCGGAATCCGGAGCAGCAAAATCACAGGTTTACTTTCCTTACAGCTTCTTTTTGTCTCTTCCTTTTATATCAAAACGAAAGATTCCAACACAATCGTAAATTTCCGAACGTTTATGTTGCATGTTTTTATTTCCTTCTTGTGATTAGACTCGCTTTATAGCATTATAGAATATGTCATACGAAACAATACTTGTAATGTAACCGGTCATAGAATATGTGTGTGTGTAACATAATGTGTTGTATGTTATTGTATTGAAGGAAAGGGATTCGAATAAGTTACTATGTAGCTTTCCCCCCCCCCAATCCTAACTGTGCTATTGCAACTATTCCTATTTTATGTACCATTCTTGAATAAAATATTGGTTAAATTAATTATGTTAACCCTTTCAACACCACAGACCTCTAAATTGGCTTACAAAAAAGTGTAGATCCAGATGAGCCGGCTCGTAACGAGCCGTCTCATCAGGATCTGCACTTTTTTCATGTAATATAACTATTTTTAGAAATTTGTTTACCCATTTTGATAAATGAACTGATCCAAATGTAATTTTGTTATTAATTTATTGGTCTAAAAATATCATGGACCAGTCCATGTCAGTTACTTGGTGTTGATTGGGTTAAAGTCCTATCCCACAATGGTTTAGAACGCTATTGACTAATCATTAATCCCGGACCCAGCTCCGGATCACCTCCAAAATATAATGGGTTGTCCTTGACCCTGGGTCCACAATTCCACCAACCGTCATGCAAATCGGTCAATATATCTTGCGCAAATGGATAACCAAACAAATACAAAACGGTGACAGTTTGTTATATTGCAAAATACACTGTTTACTGACTGAACATAATTATTCAAATTATAATGGAACATTGCTTAGTACGGTAACATTGCTACTTGTACGTAAAATAGAAAATTCTATATTAAATAGTTTTATTCCACACGATATAGTATCGCTTCACGTGATGTCAGAAAGTGTGTAATTCAGTAATAGTACCTTCTATAGGATTTTCAAAAAGGAGTTGAAATTTGAAAGTTATTTGTCATCTACTCCTAAGGCAGTTCTTAGGACTAGAAATCACCGTCTTCCAATTGAAACAGGAAATTGGGCCAGAATCCCTATTAACCTTAGAACTTGCAATTTTTGTAATGACAAGATTGGAGACGAATTACATTATTTATTAGAATGTCCGAATTTAATTGATAACAGGAAAAAGTATATAAGGCCATAATAAAATAAATCCTAGATTTTCATCCAAATTTTTTTGAAAATGGGGGCGGGGGGTGAAATTTTATTTTATATTTTCAGGATATCGATATTTATGCTGATAAAATGGTGTTTTGACAAGATTTTTTTTTTTTTCAAATAGTAATTAAAAAAATCGGGACGGGCCCTAAAAACGGGGGCGGGCGGGGATGAAAATCTAGGAAATATTTTATTATGGCCTAAAGCCATATTATTACCGTCGTCCAAACACATTTAAGATGGAACAGATCATAAATACTACGAACAGATCAGAATTTCTGAAACTGTGCATTCATGAAAACAATTTTGCTTGGGATATGATATTGGGATAATTCCTTTGTACTTATATTTGCATTACATGTAATATGCTACTGTAAATCAGTGTGTTTTATAAATTATATTGTTTGTAATGTCGTTCAAAGAGCCTCTCGCAACATATTTACATGTATAACCGCATGTGTTCATGCTAACATGAATTGAGAGAAATAAAGGATTTTGACTTGACTTGACTTGAGTAACACATGTATGAGTAAGGTGTAATTAACAAGTATATAAGCAAAGGCATTGACAGATTCTTTGATATTTCGTCGGCGACTGAAATTTGTAGAAATTAAGAAACCGCCCGGATGTTAAAAGCGCCGAAGTCTATTTAATAGGACTAATTTGATAAGTGCAAATAAAACAACTGAATTGTAGGGAGGGCTTTGATTGGTCAAACATTTCTGGTGATACCTGTCATTCATAGCATGTAGTGTACAGTCAATAATAGGGACCAATCATGACAAGAAACAATTGATTAGTTTGTTTATTCTATTAAATATGATATGTTTATTCAACACCTGTCCGATAATCACATCCATGGACTTTTTACTTGCCCGGGACTAAACCCTGATTGACGACCACTTGCCCGAACATGGGTTTGACTTGCCCCGGGCGTCGCGCAATAGGATTTGTCGAGCCCTGGATGTGTGTTATTTCAACAAAATCTCTGTCCAATCAAATAAACACAAACAAATAATTTGAAATAGATCAACATCCATGATCCAATTAGCAAAAGCACAAATGGTCAGTGACGGACGGCAATACGTACACATATGTAAATATTATAATTTATTGTCTGAGACTATTTTATTGAATCTACCCACCCATTAATATATACACACACAAGTCCAACGCTATATACATTGTATATATAAAGGCGTAACCCTTTTTTCACTGGAGACACCATGGATCCTCCTTGGTGCAATGGTAACGGTGTCTGTCTCGAGAGGTTGTGAGTTCGTTCCCCGCCAGAACAACGGTGGTAGTGTTAAGACTCCTAAATCTACATTGGCCCTTCTCATTTCCTCATTGCGACCAAACTAATGTCCAATTAGCGCAATGGCTAGCAAGCTCGCTTCTCACCAATGCAAGTTGGGTTCGATCCTCAGACCGGAAAGCATGTGAGATGATACGGTGATCACCTGTGAGGTTTCTCCGGGTACGCCGTTTTCCTCTCACATAATAAGAATACGCTTTCATCCGAGCCACCGAGAGTGAATAATATAAGTTGTTGAGGCTTGTTTCGCAATCCTTGTAAAATAAATATTAAAAGCTTATACCAAAAATAACACTAATGCTGTAAGAACTTGTTTCGCAATCGAGCTAAAGGAACGTTGTACAATCTAAGCTGCAGACACACACCACAGTTGATCATACCTATTAAGGCGTTTGACAGTTTTGCTACACTTGTAAACAGATACATGTATACTGGCACCATAAAATAACTGTGCACTTTTATATTAAGCGTTACCTTTTCGTTACAAACATTAATCAAATCAAATCAAATTGATTCACTCAGTGCATCATACATGATACACACATGAGGTATATATATATAGTAATACGGTTTTAGACAGCGGTACATAGCAAATCTAATTTACAGAGAGCAAACAGAATATGTTTCGTAAAACGTGACCATCTATTGTTTACACTTTATTTAAATAATTTGACTAGATCTATTTGTTTTGTCGTATTACAGATTGGTTTGATTTTTTCCAGTGCGAACAGTGCAGATCATAATCAGACTCTTTTTTTCTGGTAATTGAAATTTCAGACCGTTCAAAAAGTGACATCTCTTGTTAAAACACTGACCGTCTATTACATTAATATGTGCCCAATGGTTCGCACATTTTTATACCAAATTTATTGAAATAAGTGCACAGTTTCTTTTTTGTGTCAGTATATAATTTTATTTGCATTCGTAATTGGCATGGATTTACATAATATATATACATGTATGTATTGAACTGATGTCCACTTGGAACAATTATATCAATTAAATAGAGGCACAAACATATATAAACACTGTCGTATCATCACATGGTCATGACCGCCCGATTAGCGCAGAGGTCAACGTGCTCGCTTCTCACCAATGCAAACCGACTTCGATCCTCGGACCGAGAAGTATGTGAGTTTGTACGGTGGTCGCCAGATCGGACAGGTGGATTTTTCTCCTGGTACACCGGTTTCCTCCCACACGAATGACCACATTTACGCTTTCCCCCCGCGCCAATGAAAGTGATTAATATAAGTTGTTAGAACTTGTAAAAATAACTAAAGTTTATAAACTTTAAATGGTCATTTAAACATGCCTACATGTACATACACAATATACATTGACAACGCGAAGAACATTGCTGCGAGCATGTGGAACGTATATTTAAGAACTAACATTTGTCGTTCAGCTTGTCCGCCTCCGTGGTCGAGTGGTTATGGTCGCTGACTTGTATACCACTGTAACCTATCATCACTGATGGTCACGGATTCGAGCCCCGCTCAGGCTGTGTCTCATTTATATGAAAAAGTCGGCAGTTTCTTACGGAGGTTGGTGCACCCAAGTACTGGTTAACCACTGGAGCCTGCCCAGGAAAGGTATTGTTAAGTAAACTGCCCGCCGGCGATATAGCTGATGCAGGCGTAACGCCCGAAATATAACATATAAGTATTTCAGCTATTTATTAACTAATTAATCATGTCGTGGTGACGAGTACGAATTAACCACGCAGGACGTAGGCCTAATCGGTTAATTCGGGCGCTCAGAACAACAAACCACGCTTTATTCGACTATAAATAACGCAAATACAACATTCTTTCGATTCTAACCTGACCAACATTTCCAAATGAGCGCCAACAAAATAGTTGGTGTTATATCGTAAATGACGTCACAAAAATGTTAGTAACATGGCGTCGCGTTTGATATCAAGCGCTAAACGCGTGCTTCTTTTGGCTGCTTTAAGCGCGATAAATTCCTTCTTTGTGTATGCAGACAAACTGCCGAGCCATATTAGAACTATATTAATTTTTAACACTGCCATATGTATATATAATATCCGGGCCCAGTCCGAATACGTCACATATGAACTAACCATCCTTTATTTGATAACGGCGATACGGATTGTGCAAATAATTAGCTTTCGTATTACATTTCAGATAGTTAGCTGTTTATCAAAGTAGTTTGCAAGTATCTTAGATAAACGACATTGTTACATTTTGAGAATTCACATTCTGGATTTCGAAATGATCGTCCAACTACTGATGTTTTATTAGCCCGGATTCCAGTCTGTCGAATTTTCACTTTTTAGCTTCTGGCAAAATGACATTGATATCATCAGAAACTCAGTCCAATTAATGGTCTCGGTGTTAAACATATATTTATTTGACAGAAGAGGCAAAATATATCGACGGCTGTTCCCAGGCTAATGTTTTATATAATATTGCTAATTACTATCGTTCAAAAGTGTATGCTGAAAAATTAGATGATTCTATTGTGTGTTTGTAGATTTTAAAAGGTATTTCGATTGCATTTACATAAATGGCATACGTATCTAAAGGTAAAGTATTGCATACGCAATTGTGAACGTTACTTTGAATATGTCCAATATAGATTTGGATTGAGTCAAGGGAGGATAATATTACCAATGTTGTTCGCATAGTTTGCCGAAAACTGGAGCTGTGTTTACTAAAAAGAAATGAATTCACGAATAATGTTTAAAAAGTATGCTTAATTTTGAGAACTGATGAAAACTGACCCGTTTCGTGTTGTAGTCAACTTTACTATTTACATTAATTGTTTTCAATGATGAATACTAATAATTGTATGTCTCTCCCATAAATGTTTGTTGAGGTTAGCATTCATCACCATATAGAAGAAGATATTTCTTCCATCAAATACAAACAAACAATATAACATTTGAAGTAGGTCAAAAACGACTCTTGATCAAATATTGTAAAATAGTCATCATGTTACCATACATGTTTCAATTTACAATGCAATGTTCATGGGCCAGAAATGGCTTATTACGAAATAACGATATATCATAAAAAAAACAAATGAAATAATCTATGATTTGATCCCATACGTGTTTCATATACAAATCACATGTTTATCCTCTGTTGTGCGTACCTGATTAATTCTCATTCATTTATTGGCAAACGGCAAAACATTGACTTTGGCCATTTACAATATCATAATAAATATGGCCAATACACATTACAAAATGACATATAAATACATATATCAACAGAATGTCAACATTCATAATTATGACACATAAACCTTCAATCAATTAGAAGCAGATATATCATCCAGGGTTTGTTTTCTTATCTTCATAGATTCGTGTATATATTTAGCAGGTGTGTACATAACTTTCTTATTTTCTGTGCACATAATATGTGTAAACTTCTGTACAGATGGCCAAGCAGTGTGAATACAATACTTTGTATGAGTGTCAGCATATCTGGCACAACACAACACAACAAAAAATGACATTCCGATTCTGTAACATTTCTAGTACATAGTTTACATATACGATCTTGTCTGTCAATTCTGGCATATCTACCAACTTCTATTTCAAGATTATTATTAATGATGGAATACATCTATATTTATCGATTGTGATCTCAATTATTGCATGTTTTAACTACCTATATATATATATATATATATACATTCACACACTGTATACACATATATACTACATATATACATATACAAAACATGTATATATCGATATGTGCGTATATTTATCATATGTGTTTATAAATTATAAAACGTTATGACTAATGTCCAGGTGCGTTACTAGGCATACGCATGTACGCACGTGCGTAAGATTAATGTTGACCGTTCCTGAAAATGAAAATAAATAAATGCGAAAAATGCAATAACAACTGGATCGTAATGGGGTAAGGGGGGCACTGACAAGAAAGCAGACATGAACGAAATGCCAACATATATTGAATGTAGCTGATGTTCATAGTAGGCAAAAGTCACCTGAGACCATATAGCGGGAAAGAATCTCCGAGTGCGGTATGCCCCCGGAGCCCCTAGAATGGTGCGTAATCCATATTTAGGCCTAGCAACGCGCCTGATGTCACTATATATACATCACAATAGCGTATGTTCTGTTCTGTATTCCAAAAAGGATGAACATGTAAATGAGTGTGCTATACACACATATATGCTCAGAGTAGCCTTGATTGAAACTATCACTGCTTCAAACAATGTGTGTAGTTGCTTGGTCCACGTCGCTATATGCTTCGAGTAGGCGTGGCTGACATTGTCGCTGCTTCAAACGATGTGTGTATTGCTTGGTCCACGTCTCTATATGCTTAGAGTAGGCGTGGCTGACATTGTCGCTGCTTCAAACAATGTGTGTAGTTGCTTGGTCCGCGTCTCTATATGCTTCGAGTAGGCGTGGCTGACATTGTCGCTGCTTCAAACGATGTGTGTAGTTGCTTGGTCCGCGTCTCTATATGCTTCGAGTAGGCGTGGCTGACACTGTCGCTGCTTCAAACGATGTGTGTAGTTGCTTAGTCCACGTCTCTATATGCTTCGAGTCGGCGTGGCAGACATTGCCGCTGTTTCACACACTGTGTGTAGTTGCGTTGTCCACGTCTCTATATGCTTCGAGTAGGCGTGGCTGACATTGTCGCTGCTTCAAAAGATGTGTGTAGTTGCTTGGTCCACGTCTCTATATGCTTAGAGTAGGCGTGGCTGACATTGTCGCTGCTTCAAACGATGTGTGTAGTTGCTTGGTCCACGTCTCTATATGCTTCGAGTAGGCGTGGCTGACATTGTCGCTGCTTCAAACGATGTGTGTAGTTGCTTAGTCCACGTCTCTATATGCTTAGAGTAGGTGATGTGGACATTGTCGCTGCTTCACACACTGTGTGTAGTTGCTTAGTCCACGTCTCTATATGCTTAGAGTAGGCGTGGCTGACATTGTCGCTGCTTCAAACGATGTGTGTAGTTGCTTAGTCCACGTCTCTATATGCTTAGAGTAGGTGATGTGGACATTGTCGCTGCTTCACACACTGTGTGTAGTTGCTTAGTCCACGTCTCTATATGCTTAGAGTAGGCGTGGCTGACATTGTCGCTGCTTCAAACGATGTGTGTAGTTGCTTAGTCCACGTCTCTATATGCTTAGAGTAGGTGATGTGGACATTGTCGCTGCTTCACACACTGTGTGTAGTTGTTTGATACACGTCTCTATATGCTTAGATTAGGCGTTGTTGACATTGTCGCTGCTTCAAACAATGTGTGTAGTTGCTTAGTCCACGTCTCTATATGCTTAGAGTAGGCGATGTGGACATTGTCGCTGCTTCACACAGTGTGTAATTGTTTGATACACGTCTCTATATGCTTAGATTAGGCGTTGTTGACATTGTCGCTGCTTCAAACAATGTGTGTAGTTGCTTAGTCCACGTCTCTATATGCTTAGAGTAGGCGTGGTTGACATTGTCGCTGCTTCAAACTATATGTCGTAGTTTGGTTCATTTATCTATATACTCATTAGTTATTTTAATGTAACTGTGTGTCTCTCCTTCTATCACTTACACATTCCACAATCAATATATCACAACCTAATCCGTAAGTTAGGCTCTCGAATAGTCACCCCAGTCCTACCCTAATAAAATTAACAGTGTTTCAGATGGGACGTTAAACCGAGGTGTCGTGTCGGTGCTGTACAACGTGCCCATAAAAGAACCAGAGGAGACTCTGGAGTGAGTCTCTGTCTGTATCATTGCACTGTCCTCCAAAATCTAAAATGGCTAATCTCTTCAGGAGGTACCGCTCATATGTGCAACCGGTAGAAACGATAATTAAACGTAAAACACCATCGAATATTCACGAGTAGGCCACACATAGGCCTTCCATAAGTGAGTTCAGGACTGTTGCTTTCTGCTTAATGTACTTGTCGGGTAGATTTATTTAATCCGTGTGATCTGTCTCGATGACAAGGTTGTGTTTACTTCTGCCTTCTATCACAATAGACCGAAGCAATACCGTTTGAATCCTTGTCCTAAAATCCCATTTGTACGAGTGAATTCATATTCGGATTTAATATATATAACTCCATCGGTGTCTCGCAGATCATCCAGCACAATCGCGCATTGTGCCGCATGATACTAAATGACGTATGTCTTCGATGGACACGGAAATGATACATTATGCGCATGCGTAGTTGAGATCACCAAATCTGTCTTCAAAATGGCGGTTAGTCCAATTCGACGTGCACGGAAATGATACTATACGCGCATGCGTATTTGAGATCATTTTGAAAATGGCGGTTAGTCCAATAACCCCATGAGTATTCCAACGATGCCCCCGACTATTATTAACATAATGGTTAGTATCACAATAAATACACATCGTATCTTGCGGTTGTCTGGATCCTGAAATAAAAGATATTTTATATGATATTAGATTATTCTGAAGCTTATAATTTATCTTAAAACACTGACGGTGACGTCATACCTTTGTACTTGCAGTCCATTATTATTAATAACTGGTGTCAAAAGGCCTGCGTATTAATGCTAAATCCTAAGCGTACATGTACGAACTTAACAATTTTAATTAGTAGGATCTTGTCATATAAGTGTTTGTTTTAAGTACGATAATAGCCTCAAACGGATCCATTATGTAAAATATTGGTACTGTCTTCGGCGTTACGCGCCTCACACAGTCCAATATTTTACATATTGGACCCGTTTTCGGCTTATATCCTATACATAATCAATTAATTTCTAGAATGTTACCAAAGTGTTGTTAAAACGTTGGCTGGGTGAACATCTATGTACTGATGTTTTGTTTGTTTGTGGTTAGTTTTGCTCTTTGACAATACAATTGAGGGAGCGGTTCGTATACAAATAGCGGTTACAATACGAATGGGTGGTCGGGTATTGTGTGTGTTTTACGTTTATTTATCGTCGCTACCGGTTGCCCACATGAGCGACGCCTCCTGAAGAGATTAGTAATTTTAGATTTTGGAGGATAGTGCAATGATACAGACAGAGACGCATTCCAGAGTCTCCTCTGGTTCTTTTACGTGCACGATGTAAAGCACCGACACGAGACCTCGGTTTAACGTCCCATCTGAAAGACTGTCAATTTTATTAGGGTCAGACGGGGGATCGAACCTGCGATCCCTGGATTATGGTCGGGTATGAGAATGTAGCAGTTTATATATTATTACTATCTAAAATTTTATTTTAAAAGACGGAAAGTAAGTTTTTATTTCTTTTGAAATATCTAACATTTCCTGTGAAATGTTGATGCAAGAGATAAAAACACCCTACGTCATCACTGTGACGTGTCAGCATGTTCGACAACTCTGAATTATATTATTTCCATACCAAAATCACGGGGTAGTATCCCTTAGTGACAATTTCATTAATTTAAAGACAAGCTTGAAATGAATCGACGTGTTATTCATCATCATGTATTATGTAGAATGTTTTATGTGCCCCGGGTGTGTACCGTGGCCCGGATGGTTACGGCCGCTGTTCCCTACCGCACCGCTCTATGTTCAAATCTCACTGGTGGTGTCGAGTTTTTTCAAGTGAGGAAGCTATCTAACTGGGTTGTGGTAGGTCGGTGGTTCTATCAGGGTGACAACATGTACATGCAATACTGTTCGGAGGGCACACGAGGACCCCCCACACACACCACCAATAGTTGCTGAGCATTCGCAATATGATCTAAGCTGTTGGTGCGATGTTAAACCACAAACAACATACACACCAATTATGTTGGTTGTTTTTATCATTTCAAGCAGACGATGGGTCATTAGTATTTAGTATTACAAATATATATATTTACATTTTTTTCATTATATCTGGGGGCCGATTTCGGCCAAAGTTGCACACGTCATTTGTATAGTTCAATTGAACAGCATGCACTACCCGTTTTAATATGATACTACGTTAGCCGTTGTTCACTTGTATAATTTATACTAACAACTCTTTAGGCTTCTTGGAGGTTTTTATTCAAACATCAGTGAGGGAGAGAGTATCGTGGAAAAAGTCAGAACCACAGTTAATTTAAACAGCTACATTTCAAGATGTGAACATCACAGTTCCACTATCTGCTCACAAGTCACCTGTTAATTGTGTAGTACAAAACATGTTACACACAACACAAGAAGTGTGCAACTTCAACCCAGCCAATCAAATTCTGACAACTGCTTATCAATGCATATCATTGTACCCCTACTTGGAGATTAGGTTTTAATCTTTATTAAAGTCTCATCTATGTACATACATGTAATACAAACACAAATATAAATAATCAGATTAAAAGTACATAGCCATTCTGAATAGAATTATAAGAGACATATTGCAACAAAACATATCACATTATAAAATCCCACACTACTATTAGTTAATGCTTATTTACATTCTAAAGCCAAGAAACAGTTGCTAATTTATATTTAAATACGAAATAAAACAAAATGGTATAAAACACTAAATCGAAAAACAAGCACTAGTGCGCTTTTAAGAAATATTTTACAAAATCAGTTATCACCCAGGATCAGATCGAGAATGACCTAATTAGCAGTTGCTTCTTGTAGTCTGTAAAAATCATAGATATATAGTAATTAACACAAAAAAGGGCATTATTTACAAAGGTAAAAGTAACGACGCTGTAGTATATTAAAACAGGTTTTGGCACAAAGTCTTATCACTGATTGATTACTGAATAGAAATAGAAATTGATCACGTTTTGTCATATTACAGAAATTATGGTCAGCTAATATTGCCTTCTGCAATAGTAAAGTTCTTAGATCATTATATATGGCACATTCCAATAAAACGTGATGTTCATCTTCTATCACATTACAAAAGGGACATTTACGATCGTCTAATCTTAAATTCTCATACCTTCCGGTTTCTATACGGATTGGTGCAACACCGCATCTAAATTTACTAAATGCCGACCTGTGTCGTGTAGGTAAAATCATTTTACAATATTCCTCAGGTTCAAATACATGCTTAAACTTACAATACGTTCTTAATTTGTTACGACCTCGTCCAGTAGTACCATGAATGCTATTTATAGAGGCATACCAATCTGTTATATATTTGTTCATACCAAATTTTCCCACACATTCGACACAATGAGGCTTAGAAATTGGAGCATATAAGTTACAAAATTCTGCAAAATCAATATCCGTAAAATGTTTCTTAACAAAATAGAACCAGTTTTTACAGGAAGCAGATTTCTCGTTTGCCCAAAGTGCAATTCGTTTGTTCAATCTCGAGTTATTTGTATTGGAAATTCGTACCCAAAACGTAGAAACTGTTTTCCATTGACGGACAATGGGAGGTTGCCAACCCATTTCACCGGAAACGGCTGCATTGGGTGTATACTTGCCGACACCAAGATAAAACCGCATAGCACGGTTTTGGACAGCATTTATACAAGGAAAGGATTTATACCCCCATATTGAGGCACCATAAGCAATTACAGGCCAAACAACAGTGTCGTATAGCTTGGTGAATACATTATACGGTACCCCTCCCGAAATTTTACATTTAGCTATCAATAATCCTAACGCACGACTTGCACTCTGAGCAACCATCTTAGCTGTAACATTAAAATCTAGGTGTTCCTGAAGAACAACACCGAGGTATGTATATCTGTCAACAACGGATAACTGTTCATTTCCACATTTAAATATATGCTCACACCTCGCCCGGCTATCTGGACGGAAATGCACTATCTTACTCTTATCGGCATTAATTGACATGTCCTTAAGACAACACCAATCGTTCAGAGCATTTAGCAAAATTTGTAAGTCATATTCATCTTTAGCTAGTAAAACAATGTCATCAGCATATAGGAGTATGCAAACCTTTTCATTATCTATATTAATACCAATATCAAAGGACTTAAGATATACAGCTAGGTCATTGATATATAAATTAAACAACAAAGGTGATAACACACAGCCTTGTCTCAATCCACAATGCACATTAAACCAGTCTGTTTTAAATGAGTTAATTCTAACACAAGAGATTATGTCTTTGTATTGTCTGTGTTTACAATATAGTGACCACTATTATATAATAGTTTTATTGATTGGATTGAACATGTTGTTACTCTTATATTAAGACATTATTGATTGATTATATTTATTTTGACCTGGAAAAACTACTTTTGACACGGTTTACACTACATCCACGTGTACTTACCTCCGTTAGGTTTGCGGTCATGATAGAGGATTCTGCGACTGAGGTCTCGTTTTCTGTAAACAGAGATAAATCATTCACTGCTTTTAAATTACTAATAAATAGATGGACCGTGACTTCCGCGATATGAATATCTCGGGTTCCAGTCTGTGAATTGTTTGAAATTACCATTTAGGTACAGGCAATGAGAGACGCGCGTCAGTTACTGCCCCTGACGATAGATGCATCCTCTTATTTGGTTTTCCTCTGTTGTTATCGTTGTTTCCTTTGCACAATATGCTATCAATTTCCACCAACTTTCTCATCTTATAATTATTAAATTAAGGTCGGTGACAATACCCGTTTATGAAATACTGTTCGCAGTAGCTATAAAGTCGATATGCATGTACTTTCAAGTTCTGTGCGTTACGTTAGTATAACTCAGAACGTATGTCTTAACAATACTTGGCACAACATTGTGAGTGCGAATTATTGGTGCATATAAAGATGATCACATGACTGTGAGTGCGTGCTTGGTCATGTGATATGGTGGGATTGTTCGTCAGTTCTACGCTAGGCTTCGATCATTTCGCAAGCAAGTTCACTATTCAAACTCAAATTG
Organism: Archivesica marissinica; assembly: GCA_014843695.1. Lineage (NCBI taxonomy): Eukaryota > Metazoa > Mollusca > Bivalvia > Venerida > Vesicomyidae > Archivesica > Archivesica marissinica. The sequence continues at coordinate 30,187,663 of CM026399.1, forward strand.
TTTCGGGAATGAGATCTATGAACGGGTTTCCATATTGATCTAAATGTTAAAATCGAATTGAATTCAGATTCGTTATTGTTAAACCGTAAAACCGAGTACGAATATGTTATCGTTTGGAAAATAGTATTTTAACCTACAAACAATCAAAGATATGTTGTTAGTAAAATATATGATACACTCCTGAGGTACATTGAATACCGTTTTTTTTTTGTATTATCATTAATGATTTTTTACCTGTCTGCGCTGAGGCTATGTTTCATGTATTCGACTATATGTACGTAGTACCACAGGGATTCGGCACGTTTGGGGGTACTAGTATATATATTTAAGTACAGGGATTCTACTCTGTGGGATGTCAGATTTCGCATCGATCAGTTAAATGGCCCTATCTGAAACAATTTTGTGCAAAGCTGTCCAAATATAACGCCTATCCCGAGTCTTTATATTGTTCTTCAAATAAAACACAACTTTAAGCTGCATGCATGTATACTTTGCAAACAATTGCCACATACATTGGCCATAGCAGGTCACATTTCCATACTAGGACACGGGTTCTGTCAGCAACAAAAAAAAATCTTCGACGGGAGAGTTTTAACTGTGAATAACATTATCAATAAAATGTGTTTCCACTAACCTGTATGTTTATTCGGCAAAAATGTACGTCAAAAAGAGATTTCGTAGCATTTTCAATTTGTTTTGAAAAATTCTAAAGCGGCGCAATTCACGTTGAAACGAGCTTTGAAACGAGCGTTCTGATTGGATTATTAGAATGTAACAAGATGTTTTTTTATATATGAGGAACAATCATAATCCAATCAGAACGCTCGTTTCAACGCTCGTTTCAACGTGAATATACTAGTACCCCCAAACGTGCCGAATCCCTGTGCGTAGTACAGTCAAATAGATTAGAAAACATTTGTTTTGTACTTGTAGTTAACCTCGTCAGTACAGTGAATAAATGATCGCAAGTCTTGCAGATTGCAAACAGAGTTTGAGTTTTGTATGTGGTTTAGTTAAAGACATATATTGCATAACAACCTGTTCAACTCGTCTAGAACACACCCATTGGGAAAATGAACTGTTCGACGTGTGTAGATCACACCCATTGGGACAATGAACTGTTCGTCTCGTCTAGAACAGACCCATTGGGACAATGAACTGTTCGACTTGTGTAGATCACACCCATTGGGACAATGAACTGTTCGTCTCGTCTAGAACAGACCCATTGGGACACTGAACTGTTCGTCTCGTCTAGAACAGACCCATTGGGACAATGAACTGTTCGACTTGTGTATATCACACCCATTGGGAATGTGAACTGTTCGTCTCGTCTAGAACACACCCATTGGGACAATGAACTGTTCGACTCGTCTAGAACACACCCATTGGGACAATGAACTGTTCGTCTCGTCTATAACACACCCATTGGGACAATGAACTGTTCGTCTCGTCTAGAACACACCCATTGGGACAATGAACTGTTCGTCTCGACTAGAACACACCCATTGGGACAATGAACTGTTCGACTCGTGTAAAACACACCTATTGGGACAATGAACTGTTCGTCTCGTCTAGAACAGACCCATTGGGACAATGAACTGTTCGACTTGTGTAGATCACACCCATTGGGACAATGAACTGTTCGACTCGTCTAGAACACACCCATTGGGACAATGAACTGTTCGAATTGTGTAGATCACACCCATTGGGACAATGTACTGTTCGACTCGTCTAGAACACACCTATTGGGACAATGAACTGTTCGACTCGTCTGGAACACACCTATTGGGACAATGAACAGTTCGACTCGTCTAGAACACACCCATTGGGATCATGAATATAACCTACCTATTGCTATAGTAATTTTTTCGGTTTCCATGTCTGGATCTATCTCCCACGCCTGTATTGCGATTGCTTGATTCATGGAATATATCAAGTCGTGCAAATTATCCATTTCTCTAAAATTGAAATAAAACTATAAAAGTAAACAATTGTGCGAGCCACCGGTAAATGCAGTTATGCGGTGGCGACTTTAAGCCGGTAAATGCAGTTATGCGGTGGCGACTTTAAGCCGGTAAATGCAGTTATGCGGTGGCGACTTTAAGCCGGTAAATGCAGTTATGCGGTGGCGACTTTTAGCCGGTAAATGCAGTTATGCGGTGGCGACTTTTAGCCGGTAAATGCAGTTATGCGGTGGTTTGGGTTGGTGTGGGTTGGGGTGGGTGGTTTGGTGGTTGCGGGGGACTTAGCGTGCAGTTATGCGGGGCGACTTGCGGTAAATGCAGTATCGGTGGCGACTTTAAGCAGCATTACATCGTAATAAAGGATGTTTTGGGTAAAATATAAATACTAATGAGTGTGTGTTTACAAAAATCGAAATAGTCGCTCAGAAACGATAAAATTCCAATAAAATTTAAACCGTCGTATACGCGAATTTGTTTATCAACACACGAAATGTAAACACGCACAGTGCGCATGCGTGAAACAACAGAGGATGTAGAAAACAACGTATATAGTTTGAACATGAAAGACTATCTATCTATCTTCCTCTAATGTCGAACCCCTCGCGGGGATGTAGACATGTCCCTAAAGACTTAGCTAACAGAGGTATGAATCAACACATCAAGTAATTTAATTAAATAAGATAACGTGGGACAAATGGGGACGATGCATTCCGAATGCAAACAAGGGTGGACGATGCATTCCGGTTGTAAACAAGTGCGTGACCGATCGACTCGGAAAGTCCTACTTTCGGTTTCGTGTTTGTTTTATCGCCAAAAAAACACTGTTTACCAAATGAACATAAGCATACAAAGTATAATGTTAGAATGTGTAGCAGCATTGCTACCCATACGTAAAAATTGAATTTTTCAAATATCTATTATTTCATACGATGTAATGCTGCTTTAAGCAAAATTTAACAGTCAGTCGGCAACCTGTTATATAGATATGACATTAATAACTATTACCAATGAAACTAGAATGGTGAATAATAAAAACAGCATACACCACCACCACCACCACCACCACCACCACCACCAACAGCAGCAACAGCAGCAACAACAAAAACAGCATACACCACCACCACCACCACCACCACCAACAACAACAACAACAAAAACAACATATACCACCACCACCACCACCAACAACAACAACATCAACAACAACAACAACGTTTATTCTGTATATCGACATACAACAAGCCTTTGGCTAGATAATGAACAGTAAATAGTGTTACCTAAAATAATATAGCATGTGCTTAATACGAATGAATTCCATTCTTAGCGCATGTATTTCCTTTTAAAAAATTACATTATTAGTCCGGACCCAATCCATTGCGATTGCTACTAAGAATTGACGCGTGTTTTTCATGACCTGGCCAATTAGCATATAATACGCAATGTGAAACATGCGAAGTGTTCAACATTTCATCATTCAAGCTTATTACCGTTGTATCATTTGCAACTCCTCCGTGTCTTTGCTACGTAAGTCGGTAATGCCGAGATTTCTTTCCGTATTGGTCAGCTGCTCGAAGACCAGTTTATCATAACATTTCTTCAAGTTTGGGGGTTCGGAAAGACCTGAGTTGATCAACACGTTGCTGTCTGAAACAAAAATGCCATAATGTATGTGTAACTTATGCATGCAATGTAGTAAATAAGGCAACATTTAAAGTCCACGTTCATAATTTAATCGGACATGTGTTAACACACTCAAATTCTTTTACACATAATTTTAACTGTGGCTGAGAAATTTGGGGTTATTAAATTAACAAAATTCTCAATTCTTATTTTTATTGATCGCGCACAAAAATGTCGAACTCAACTGACTAGACTGAAGGTTCAGTCACTTACCGTACATAATTTAAGCAGACATGTGTTAACACACTAATTATTTTACACATAATTTTAACTGTGGTTGAGAAATGTGGGGTTATTAAATGAACACAATTCTCAATTCTTATTTGTATTGATTGCATAAAAATGTCGAATTCAACTGATTTGGATTGTGGAAGTTCAGTCACCATGTTTAGTTTAAAAACTACATAACATACAGTCAAACCTGTATATAAAGGCCACCCTCGGGAATGTCAAAAAGTGGCCGTTGTTGGCAGGTGACCTCTCAATAGAGGGTTAAAATGCATTGAAAATGGCTCGACGGGAGAGAAAAATGGTGGTCTTTAGAGACAGGGTTTTCATATGTGGCCTTTATTCGGAGGTGGCCTTTAGCACAGGTTTGACTGTAGTAATAATGTTGGAACACGTTGGCATCCAAATATACGAAGTTTGGAACGGCTCCCAACCCCAAGACTGTCGTACATAAGCAAGCTTTGATACAACATTCTATGCTCCTCTACGAAATGTATTTATTGTGTGCGTATGCACGTTTGTCCTCCAAGTGTACCTATACAAATAAAAGGAAGCTCGGCGCTTGGTTATCTCATACATCTTATAATTATACTCTTATTTTGATTGCATGAATAATACTTGTTTCCCAATATACATGTAGTACATTTTACTTACTTTTCCATGAAACATTAATTTCAATTCCATGAATATGTGATAATGGTTGTCTATAGTTACGTAAATAGGCAGAAGTGCATCCGCGGTCGAATGTAGTCCCAATAACTAATATAGTTAATTTTTCTTTTTGGCAGTTTCTTACGGAGGTTGGTGCACCCAAGTACTGGTTAACCGCTGGAGCCTGACCAGGAAAGGTGTTGTTAAGTAAACTGCCCGCCGGCGATATAGCCCGAAATGGTGCTAATGCAGGCGTAAAACCCGAAATATAACATAATATAACAACAAAATAGAGGATAGTAATGAAAGACTAAGTGTTATAGAAGTCGTCTCCTAATTCCACTACCTTTATAATGATACCAAATATTGCATAGCGAAACGAAACTTAATTATGTTATTGCAATAATTTTTATTAAAGAATAAGAGACATCGGTCAGTTACTGCCCCTGAATACTCCCTAAAAGTAGGTAGGTCATATTAAGTGTTTCCCTCTGTTTTTAACTTTTTATTGTTGTTTCCTTTGCACAACATGCTAGCAATTTTATTCCACTATCACTTCTAATGAGTACTAAATTACTCGACAGATCTCCTACAGTATATGCAATTGGTACTTATTTGTAACAGAATGTTTTCAGTTAATTAACACGATTTTGATAAAATCACTTGTATCATACCGCAACATCTGGTTAGGGCACAACGGTAAAAACCAAGGATTCTAACTAAAAGGATAGAAGAAAACATTGCCAATATGTATGTACCAAATCTTTCTATCAGTGATCATTACCCAGTATTCTGTAATCGTAAAGTCAACTTTTCAAATAATAAAAGTATGCATGAAACAATATCATATAGATCATTTAAAAACTTCAATGAGGAGTCCTTTTGCGAAGATTTACGTATTGCAGACTGGACCTTTGTTTATATATATGATGATCCAAATGAAATATTAAATATGTGGTGTAAACTATTTTTAGAAATTGTACATAAGCATATTCCAATAAAAACTCAGCGAGTGAAACGGAAATATCAACAAGACTGGATAACAACAGAAATCTTAGATACTATGAAAGAACGCGATAAAATGAAGCAAGATAAATCAGAGCAAGGTGTTAATCAATATAAACTACTTAGAAACAAAGTGTCGGCAATGATTAATACAGCAAGGAAAGAGTCATGTGAAAGAAAAATAGAGTCTGGTAAAGATAACCCACGTACTGTCTGGAAGATTTTTAAAGAGTTTGGTTCAGGAAAATCAACACAATATGTAAACAATATTAACTCAATATACCATCAAGGATCTGATTACTCTCAAAATGTTGAAATGGCAAATATATTTAATGAATTCTTTGTCAATGTTGCATCTAATATCAAAGATCTAGTCCCTGATCACTTAAACTTTGACTATATAAAAGATTTTATTAATGAACATGTACCTGTTGATGTAGTGTTTGAAATACCAAAAGTTACACAGAGTAATATCAGAAAACAATTACTCGAACTTAATGTTTCTAAAGCTACTGGAATCGATAATATTGGACCAAAGCTGTTAAAACTTTCAGCTGATATCATTGTACAACATTTAACTGTTATAATAAATAAGAGTTTGAAAACATCAACTTTCTCTGAAGCTTGGAAATTTGCAAAAGTCAAACCATTATTCAAAAGTGGAAAAACCAATGACGTCAATAACTATAGACCTATTTCAATTTTACCATCTTTGTCGAAACTTTTTGAAAGACACGTGCATAAATCGCTGCAGACATTTTTGGATCACTTCAATTTACTTCACAAAACACAAAGTGGTTTCAGAACTGGCCACTCAACTGAATCATTGCTTTACTTTATATGATAGATAAATGGATTCGAGCAATGAATGAGGGAAACTTGATTGGAATTGTAATGGTCGATTTTCGAAAAGCTTTTGATCTTGTCGATCATACTGTTTTGTTAAAGAAATTATCATTATACAAATGTAGCAACAATACTTTGAAGCTTTTTCAATCATATCTGTGTGATAGAAAGCAAACTGTTTCTATAAATGACGTTTTATCTGAAAATAGAACTGTTAATTGTGGAGTCCCGCAGGGCTCAATATTAGGACCTCTTTTATTCTTACTTTTCATCAATGACTTACCACTAATGTTTTCAAATAAAATCACCGGTAGCGATTTATATGCAGATGATACTACATTATATGATATCCATAATAAGAAAGAAGTGTTAGAAACAAGATTACAACAAGCTTTGGAAGACTTGAAATACTGATGTTTCCAAAATGGAATGAAGATTAATACAGACAAAACGAAAGTTCTATTTATGATGACAGCCCAGCGAAAATGTGCTTTCCCTAACCCTACACTCTCTCTTAAATATGAAAATATATTATTGAAAACCAGCAAATCAGAGAAGTTGCTTGGAGTACACATTCAGGAGTCATTAAAATGGGACTCACATATCAAATATATTGTGAAAAAGATTTCAACTAACATTTGGCTATTAGGTAAAATACGGTATATTGTGAATCTGAACTACAGACTACTTTATTACAAGGCATATATCCAACCACATTTTGATTATTGTTGTATCATATGGGGAAACACCACACAACAAAATATCAACACATTATTAAGATTGCAGAGACGAGCTTGTAAATTCATTCTGGGCCAAGATTATATTTCTTTGCGTGAATCAATGTCTGAAATTAATATAATGACTTTTGACCAACGGATTATTTTTCAAAAAGCAGTAACAATGTACAAACTTATGAACAATCTTGTACCGAATTATTTGAATGAACATTTTCAATTAAGACATTGCAATTCAGTTACTTCAGATATGACATTGAGAAATGTTTCAAATATGGATCTCTATATTCCAAGACCTAGATGTGAAATGCTTAAGAAATCATTAGAATACTCTGGTCCAAAGATATGAAATTGTCTACCATTTGAAATTAAGACATCCAGATCTTTAAATATATTCAAGACAAAATGTAAAGTATGGATACAACGTTTTAATTGGTAGACACTAGACAGTTATATATATATATATAATGATTGTAAATCAATAAGCTTATGTCGTTTTGTATTTCTATCAAAGTACCTGATTTACTTAGGCTGTTGTTTAAGTTACATTGTACAACATTATGCATGTATATTGTACGGCATAACTATGTTATAATTATTGTGTATGTACATTTATTCTATAGTGTTAACAAATTGAAGATGGCCCTAAGGAGGATTAGTTCAAAACTAATTAGGTCACCCTCTATAAATAAAGAAATCTATCTATCTCTATCTATTCACATTTTGGAATAAATCAGACTTTATCTGCCAAGGGAGGTAATAGAAAATTACCGATGTCTCTCAATATTACGATTTATCTGCTAGTTTGTGTTTGGGGTTTGACGTCGCACCACCAGCTTACGTCATATGGCGTCTCTACAGCTATTACTAATGTGGGAATACCCAGGGTGCCTGAATAGTATTTGGTAGAACCAACGACCTTGTTAGCTGGTTAGGGCACAACGGTAAAAACCAAGGATTCTAACTAAAAGGATCTATTCACATTTTGGAATAAATCAGACTTTATCTGCCAAGGGAGGTAATAGAAAATTAGAGACGTCTCTCATTACTATGAAATACTTGTCCCATTCATAATACCTGTCATACAAAATGGCTGCCTAGATACATGTACGATCTTATCAATGTGTTCACAGGCTGTGGGAAGTATGTATTTATTTTCCAATATTACCCATACACGCACAATAACCATCAACGTATATAATGTATTAGATCTGAGTGCCTTAGTACTCTAGTGAAGTGAAATGGTTCATTAACAGGCGAACGGTTCGAGCTCAGATAGTATATGTTGTACTATCTAGTAAACATTAGTTTTTTCTACTGGCTAAGATCACTATATTTGCAACACTATCAATACTATATTTATTCTATGTTTTGGTATCGGGGGTTACCAATCAGTGGCAGAGAGCCGGGTGTGCATGCTGACTGAGCCTGTCGCTCGAGAAGACGTTTAATAGTATACAATGTTATTTTAGTTACAGTCAACCCTATCTTAAGCAGCCAGCCAAGGGAATCATAGGCATTGACTACTTAGCACAGGTGGCTGCTTAATAGAGGTCAAATGTATGCTTAAACAACGTATTGGGAATCTGGAAACTGGATGCTTAGTACAAGTTGGTTGCTTAATGGATGTGACCGCTAACACAGGTTTGACTGTAGAAGTTACTGATCACCGCGCGTGACAAATGGCTGTAAACTAAAATGTTGTAACGTTATCATTGTCCTTGTTAGGGTACTCAGTCAGTGTGACGTTATCCTTGTCCTTGTTAGGGTACTCAGTCAGTGTGACGTTATCCTTGTCCTTGTTAGGGTACTCAGTCAGTGTGACGTTATCCTTGTCCTTGTTAGGGTACTCAGTCAGTGTGACGTTATCCTTGTCCTTGTTAGGGTACTCAGTCAGTGTGACGTTATCCTTGTCCTTGTTAGGGTACTCAGTCAGTGTGACGTTATCCTTGTCCTGGTTAGGGTACTCAGTCAGTGTGACGTTATCCTTGTCCTGGTTAGGGTACTCAGTCAGTGTGACGTTATCCTTGTCCTGGTTAGGGTACTCAGTCAGTGTGACGTTATCCTTGTCCTGGTTAGGGTACTCAGTCAGTGTGACGTTATCCTTGTCCTGGTTAGGGTACTCAGTCAGTGTGACGTTATCTTGTCCTTGTTAGGGTACTCAGTCAGTGTGACGTTATCCTTGTCCTTGTTAGGGTACTCAGTCAGTGTGACGTTATCCTTGTCCTGGTTAGGGTACTCAGTCAGTGTGACGTTATCCTTGTCCTGGTTAGGGTACTCAGTCAGTGTAACGTTATCCTTGTCCTGGTTAGGGTACTCAGTCAGTGTAACGTTATCCTTGTCCTGGTTAGGGTACTCAGTCAGTGTAACTTTATCCTTGTCCTGGTTAGGGTACTCAGTCAGTGTAACGTTATCCTTGTCTTGGTTAGGGTACTCAGTCAGTGTAACGTTATCCTTGTCCTGGTTAGGGTACTCAGTCAGTGTAACGTTATCCTTGTCCGTGTTAGGGTACTCAGTCAGTGTGACGTTATCCTTGTCCTGGTTAGGGTACTCAGTCAGTGTGACGTTATCCTTGTCCTGGTTAGGGTACTCAGTCAGTGTGACGTTATCCTTGTCCGTGTTAGGGTACTCAGTCAGTGTGACGTTATCCTTGTCCTGGTTAGGGTACTCAGTCAGTGTGACGTTATCCTTGTCCTTGTTAGGGTACCCAGTCAGTGTGACGTTATCCTTGTCCGTGTTAGGGTACTCAGTCAGTGTGACGTTATCCTTGTCCGTGTTAGGGTACTCAGTCAGTGTGACGTTATCCTTGTCCTGTTAGGGTACTCAGTCAGTGTGACGTTATCCTTGTCCTGGTTAGGGTACTCAGTCAGTGTGACGTTATCCTTGTCCTTGTTAGGGTACTCAGTCAGTGTGACGTTATCCTTGTCCTTGTTAGGGTACTCAGTCAGTGTGACGTTATCCTTGTCCTGGTTAGGGTACTCAGTCAGTGTGACGTTATCCTTGTCCTGGTTAGGGTACTCAGTCAGTGTGACGTTATCCTTGTCCTGGTTAGGGTACTCAGTCAGTGTGACGTTATCCTTGTCCTGGTTAGGGTACTCAGTCAGTGTGACGTTATCCTTGTCCTGGTTAGGGTACTCAGTCAGTGTGGCGTTATCCTTGTCCTGGTTAGGGTACTCAGTCAGTGTGACGTTATCCTTGTCCTGGTTAGGGTACTCAGTCAGTGTGACGTTATCCTTGTCCTGGTTAGGGTACTCAGTCAGTGTGACGTTATCCTTGTCCTGGTTAGGGTACTCAGTCAGTGTGACGTTATCCTTGTCCTGGTTAGGGTACTCAGTCAGTGTGACGCTATCCTTGTCCTGGTTAGGGTACTCAGTCAGTGTGACGTTATCCTTGTCCTGGTTAGGGTACTCAGTCAGTGTGACGTTATCCGTGTCCGTGTTAGTGTACTCAGTCAGTGTGACGTTATCCTTGTCCTGGTTAGGGTACTCAGTCAGTGTGGCTTCTCTGCATAATACATTAATTTATTACTATGTACTTTGAATTTGTTCTTAAACTTTACCTTTAAAGTGTAATCATTGTTTTATTAGTTTACTTTACCTTTAGAGTGTAATCATTCTTCTATTAGTTTACTTTAACTTTAAATTGTAAGTATTCTTTTATTAGTATACTATACCTTTAAATTGTAATCAATGTTTTATTAGTTTCTTTACCTTTAAATTGTAATCATTGTTTTATTAGTTTACTATACCTTTAAATTGTAATTATTGTTTTATTAGTTTCTTTACCTTTAAATTGTAATCATTGTTTTATTAGTTTACTATACCTTTAAATTGTAATTATTGTTTTATTAGTTTACAGTCAACTTAATTCTTTAAATTTTAAATCATGATGACAATTGTATGATTCTGTTATTTGCTTTTTTGTTTTTTTTAAAGTTTGTTTTTATCCTATGTACATGTATTGTAAAGTACTTTTGATCGCATGTTGCTATATGAAAAGAGTGCTACATAATCCGGTATAATAATAATAATAATAATAATAATAATAATAATAATAATAATAATAATAATAATAATAATAATAATAATAATAATAATAATAATAATAATAATAATAATAATAAAATAATAATAATATTAATAATAATAATAATAATAATAATATAATAATAATAATAATAATAATAATATAATAATAATAATAATAATATAATAATAATAATAATAATATAAATAATAATAATAATATAATAATAATAATAATAATAATAATAATAATAATAATAATAACAGATCAGAGTAAACTTGTATGAATTATGTGAATTGTGTTTTGTATTGCATGGAATACTGGGTGTACAGTTACACCAACTGGTTCGCTATTGACGAGAATGAATACACCAAAGACAATACACCTTATGGTATATATTTTATTAATATTATTTTAATAGTCACAATTCAAAGTGTTAACTTATTATTTTTTTAATAATATTTTATTGCCCCCAAATTATGGTAAGCATAGTTTGTGTAGCCACAATTCAAATAGTTAACTTATTATCTAATATTTTATTGCATTTTATTATTTATTATTATTTTCCATACATGTCAGTAGACTGTGATAGTTTGATTATCTGTGATTAGATTAGTCTCTTATAATTCTTTTATAATGAATGGTGTTGTACTTTGCCACGATAATGTGTTGTGTATAATTTATGTATTGTACAACGATGAGACTGAAATAAAAATAAAGAATAACTCTCTACATTATACAATTATTATAATTTTATTGTATTATATTTATTCACACAATGAAATTCGTGGACAACAATTTGATATTAATGTGTGAGTTTTAAGTTTATTTACCGTGGCTACCGGTTGCCCATATGAGCGACGCCTCCTGAAGAGATTAGTCATTTTAGATGTTCGCAGTCCAACGTGTCAAGCACTGGACTACTGCCTCGTCTGTATGTGTGCGTGCGTGCGTGCGTGCGTGTTTTACGTTTATTTATCGTCACAACCTGTTGCCCATACGAGCGACGCCTCCTGAAGAGATTAGTCATTTTAGAGCTGTGGAGTTCGAGCCCCGCTGGAGCCGTTACGATGGTGCCAGTAGGCAAGGCATTTAAAGTCCATATTGCCTCTTCTCTCTCCCTCGTGGCGATGGATTCCATCAGGACAGATGTCTCGAGAGTGATTAATATAAGTTGTAAGAACTTGTTTCGCAATCGAGCTATAATAAATTAGCATACGTCATTTTAGATGTTTGGGGATAGTGCAATACTACAGACAGAGACCAATTTTGTCAATCTATTGTTCTATATACCCAGCAATAGGAACTATCATAGTCTATTGATTAGGTAAGTTTTCGTTTAAAGATAATTGTATGCACGAATTTCAGCTTCAAACCCAGCCCAGTAATACCAGTCTGTTTAATTTATCCATTCCTGATATTTATCCATTCCATTCATTATCAGAACAACATTTCTCTAAACGGTTGCTATGCGTGGTTGCTAGGAAAATGAGTAGCTTCATTAGAACATGATAAATTGATACGTCCACACAACACAGCAATACATTAGGCTTAGTATATTGTATTGATGTAAACTTATATATGTCACTTTCCTTAATTAATCATCTCGGGTATCATAATGTCGTGTGGACATCAGAGTGGATGACTTTCCCTGAAAGGGTTAACTTTCAAAAAGCAGTCTTAATGTTTAATACTCGAGAGTGATTAATATAAGTTATAAGAACTTGTTTTGCAATCGAGCTAAAATAAATTTGTATGCTAAAGGATATCTGTCCAGATTCAATAATTTCATAATTATAAGACGAGAATACGGATAAAAATGGAAAACATGTGGTGCAAAGGAAACAACGATAAAAACAGACGAAACCAATTAAGAGGACCAATATACTTTTAGGAGTATTCAGGGGCAGTAACTATCTAATGTTTCTCATTTGTTGAGGGCCTCGTGGTAGATTGACTTAATTGTGCAAATGAGTTATCTCGTTAAATAAAGTCTTTATTATTATTATTATTATTATTATTAGGGTCAACTCAGAAAAAGGGAACCTAGAAGAGACTGTTGTTGTTGTTATTAAGTACACTTTTGTAATCTGAAATACATAGAGATCAACATGCATTGTCTATTGCAGTCGTCCTATCTTACACAATTGGTGGACTTGCTAGCACAACATGTGTTGTTTAATGCTAGGACGTTTATTAGTTTTAAACTTTATTTATTTTACAATGATTGCAAAGTCGTGATAACGCAGTGTATGCGCGTTCGCTTCAGGTGCGATAGGTCCGGAGTTCGAGCTCCACTGGAGCCGTTACGGTTGTGCCCTTAGGCAAGGCATTTAAATTCCACGTTGCCTCTTCTCTTCCCCTCGTGGCGATGGATTCCATCAGGAATGAGGTCTCGAGAGTGATTAATATAAGTTGTAAGAACGTTTTTCGCAATCGAGCTAAAATAAATTTGTAAACTAACGATCGCTAAGAAAGTTTTAATAACTTATATTAATCACTCTCGTTTGCGCGGATTACGTTTATTTGTCATTGCCTCATGGTTAAATCAGGGCGACGACTCCGGACGTTTATTTGTCATTGCCTCATGGTTAAATCAGGGCGACGACCCCGGACGTTTATTTGTCATTGCCTCATGGTTAAATCAGGGCGACGACTCCGGACGTTTATTTGTCATTGCCTCATGGTTAAATCAGGGCGACGACCCCGGACGTTTATTTGTCATTGCCTCATGGTTAAATCAGGGCGACGCCTCTGGGCGTATATTAGTCATTTGGTTGAACTCGAAGGATTGTGGAAGATACAGACGTCGCTCCAATTCCAGACGTATCTCTGGTTGTGCTACATGCCCGGTGTATTAAGCACCAATGGGAAACATTAGTCAGTTACTGCCCCTGTATACTCCTGATCTTAATTGTGTTCCTCTGTTTTTATCGTTGTTTCCTTTGCACCACGTTCCATCTATTTTGATCCGTTTTCTCATCTTATAATTACATGTATTACATTATTAAATCTCGAGAGGTATACATTTTATCCAATGGATATTTTACTGAAGAAATTAGTTATCAATTAATTAACATGAATTTGATAAAATAACATTATTCTATTGTAATATCTGGAAGCAAACAACAATAAAAACAAAGGAGATCAACTAAAAGGAAATATACATTTCGGGATAAATCAGATTTTATCTGTCAAGGGAGGTAATAGAAATACAACAATGTTTCTCATACATGAGACATCGGTTTAAAGTTTAAACTTTATTTATTTTACAACGATTGCGAAGCAAGTTCTAACAACTTATATTAATCACTCTCGTTGGCGCGGATGAAAGCATATATGTGGTCATTCGTGTGGGAGGAAACCGGAGTACCCGGAGAAAACCCACCTGTCCGATCTGGCGACCACCGTACCATATATCACATACTTCCCAGGCCGAGGATCGAACCCGGGTTGCATTGGTGAGAAGCGAGCGCGCTAACCACTGCGCTAATCGGACCGCCAATTAGACAGACATCGGTTTATAATCCCATCTGACAGACTGTTAATAAATAGCGTTAGGTTCGTACTGCGGATCGAACTTCTACGTTTAAACTGGACCACTGACGCGTCTATAAATACAACATGGACATTAACTTACCGATATATAAGCTGAAATCCATCTGTATTAACATGGTAGTAAAGTATTGCTGTTCCAGGAATTCAAGACACGCTGAAAAGGCTCTATACATTCTTTCCATTTCATCCGTACATTTGCTCCGAATGAGATTTCTGAGAAAAACAATGGTAAACTAATTTTAAAAAGAAAGTTCGTTTGTTTTGTAGTGTCCTATTTCTATACTTAGGCGGGTTTTGTGGGTGGCGGGCCTCGCCCCTCCCCCAATTATGGTAAGCATAGTTTGTGTAGCCTTCACTTCAAAAACTTATTATGTTTTTAATAATATTTTATTGCATTTTATTATTTATTTATTATTTTCCATTTATGTCAGTAGACTGTGATAGTTTGATTATCTGTGATTGGAGTAGTCTCTTATAATTCTTTTATAATGAATGGTGTTGTACTTTGCCACGATAATGTGTTGTGTATATTTTATGTATTGTACAACGATGAGACTGAAATAAAAATAAAGAATAACTCTCTACATTATACAATTATTATATTGTATTACATTTATACACACAATGAAATACGTGGAACACAATGAAATACGTGGACAACAATTTGATAATAATGTGTATGTCTTAAGCTTATTTATCGTCGCTACCGGCTGCCCATATGAGCGACGCCTCCTGAAGATATTTGTCATTTTAGATTTTGGAGGATAGTGCAATGATACAGACAGAGACCAATTCCAGAGTCTCCTCTGGTTCTTTTACGTGCACGGTGTAAAGCACCGACACGAGACCTCGGTTTAATGTCCCCTCTGAAAGACTGTTAATTGTATAAGGGTCAGACGGGGATCGAACTTCGAACACCACTGTGTATGCATGGTGCGATCCATTCAGGTTTACGCATATATTGACATATTATATATATGAGAGTTCCTTTAACATATTGGCGTTCTACAAACATCAGATAATAGTGACAAAGAGCATAATGCATTCTATAGCTTCAGATTCTTAATCTTCTACAAACAACGATACTCTACTAATGAAACAGATCGGTGGATTGCGCATGCCCATGAGATACAACATAGCTGATTACTAGGATTAATATTAAATTAGGATTTATTATTATTATTATTATTATTATTATTATTATATTGCTGTATATAATTTAATCTGGGAAAAAAGCAAATGTGTTGGGCTATAAGTTATGACAACATTATTTACAGTGTCACGAGCCTCTCTTTCTTCTTATGTCTATTTTCCGATATTAATGCTCTAACCAGGGTATATCCTATCGTAGACTCGCTGGAGTTGTCTAGGGGGTTTCTCTACCGTCCTTCAATAATGCTCTAACCAGGGTCTATCCTATCGTAGACTCGCTGGAGTTGTCTAGGGGGTTTCTCTACGGTCCTTCAATAATGCTCTAACCAGGGTCTATCGTAGACTCGCTGGAGTTGTCTAGGGGGTTTATCTACGGTCCTTCAATAATGCTCTAACCAGGGTCTATCCTATCGTAGACTCGCTGGAGTTGTCTAGGGGGTTTCTCTACGGTCCTTCATATATTATAACTCAACACAGTCTATCATTTTCCTTTGTATAATATCATTTATAACAATCTCATTTATTTCAAATCTATAACATGTATCATATATTCGTGATATTTCGTATCTTATTATTCGCCTCACTATTTCAATGTGTTCATAATAGTCCTATGACTATACTAATTCTCTTCCTTATCAAACTATTCCAATAGATATATTAGCCAACACACTCGTTTCTCAAAATGCCTAATTATCTTCCGTTCACGTATTTAATACGACTTTAATATTTAAGAGTTAATACTTCTTTAAATATTAATTGTTCTAACTATCATAGAAACAGTTTATATTCTAATAGTGAGTTACATATTTCCTTAACGCCTCCATGGCTGGATAAAAATGCACTAATTTCTTCATCATTTTTCATTTCTTAAATAGCAGAATTAACATCTATAACAGGCATTACGGCGCCAAACATCTGTGATGTTATACAATATTATTACGTGTTTATATTTCATCAAGAACCTCGGCGATTATCTTACATAACTGACCACCTGCACTCGGTGGTGTTAAAATATATTGTGTTCCCGCGCAAACAGAGAACTGATCATTTAGGTGCGAAAATAATAGCAGACGATTATACATAATAATCATAATCTTACAGGGTTAACGATGGTCATATATATAAATAAATGTATTTATATAATACATTTCTATTTATATATGACAATAATTTATTCGCAAATATATTGTTTGTTTTTTCTATCTTTTGCACAACAGCCCTCCTCATTTAACTTATATAACTTATATTTATATTTTCGCTGATGTTTTTAAACTTGCAAACGTCCAATATCCAATATAGACATGCAATCAACAAGCAACATAATAGAAGCTTGTACACATATATTTTAGCTCGAGTACGCATGTCAGCTGCATATAATTAGTGAGGAAATGCATACGAAAATGAACACAATCCTGGCACATATGTTATGACCGTTTATCGAAGGAAAGGCAATATCGATGTAAAATTTGGGAAGGGCCGTTTTCTAATATTGGTTATAACTTGTGACCCGACCCTTTTGCTATGTTACACAACTGTATATATGTGCCTTATAATCTGTTAACTTATTTCACATCTGATTCATGCTCGTATGTAATATTGTATTATCGAATGTATTACATATGCAATAAAATATTGTTAAATCAAAGCAATGTAAATATTTAAACGAAATAGAAGCTTTCTGATTGGCTTAGAAACTAGGACACGCTATGAGGTAAGCACAAACTATGAGGTAAGCACAAACTATGTGGTTATACATGTGCCCATACCTATGTATCTGTTCCTCAAATCGCATTTGCCTTATAAAAATGCTACAAGAAATATCACCAATTAATATCACAAAATGAAATTAAAACACTATACCACAGTCAACATGAAATACATAATTTTCGTTTTAGGCAAATGAAAGATATCTTGTTGCAGCCATTACCTTGTCATTATTCTTGCATTACAATTTGATACAGATACAAGATACAAAATTTATTTTGAGTCGGCATGATTTAACAATGAATATTAGCTATGCATAGCTATTAACCGACATTTCAACTGATAAAACTCATGGTTAACTCAAGGTTAACTCAAGAATGTGCATCCATTCAACAGTATTTGGTCACACACACACACACACACACACACACACGCGCGTGACCAAAACAACCATCGAAAACGAAACAATTTCCCTGACCTATAGTCTGTTTCAAATCAATCATAATACAATCAACAAACAAGTGAATGAAACAAAACAAAATAATAGAATTTCCCGCTCTTTTTTCTATTTTCCAATCTCCAAACTTGACTCTTCTCTCTCCTATGCTCTTTATCATTTATTTATCAATCCTTGTCACAACTGCTGTTAATTAATTACATGTATACTCATAATGTCATGTAAATGATCTGAGTTAATAAAGAATAATTGAATTGAATATATATTATATGTACTATGAATGTATGTGTTCAGTTGATGAAATCCGTTTTAAGTTAGAAATGTATATTGCAATGAAGCAAGCATTTCCAGGAAATTCAATGTAAATTGTCAGTAAAATGAAAATAAGCCAATGACGTTCACTTTTATTAACATATAATAGGATTTCCGGCACATCGTAATGAAATAACGCAACTGTTAAGTCATGTGCTATTATCGCTTATTCTCCGAAATAAGCTGGCTTGTCATTGAAAATGATAATAGCGAAGGCCAGAGTATGTCGAGTTTATTGTATGTTATGTTGCATGTCTATAGATATGTTCGTGAATTCGCAACAATAAACTAGAAGATAGCATGCAGAGTAATGGAATTTAGTTAATGCACATTTATTTTAGCTCGAGTGCGCATGTCTGTTGCATATAATTAGTGAGGAAATGCATACGAAAATGGACGCACATATTTCATGACGTTCATTGAAGGAAATGCAATGTAAATATTTAGTTTAGTTTAATCATATTTTATTGAATTCATCATGATATAATATACAACACAATGTTACAAAAATATAGCATTATAATTGATTTGATACTATTTTATTGCTCTATATACATGTATGTAACAATGACACTCGTGTAACCGATCAATAATTAGCACATGGGTTGGGCCACAAGTTCTAACAACATTAGTGATTGGCCATCCCCATAGAAACGAGTTGAACACTACAGAATGAGTCAGTATTACGCAATCAAAAGCTTAAACATGTACATGTTATATATAGTATTATAATACAAATGGTTTGGACCACTACTTGTTTTAGCAACATTAGAAAATGGCCCGCACCAGAACGACGCATGTATGCATAATTAAACAAAATGACTGATTTTGGCAAGAATAAATGAAACAACTCAAAAAAGGCATACATTAAACGAAAGCGCTAATTATAAATATATATTTAGTCTCAGAGATTGACCTAAATAAATATTACAACTAGTATGTAACTCACTGTGGAACCTGGAATGTAAACCTATAACTGCTTCTAACAATGAAATACCATTTGGTATTATATATTTTTTACTTATACATTTTCTTATAATTCCCTAGAAAACATAAAATGAACAGTGTTGTTTAATTTCTTCCAAATTGTGAAATACCATTCTTATTTGACCGATAATTTATTGGTTATCATTAGAAAACAAATAAACCTTTCAAATTACCTTCTGAGCACAGGGATGAGTTTATTTTGAGCGTGTTTGGCGTGTTCCCAGGCGCGAAGCCGACACATCCGAAGTTTGCAGCGCAGTAGATCTCCGTCTGTTTTGGTACCCAGCGACGCCGCCAGGATGCAGTAATTAGCTGCCTCATGGTTCAACTCCGACAAAATCTGGAAATATTTTGTTTAGAAATTTGAAAGTCGTACGGACAGACAGCTCAGCTCAACTGTTATTGATAGAGGAAGGATCCGGGTACCATTCCAAGCAGTATATCAGGTACGGACGGGCACCGGGATAGAACCACCGACCTTCCAGTGAGACAGCTGGATAGCTTCCTGACATGAAATAATTGAACTTACCAGTTGGGATTCGAACCTGCATTGTTGAGGAGCATGCTATTTGTGGTGAACGACTTTAACCACTGGGGCTACGGAGGATTCGGGGAGAAGTGAATCAAATCAAATCAATAAATATCTGAAATCTGTATTTGCATTTAATTATATATATTGGTTGGTAACAACAAATATTCAAATATTAGAATATTCGCTCGAACGTACGAATATCCGAATACTATTCCAGTATTCGAATATTCGGGAAAATATATTATATTGTCCTCAGAAATGCCACCCGCTCAGTCACACGTTTGGAAATGCAAATTGGATTTAACATATTTGGGTACAATATCAATCTGAATAATCATTTGAAGAATATGATGTTTACGCGTAAAACAAAAATCAGGTTAGTTTGATAAGTTTTATAAGGGTGTGTGTGATTTTTGAGGTTTTGATAGAATTCTATCAAATATTCAAATACTCCAATATTCGAATACCTTCCCGACCGAATATTCGAATACCTTCCCGACCGAATATTCGAATAGTTTAATCTCTATCCGTTGCCACCCCTAGTGTTTCAATGATACAGTGAAACCCCTCTAAACCGAACGGCTTCCGAACCGGAAGAGAAGGTCGGTTTGGAGGGGTTTTCGGCTTAGATAACGTTTTGAACAAATGTCTGTATGGATACAGGAATAACAAGAAATGACACTAACATTACCTTGCAAAACCATTCCCATACCATGTCATTCAATTTGTCGAATTTACAGGCGTTATTGAATCTACATTTGCCGGCATTTGAGTTCTTTTCCCATTGATTCACAAACACCAATTTCTTCTTTAGGATGTCGGATACCGTGGACTTCCCAACACCATATTTTTCTCCTAACACCTTTAGTGTTGGTTTTGGTACAGATTCAGATTCTCTGATCAATTTCAATATGTCCTCAAGGGACAGTTCAACTCTACGACGCTTAGAAGGAGGCTGAGACATGCTTAGATTTTGGCAGTTACTAAAGAACTAATAACTTACAAATGTGGAATAAAATATATACATGTATAAGCTCAAATTTGTTTGTACGTAATGACTTGTCGGTGGTTCCGTATTTGATCAATAATTATGAAATATAATTATCAATGTTATGGTAGGTTTTTTTACAATGAACACAGAAGGGAAAATATCGGGACCGCGAAAATTTTGTTTGGTTTGGAGGGAATTCCGATTTAGAGGGGTTCCGGTTTTGAAGGGTTTCACTGTATCTGTATTATATGATAATAGACGACGTCTAAATACCTGCTGAACTCATTGGAAGTCAATTACTGTTTCTCAACACTTCCTTGTGTTCAACAAATGACAGTTCCTAATATTAAGAGTTCGAGCCCCGCTGGAGCCATTACGATTGTGCCCTTATGCAAGGCATTTAAATTCCACGTTGCCTCTTCTCTCTCTCCTTCATGGCGATGGATTCCATCAGGAATGGGGTCGCGAGAGTGATTAATATAAGTTGTTAGAACTTGTTTAGTTTAAACAATATTTATTTCTTTGAATATATATAGTCTAGTATACATATGTACATACATGTAGGATTGAGGATAAAGCAACTTGCTTATATGGTTTCCTCTTTCCTACAAAGTTACCTCTTTCCTATGATATAGTGTAAAAACTTGTTTCGCAATCAGCTAAAATAAATGTGTATCAACTAATAAATATTCGTAGAACGCCCCAAGAAAGGGCATGTCAATTTGAACTGACTATAGTATATTGCTCAAAACGTTACCAATTGTTAAAATACAATAACTTGTATACACATTTATTTCATCTCGATTGCGAACCAAGTTTTTACAACAGTATATCGATCGCTCTCGAGATCTCATTCATGATGCAATCCATCGCTATTATGGAGAGAGAAGATGCAATGTGGAATTTAGGCGCCTTGCCTAATGGTATAATCGTAACGACTACAGATGGGCGCGAACGTCGGGGCTCTCATTCATGAAGCGAACGCGATACCACTGTTGGGCGGCAGTAACACATTAAAGTGTTGGACTTAAACTTGTCAGTAATCAGATTAGCATTTGTACTATTGCAAATAACTGCTTCCTGGTTCTATATGAGACAACTGGTAATGAAAGAATGCACTAGTCCGCCTCCGTGGTCGGGTGGTTAAGGTCGCTGACTTGTATACCACTGTAACATATCGTCACTGATGGACACTGGTTCGAGCCGCGCTCAGACCGTGTCTCTTTATATTGGCAGATCCTTACGAAGGTTGGTGCACCAAGTACTGGTTAACCGCTGGAGCCTGCCCCGGAAATGTGTTGTTAGGTACATTTCTCGTCCCTCAAATGGGCAACCAGTAGCGACGTTAAATAAGCTTAAATATAAAAAAAACATTTTAAGCGGGCCCAATGTGTAATGTAAGAATGTAATGTAAGAATGCCAATGTATAATGTAAGAATGTCAATGTGTAATGTAAGAATGTCAATGTGTAAGACAATAATGTCAATGTGTAATGAAAGAATGTCAATGTGTAATGTAAGAATGTCAATGTGTAATGTAAGAATGTCAAAGTGTAATGTAAGCATGTCAATATGTAATGTAAGAATGTCAATGTGTAATGTAAGAATGTCAATGTATAATGTAAGAATGTCAATATGTAATGTAAGAATGTCAATGTGTAATGTAAGAATGTCAATGTGTAATGTAAGAATGTCAATGTGTAATGTAAGAATGTCAATATGTAATGTGAGAATGTCAATGTAATTAAATGTCATGTAATGTAAGAATGTCAATGTGTAATGTAATAATGCCAATATGTAATGTAAGAATATCAATGTGTAATGTGAGAATGTCAATGTGTAATGTACGAATGTCAATGTGTAATGTGAGAATGTCAATATGTAATGTAAGAATGTCACTGTATAATGTAAGAATGTCAATGTGTAATACATGAATGTCAATGTGTAATGTAAGAATGTCAATGTATAATGTAAGAATGTCAATGTGTAATGTAAGAATGTCAATGTGTAATGTAAGAATGTCAATGTGTAATGTAAGAATGTCAATGTGTAATGTAAGAATGTCAATGTATAATGTAAGAATGTCAATGTTATATGTCGTTAATGTAAGAATGTCAATGTGTAATGTAAGAATGTCAATATGTAATGTAAGAATGTCAATGTGTAATGTAAGAATGTCAATGTATAATGTAAGAATGTCAATGTGTAATGAAAGAATGTCAATGTGTAATGTAAGAATGTCAATGTGTAATGTAAGAATGTCAATATGTAATGTAAGAATGTCAATATGTAATGTAAGAATGTCAATGTATACTGTAAGAATGTATAATGTAAGAATGTCAATATGTAATGTACGAATGTCAATGTATAATGTAAGAATGTCAATGTATAATGTAAGAATGCCAATGTATAATGTAAGAATGTCAATGTATAATGTAAGAATGTCAATGTGTAATGTAAGAATGTCAATGTGTAATGTAAGAATGTCAATGTGTACTGTAAGAATGTCAATATGTAATGTAAGAATGTCAATGTGTAATGTAAGAATGTCAATGTATAATGCAAGAATGTCAATGTATAATGTAAGAATGTCAATGTGTAATATAAGAATGTCAATGTGTAATACATGAATGTCAATGTGTAATGTAAGAATGTCAATGTATACTGTCAGAATGTCAATGCATAATGTAAGAATGTCAATGTGTAATGTAAGAATGTCAATGTATGATGTAAGAATGTCAATGTGTAATGTAGAATGTCAATGTGTAATGTAAGAATGTCAATGTGTAATGTAAGAATGTCAATGTATAATGTAAGAATGTCAATATGTAATGTAAGAATGTCAATGTATAATGTAAGAATGTCAATGTATAATGTAAGAATGTCAATGTGTAATGTAAGAATGTCAATGTGTAATGTAAGAATGTCAATGTGTAATGTAAGAAGTTCAATGTATAATGTAAGAATGTCAATGTATAATGTAAGAATGTCAATGTGTACTACGTGAATGTCAATGTGTAATGTAAGAATGTCAATGTGTAATGTAAGAATGTCAATGTGTAATGTAAGAATGCCAATGTGTAATGTAAGAATGTCAATGTGTAATGTAAGAATGTCAATATGTAATGTAAGAATGTCAATGTATAATGTAAGACTGCCAATGTATAATGTAAGAATGTCAATGTGTACTGTAAGAATGTCAATATGTAATGTAAGAATGTCAATTTGTAATGTAAGAATGTCAATGTGTAATGTAAGAATGTCAATGTGTACTGTAAGAATGTCAATATGTAATGTAAGAATGTCAATTTGTAATGTAAGAATGTCAATGTGTAATGTAAGAATGTCAATGTGTAATGTAAGAATGCCAATGTGTAATGTAATAATGTCAATGTGTAATGTAAGAATGTCAATATGTAATGTAAGAATGTCAATGTATAATGTAAGAATGTCAATATGTAATGTAAGAATGTCAATGTGTAATGTAAGAATGTCAATATGTAATGTAAGAATGCCAATGTGTAATGTAAGAATGTCAATGTGTAATGTAATAATGTCAATGTGTAATGTAATAATGTCAATGTAATGTAAGAATGCCAATGTAATGTAAGAATGTCAATGTGTACTGTAAGAATGTCAATGTGTAATGTAAGAATGCCAATGTAATGTAAGAATGTCAATGTGTAATGTAAGAATGCCAATGTAATGTAAGAATGTCAATGTGTAATGTAAGAATGTCAATGTGTAATGTAAGAATGTCAATGTGTAATGTAAGAATGTCAATGTGTAATGTAAGAATGTCAATGTGTAATGTAAGAATGTCAATGTGTAATGTAAGAATTCCAATATGTAATGTAAGAATGACAATGTGTAATGTAAGAATGGCAATGTGTATTGTAAGAATGTCAATGTGTAATGTAAGAATGTCAATGTGTAATGTAAGAATGCCAATGTGTAATGTAAGAATGTCAATGTGTAATGTAAGAATGTCAATGTGTAATGTAAGAATGCCAATATGTAATGTAAGAATGACAATGTGTAATGTAAGAATGACAATGTGTAATGTAAGAATGTCAATGTGTAATGTAAGAATGTCGATTCAAAACATGTAATTGAAGAATATCGATACAACATGCATATGTTAAAATATCATTATGCAACTTGTTGTTGTTTAAAGTCGCACCAACAGCTTAGGTCGCATGGCGATTCACAGACGGATATATAGCCCAGTGGTAACACGCTGGACTGGTAATCCAGGGATCGCAGGCTCGATCACCCGTCTGACCCTAATAAAATTAACAGTCTTTCAGATGGGACGTTAAACCGAGGTCTCGTGTCGGTGCTTTACACAGTGCACGTAAAAGAACCAGAGGAGATTCTGGAATGGGTCTCTGTCTGTATCACTGCACTATCCTCCAAAATATCTAAAATGACTAATCTCTTCAGGAGGCGTCGCTCATATGGGCAACAGGTAGCGACGATAAATAAACGTAAAACACACACACATGGCGACTCTCCAGCTATTAATGGTGGACGAAGACACCGGGTGCCCCTCCGAGTAGTATTTCTGGCATGGACGGGTACCCGGGAAGAACCATCGTCCATCCACATGTCAGTTGGGTAGCTTCCTCACATGGGGGGTGGGGCACACGCAATCCCGAAATAACGCATTCAGCAACAAGAGAGCCATTATAAATTACGAGTATTGCCTAAGAGCTCAATCGTAACAGCTACAACTGGGCACGGATGTCGGGCCTCTCGTGCACGAAGAAAACGTGCTACAACTTTGCATTCACGAATGTGACGCGCAGATGCACTGACTGAGCACTAGATTTAATACACACGTGACCGGTACACAATGGGGTCAACAATCAACGTATGAGCGACCAGCACGTGCCTTTTATTGACGTGTGAGTGTTTGTTCTTAGTGGGCAGTCGAGCCACGTGGGCGTAATGATAATAGATTCGAGCATTATTTCAAGTGTTTAACTGTAAGTTGTTAGTTGTGAATTATGAACAAAAAGTGAACGCTATTTAGCAATGTGTAGATACCGTAAAACGGAAGGAATTATGTGTTCTATTCGATAACGGGACCTATTGTGTACAAAATTGCCCCGTCTAGAGCAGACGACATACTAGACAGTAGACACGACGTGATGTTACCGTACATACTACAGAGTTCTAAGGTAAGTACTAGATGTTAGATATACATGTAATAAGGTGAAAACGAGGACTAAAGACCGCCTCGGGAGGAGAAATCGGTCTTTGTAGTCTTTCTCCCAGGTGCATTGATTATTTAAAATGAGTTGATATAATGCGCACATGGGCTATCTTTATTCGCACGTTTGTCTTCGTTTTGTGGCGGTCTTTTACAAATACAGTCAAACCTGTCTTACGCAGCCAGCCAAGGGTATCACAGAAAGTGGCTGGTTAGCACAGATGGCTGCTTAATAGAGGTAAATGTATAATAAAACAACACATTGATAATATGTAAACTGGCTGCATAATGCAGGTTGGCTGCTTCATAGAGATATGTATGTATTTTCCATTAATGTCAAACCCCTTGCGGGGACGTAGACATGTTTTCCTGGGCAAGCTTAGCCGACCTAAGTGGTTAACTAGTACTAAGCAATGTGTGTGAGGTGCCTTGCTCAATGACGCTACATACGTGGCCTGACTGAGTATCGAACCCGGGACGATCGATTCCAGATCCGACGCTCTACCACTGGACCACGGATCGGTGACCACTAACACAGGTTTGACTGTATTAGACTTATCGGGCTGATCTCATTTATCCACCATTCCCGATTGAGGTTATATTTATGCATGGATACATGAAATTATGTCTTGATAAGTAGAATGTATGTATGTATGTGTGTATTGTCTATTTAAATAGTTGTTAGTATGTTAGGACCCCCGAATGCAGATCCCTAAATGTATTACCGTGGCTACATGTAATGTAATGTGTTATTTATAAACGTTTTGATATTTGACAACGATTGTGAAACAAGCTGTAACAACTTATATTAATCACTCTCTTTGGCGCGGAATACAGCGTATTTGTGGTCATTCGTATGGGAGGAAACCGGAGTTCCCCGAGAAAACCCATCTGTCCGATCTGGCGACCACCGTACCATCTCACATACCTACCGGTCCGAGGATCGAACCCGGGTTGCATTGGTGAGAAGCGAGCGCGCTAACCACTGCGCTAATCGGACATATGTTAGCCTACAGATGGACGCTACATCTTGCATTAAACATACCAAGGACAAAGGACAGCCCGAAAAAGCACATGGATGGCCGCGCCGCGTCTTAGCTTGCCAAAATAAATGAATTACGAACAATACTTTAATCATAAAGAGGCAAATCGTCCGAAAAGCTAATACATTGTACATGGTTGCATTACTAGTGAAACATAAAATTATTTCGACAAATTGTATATAATCTAACAAAATTTAGCTCTAATGCGAAACAAGACCTTATAAGGTTGGATTTAATCGCTCTCAATACCTCGTGGAATCCATCGTTTTGAGGGGGGAGAGAACGGGCAGTTTTGATTTTAAAGTGTCTTGCTTAAGGACACCACCATGCTTCCGACCGGGTTCGAACTCGCAACGTATCTGTGACAAGGCGGAAACCGCATCCATTACACTACCGAACCTCCACAAATTGTGGGGAAATGAAAGGAAATCCATTGTCACAATCACGTGAATATAGAGAACATTCTGACAACATTTGTGACGTCAAAATAAAGTACCCGTCAAACTGACACTATCCCTATTGAATTGTCTTCAAATGCAGCCAATTCACAACAACCATAAAATCCTTCACGCGCTAACACAAATCCCTTCTGACGTGTTCTACGTTTATTTATCGTCGCTACCGGTTGCCCATATGAGCGACGCCTCCTGAAGAGATTAGTTATTTTAGATATATGGAGGATAGTGATCCAGATAGGATACAGACAGAGACCCATTCCAGAGTCTCCTCTTGTTCTTTTACGTGCACGGTGTAAAGCACCGACACGAAACCTAGATTTAAAGTCCCATCTGAAAGACTGTTAATTTTATTAGGGTCAATCGGGGGATCGAACCTGCGATCCCTGGATTACCAGTCTGGCGTGTTAACCACTGAACTACAGATCCGAAGAAAGGCCCAATGCTCTCAGAATATATATAGTATACAATACGAGTTGTCACTTGATTTTGACAAGTCTTATAAAACATTTAAACACAAACTTATTTGCTTAAGGATGCATATACATATAAGTCTGCAGAGCAAATAATGTTAACGTGCATACGCAATAACACAACAATGTACATGTACAATATATAAAAATAATGACATATTTAAAGCGACACTACATCAAATGAATACAAACATTTCTACAGAATGTATTTTCCTATTATATTGTATAATTGTTTTCCAAATATTTGCCTCAAATACTGAGTATTTCAACTAATAAACAAACGTCGTATACGCGGTTTATTGACATAACAAAATAATGTAAACAGCCATGCGTAATACAACTAGTGTATCCTGAATAATACGATTTATGGTACAGATTTACCGTTATATCTCACATGTGTGTATATTTATGTGTAGACTATTCTTTGTTAATTGATCTCGCGATTAGTATTGGCTCCGATGACAAACAAACGTCAATTCAGGAGCATGGATGACCTACTTTCAATCCACAAATAACACTGTTTATTGATTCAATGTTAGTGTTAGAGATAGATTTTCTTTATTTATAGAGGGTGACCTAATTAGTTTTGAACTAATCCTCCTTAGGGCCCTCTTCAATTTGTTAACACTATAGAATAAATGTACATACACAATAATTATAACATAGTTATGCCGTACAATATACATGCATAATGTTGTACAATGTAACTTAAACAACAGCCTAAGTAAATCAGGTACTTTGATAGAAATACAAAACGACATAAGCATATTGATTTACAATCATTATATATATATAACTGTCTAGTGTCTACCAATTAAAACGTTGTATCCATACTTTACATTTTGTCTTGAATATATTTAAAGATCTGGATGTCTTAATTTCAAATGGTAGACAATTCCATATCTTTGGACCAGAGTATTCTAATGATTTCTTATACATTTCACATCTAGGTCTTGTTCGAATGTATTCCGAAGAATGTGTAGTAGCAATGCATTAATACGTGAACAGATGCAATTTATTTGCTTTTTTGACATGTAACGTCGCTTTAAAGACATGATCGAAATGGAGGGGTGTTTGTTGTGCAATATTGTCCGCATGAAATGCGAGCATCCACGCATTACAGTTAATCCTAAATCCTGACATTTCATGCTTTTTACGAGATTTGAAATTAGGTGTGTCTTTAAGGGTGTATCCCTATAAGATAGAAAATATCGACCCAAATTAAATACACCGGAAATTAACATTTATTTAAACAAAGCACATACATTACATCGCAAATAGCACAAAATACACATTTTACACATAAATAGCATAGCTACTATAAATTCTTTGGAAATAATTCGAATACTTAGCATTCAATCAATAAACAGTGTTTTTGCGATCTACAAACTCTAAAAGGTGAAAGTATAGAATTTCATATAACGGTCAACCACACTCCTGAATTGACCTGAGTCCATATTAAATGCGTGATTCAGACATTTCTGGATAATTTCAATCGTGTTAGTCTAAAATCTAAATATGCGCACGCACAAAGGACGAGATATAACGGTAAATCTGTACCATAAATCGTGTTATCCAGAATACACACGCAAGAATGTTGACAATATTTACATTACATTATTTAGTTAGGTCAATAAACGTCGCATACGACGCTTGTTTATTAGTTGAAATACTCGGATTCTGTTACAAATATTTAGGTGAAAATATACCTTATAATAGAAAATTATATTCTGTAGTTATTTGCGTTTTCACCAATGTAGTGCCGCATTAACTCTTTCAGCGCCGAATAAATTCAGAGCATGTGCAAACAACATAGATCCAGATCAGCCGCGGCGTAACGCCGCGTCTCACTCTGATCAGGATCTATGTTGTTTGCTATTCGGACAGGTGCTTCAGCTCCACTGTCTGAAGAGCAATCAGCATATAGCCTGATCAGACGGCATGTTCTGTTCTGTCTGATCGGGTTCTCTACTTTTTTACAAAGTCGTTTTTATGCGACATTGGCGGTGAAAGAGTTAATCGTATAGAGGATTTAGTTTACACAAATGTTAGCACGATTGCGAAAAGTTCTTACAACAACATAGTTATCGCTCTGGAGACATCATTCCTGATGGAATCCATCGCCATGGGGGAGATAAGAGGCAATTTGAAATTTAATTGCCTTGCCTAACGGTTCCAGTTGGGTGTCCGCGTGCATATAATTGTCAATAATTAATGTCTGCTCTTCCGTACCACAGTTTTATTTTAATATTAAGTCTCATCGGTGTATACAATCACAGTACGTGTATAATGCATAGCAACACATGTCTATATAAATGCATAGCAACACATGTCTATATATAAATGCATAGCAACATATGTCTATATAAATGCATAGCAACACATGTCTATATAAATGCATAGCAACACATGTCTATATATAAATGCATAGCAACATATGTCTATATAAATGCATAGCAACACATGTCTATATATAAATGCATAGCAACATATGTCTATATAAATGCATAGCAACACATGTCTATATATAAATGCATAGCAACACATGTCTATATAAACGCATAACAACACATGTCTATATATAAATGCATAGCAACACATGTCTATATATAAATGCATAGCAACGCGTGTCTATATAAATGCATATCAACACGTGTCTATATAAAGGCATAGCAACACATGTCTATATAAATGCATAGCAACACATGTCTATATAACAGAGCATAGCCACTACTCCCTAGAATAGTTAGACGATATCAATACTATAATCAGTTTTTAGTTTATTCAAATTAATTTGATCTCGATTGCGAAACAAGGTTTTACAACGTTATATAATTAGCTCTCTAGACCTAGTTTCTGATGGTATGCATCGCCACGAGCGAGCGAGAGAAATTAATTGGTTTTATTCTATTCTTAGAAGAAATGCAAACCAACCCCAAATAACACGAGCCATATGCCTAATAATCTGTGTGTTATTTTTTATTTAAGTTTATTTAACGTCGCTACCGGTTGCTCATTTGAGTGACGGGCAACAACACCTTTCATTGGCAGGCTCCAGCTGTTAACTAGTACATGGTGCACCAACCTCCGTAAGAAACTGCCAACTGTTTCATATAAATACACACGGTATGAGCGGGGCTCGAACCCGTGACCATCAGTGATGATAGGTTTCAGTGGTATACAAGTCATCGACCGTAACCACTCGACCACGTCGGCGGAGTCTTACCTAGCAATTCACAGCGCAATGGAGAGAATCCTGTCCTTGCGACAGTTTATACACATTTATTTTAGCTCGATTGCGAAACCTATTTCTTTCAAAGTTATATTAATCACTCTCGATACCTCATTCCTGATGGAATCCATCGCCATGAAGGAGAGAGAAGAGGCATTGTGGAATTTAAAAGCCTTGCTTAAGGACACAATCGTAACGGCTCCAGCGTGGCTCGAACTCCACACCTGAAGCGAACGCGCATCCACGACTTTCACTGCATTACTACATTAATATTAACAGTTTCCAACATTGTTGCATGTAGTCACGTGAAAGCATTTAGGATCTGGCACCTCGTTCATGTAGAATTAGAGGCACTTCGTTGCCAAAACCCCACCACCCATGCTTTGTGATTCAGCCATCCCCACCACCCATGCTTTGTGTTCCAGCCATCCCCACCACCCATGCTTTGTGATTCAGCCATCCCCACCACCCATGCTTTGTGTTCCAGCCATCCCCACCACCCATGCTTTGTGTTCCAGCCATCCCCACCACCCATGCTTTGTGTTCCAGCCAACCCCACCACCCATGCTTTGTGTTCCAGCCATCCCCACCACCCATGCTTTGTGTTCCAGCCATCCCCACCACCCATGCTTTGTGTTCCAGCCATCCCCACCACCCATGCTTTGTGTTCCAGCCATCCCCACCACCCATGCTTTGTGTTCCAGCCATCCCCACCACCCATGCTTTGTGTTTCAGCCATCCCCACCACCCATGCTTTGTGTTTCAGTGTTGTTTTCCATCCCCCCACCCATGCTTCGTGTTTCAGCCATCCCACCACCCATGCTTTGTGTTTCAGCCATCCCCACCACCCATGCTTTGTGTTTCAGCCATCCCCACCACCCATGCTTTGTGTTTCAGCCATCCCCACCACCCATGCTTTGTGTTTCAGCCATCCCCACCACCCATGCTTTGTGTTTCAGCCATCCCCACCACCCATGCTTCGTGTTTCAGCCATCCCCACCACCCATGGTGTTGTGCTGTATTGTGTTCCAGGCATGTGTGGTAATTGTTCACCAAGAGTTACCCATTTCCGTCCCAGTTGTATACATCCATAGACGTATGGTTTTAACCTGGCTAAACATTTTATATATGCTTGCAATTCCCGTAATTGTTAGACCAAGAAGGCTGATTTGAGATGGCTTGACACATGAAACACGTCTCACGCAGTACTGGGAGTCAAGGTCATTGTCACTATTGCTAATCAACTCTGTCTGCATCCATGAACGGGTCATGAAATAGATCACTAGAGCATGACAAACCTGTCAAATGCTACACCTGAGATAAAGGTTGCCGTTACTAAAAACCTTTGTTGTACACTGCTAAATAACTTTCGAGACACAAATTATCACCGTAACACGATATGTCACGTGACGTGTTCTGTGGGGTCCGGTACAAAGGCGTTCTGTGGGGTCCGGTAAAAGGGTTCTGTGGGGTCCGGTACAAAGGTGTTCTGTGGGGTCCTGTACAAAGGTGTTCTGTGGGGTCCGGTACAAAGGTGTTCTGTGGGGTCCGGTACAAAGGCGTTCTGTGAGGTCCGGTACACAGGTGTTCTGTGGGGGTCCTGTACAAAGGTGTTCTGTGGGGTCCGGTACAAAGGCGTGCTGTGGGGTCCTGTAGAAAGGCGTTCTGTGAGGTCCGGTACACAGGTGTTCTGTGGGGTCAGGTACAAAGGCGTTCTGTGAGGTTTGGTACAAAGGCGTGCTGTGGGGTCCGGTACAAAGGCGTTCTGTGAGGTCCGGTACACAGGTGTTCTGTGGGGGTCCTGTACAAAGGCGCATTCTGTGGGGGTCCTGTACAAACACTTTCTGTGGGGTCCTGTAGAAAGGCGTTCGGTGGGGTCCGGTACTAAGGCGTTCTGTGATGTCCGGTACACAGGTGTTCTGTGGGGTCAGGTACAAAGGCGTTCTGTGAGGTCCGGTACACAGATGTTCTGTGGGGTCAGGTATAAAGGTGTTCTGTGAGGTCAGGTACAAAGGCCTTCTGTGAGGTCCGGTACACACAGTGTTGTGTGGGGTCAGGTACAAAGGTGTTCTGTGGGGTCAGGTACAAAGGCGTGCTGTGAGGTCCGGTACACAGGTGTTCTGTGGGGTCAGGTACAAAGGCGTTCTGTGAGGTCCGGTACACATGTGTTCTGTGAGGTCAGGTACAAAGGCGTTCTGTGAGGTCCGGTACACAGGTGTTCTGTGGGGTCAGGTACAAAGGCGTTCTGTGAGGTCCGGTACACAGATGTTCTGTGGGGTCCTGTACAAAGGCGTTCGGTGGGGTTCGGTACATAGGCGTTCTGTGAGGTCCGGTACAAAGGTGTTCTGTGGGGTCAGGTACAAAGGTGTTCTGTGGAGTCCTGTACAAAGGCGCGTTCTGTGGGGGTCCTGTACAAAGGTGTTCTGTGGGGTCCTGTACAAAGGTGTTCTGTGGGGTTCTGTACAAAGGTGTTCTGTGGGGTCCTGTACAAATGCGTTCTGTGGGGTCCTGTACAAAGGTGTTCTGTGGAGTCCTGTATAAAGGCGCGTTCTGTGGGGGTCCTGTACAAAGGTGTTCTGTGGGGTCAGGTACAAAGGTGTTCTGTGGAGTCCTGTTCAAAGGCGCGTTCTGTGGGGGTCCTGTACACACACGTTATGTGGGGATCCTGTACAAAGGCGTTCGGTGGGGTCCGGTACAAAAATGTTCTGTGGGGGTTCTGAGGGGTCCAGTACAAAGGCGTTCGGTGTGTCCGGTACAAAGACGTTATGTGGGGTCCTGTACAAAGGCGTTCTGTGGGGTCCTGTACAAAGGCGTTCGGTGGGGTCCGGTACAAAGGCGTTATGTGGGGTCCGGTACAAAGGCGTTCGGTTGGGTCCGGTACAAAGACGTTCTGTGGGGTCCTGTATGAAGGCGTTCGGTGGGGTTTTGTACAAGGAAATTTCGATTTGGCGCACTATATATGCGTTACTGCGATGGTTAGTTAATATGGGTTGTACGGGGTGGTATTACAAAGTGTCATAACTTTATTTTATAAACATATTAAAATGTTGTATATGTTACGCCTTTAGACATATAATAATAATTTCTGAGTCGATATGCAATTTCAATATTATAACGGAACGTTTTCATGATACATTTAGATAACTCCTAGTATGAAAACTAGTATATGTATGCATGTATTTTATGCCCCCAAATATAGGCATACAAATTTCGCACTGTCCATACGTCCGAGTCGAGTAGGTCCAGTCCAGGCTGTTGCTTCGTCGACTAGGACGGGGGCATTCTATTGTGATACGTTTTCTTATATCCTAGAGAATTGCATGAGGGTACTAATTAAGTAAAATTACATGGCAACTTTTGTCCCTTCTACACATTTTGTCAACAATGGCATGTACCTAACAGTGGATGGATAATCAACAGTATTCAATAGACTTTCGAGCAACTGAACGTTCTTTGAGTGATGCTTAATAACCATCTCCTGTAATTATACGCTCCTGCCGTACTCGAGGACACTTTGTGTTTGAAGACTCTCACACATACATTGAATCTTGACAACCTGCTGTGCTGTTGAACACTTAATTCTTT
This sequence comes from Archivesica marissinica, assembly GCA_014843695.1. NCBI lineage: Eukaryota > Metazoa > Mollusca > Bivalvia > Venerida > Vesicomyidae > Archivesica > Archivesica marissinica. Next base: position 30,222,495 of record CM026399.1, read on the forward strand.
TTCATTAAATTAAGGGTTTATGGCTTTTCATTAAAGTAAGGGTTTATGGCAACTATTTCATTAAATTAAGGGTTAATGGCAACTATTTCATTAAATTAAGGGTGTATGGCAACTATTTCATTAAATTAAGGGTGTATGGCAACTATTTCATTAAATTAAGGGTGTATGGCAACTATTTCATTAAATTAAGGGTGTATGGCAACTATTTCATTAAATTAAGGGTTTATGGCAACTAGAGTTATCGGCAAATTGATCAATTATGTATGCTGACAAGTACATTTATTAGCACAACTACAGCATGCAAAATTGTGTGCAATGAAATTTATTTAAAAACGCACGCTGAAAAACAGCCTTATTTTGGTCCAAACCGAATTAACAAATTTCAGTTTCAACCATAAAATTGCTCCACAGTAATTATGCCAAATAATTCAATGTGTTCTGGTGCGATTCAATTAGTGTGGGGTGACTCAAATATAAAGAATTAATTAGTCTATAAGTCCAAATAGGTTTAGTATTCGACAAGAGCTGACGTCCTGACAAGGTAAGTAACATTATTTCTGTTATTTTGCACCCTGTCTCAGAGCCGGGAGGCAGTTACTGTTCAGACCGGCTGTCCGTAAGTAAGTGATTTATATTTCGATGAGAACCATTTTATTTGATTGGAATTGTGTACTAAGATTGTTGAAAGTTGCAGGAGGCATTGTTAATTTACAATGGAGGGCAGTAGTGTGAGGGATGGGGCTGTTGAATACACATTTGATTGGTATTCCAGACGAGCCTGGGAACAGGCATAGCTTGCCTTGTCCGTCATATATATAATATGTGTTTATAGTTCGATAACGATTTGATTTCGTTGGAGTTGCAGGTAATGTATTTTGTTATTTATATCGTAATAATGTTGTTAAAAGTTGCAGGAACCAATATTATTTCGAAATGGTGGGTAGTAGTGTTGGGTTGGGGTTGTTGATACTGTCAACTACACGTTACTACTATTTTACTGTTGCTACTGTCAACTACACGTTAATACTATTTTACTGTTGCTACTGTCAACTACACGTTAATACTATTGTACTGTTGCTACTGTCAACTACACGTTAATAATATTTTACTGTTGCTACTGTCAACTACACGTTAATACTATTTTACTGTTGCTACTGTCAACTACACGTTACTACTATTTTACTGTTGATACTGTCAACTACACGTTAATACTATATTACTATTGATACTGTCAACTACACGTTAATATTATATTACTGTTGATACTGTCAACTACACGTTAATACTATATTACTGTTGATACTGTCAACTACACGTTAATACTATATTACTGTTGATACTGTCAACTACACGTTAATACTATATTACTATTGATACTGTCAACTACACGTTAATATTATATTACTGTTGATACTGTCAACTACACGTTAATACTATATTACTATTGATACTGTCAACTACACGTTAATACTATATTACTGTTGATACTGCCAACTACACGTTAATACTATTTTACTATTGATACTGTCAACTACACGTTAATACTATTTTACTGTTGCTACTGTCAACTACACGTTACTACTATTTTACTGTTGATACTGTCAACTACACGTTACTACTATTTTACTGTTGCTACTGTCAACTACACGTTACTACTATTTTACTGTTGATACTGTCAACTACACGTTAATACTATTTTACTGTTGATACTGTCAACTACACGTTACTACTATTTTACTGTTGATACTGTCAACTACACGTTACTACTATTTTACTGTTGATACTGTCAACTACACATTAATACTATTTTACTGTTGATACTGTCAACTGCACGTTAATACTATTTTACTGTTGACACAGCCAACTACACGTTAATACAATATTACTGTTGATATTGTCAACTACACGTTAATACTATATTACTGTAGATACTGTCAACTACACGTTAATACTATGTTACTGTTGATACTGCCAACTACACGTTAATACTATTTTACTGTAGATACTGTCAACTACACGTTAATACTATTTTACTGTTGATACTGCCAACTAAACGTTAATACTATTTTACTGTTGATACTGTCAACTACACGTTAATACTATTTTACTGTTGATACTGCCAACTAAACGTTAATACTATTTTACCCGTTGATACTGCCAACTACACGTTAATACTATTTTACTGTTGATACTGTCAACTACACGTTAATACTATTTTACTGTTGCTACTGTCAACTACACGTTAATACTATTTTACTGTTGACACAGCCAACTACACGTTAATACTATGTTACTGTTGATACTGCCAACTACACGTTAATACTACTTTACTGTTGATACTGTCAACTACACGTTAATACTATTTTACTGTTGATACTGCCAACTACACGTTAATACTATTTTACTGTTGATACTGCCAACTACACGTTAAGTATTGTTTAATTGCAGGCCAGTATATTCATTAACTAGCAATTATGTGAATGTGTACAAAAATGTCCATTTCCCATATATGTGCCAACAAATATAGCAAAGGCATGTTCTTGACAAAAATAATTTTAATCTTTGTAATGGTCGTTGTATATATCCAATTGATAATATGACCCATAGCGCCACAAAACCAACACAGTGCTGATAAAACACAACTCGAAGAAATAATGATAGAAAATTAACGCTGTACCAAACTGTTGCTAATATTCTCAATTATGCAATTTAACGTGATCGGGAGGTTCTGTCATTGGAAGATTCAGCGCTGTGTTCGTTTTATTTTTGGTGTGGCTCATATTTTTCTGGAATTGGTTCAGATGGGGGTCATGCAAACATGTTGAAGATGAACATAGTGTAGCATATAACAGTATACTAGTGGTCCTGTGTTTGAGTAAGCATATGGGTGAGTAAGCTAGGTTATTATAACCATGTTTCAGCGAGCGACCCATGGGTCATTGTGGCATTTTGCTATAGTGAACCCACATGTACTAAATGGCATTTTGCTATAGTGAACCCACATGTACTAAATGACATTTTGCTATAGTGAACCCACATGTACTAAATGGCATTTTGCTATAGTGAACCCACATGTACTAAATGGCATTTTGCTATAGTGAACCCACATGTACTAAGTGGCATTTTGCTATAGTGAACCCACATGTACTAAATTGCATTTTGCTATAGTGAACCCACATGTACTAAGTGGCATTTTGCTATAGTGAAATAAGTCTAAAATCAATGTCCAAACTATATGAACGATTTTGACTGTCGGGCGTGTCTTAGAGATTTAATTCCTAATCAGTGGCGATACATATTGTGTGCCTGTGCCTGTGCCGTCTGTTAATCCGTCCGTCTGTCCGATGTTGCCATATACTCTTCTCCAAAATGCCGTGCTGGATTTTCAACAAAGTCGCAACTTTATTTTTTAATAGTGGTAGCCCTAGTTGTATTAGTAGACATGTAGACGCTTGCTTGTACGAGATGGTATTAGACGCTTGCTTGTACGAGATGGTATTAGACGCTTGCTTGTATGAGGTGGTATTAGACGCTTGCTTGTATGCGGTGGTATTAGACGCTTGCTTGTACGAGATGGTATTAGACGCTTGCTTGTACGAGATGGTATTAGACGCTTGCTTGTACGAGATGGTATTAGACGCTTGCTTGTATGAGGTGGTATTAGACGCTTGCTTGTACGAGGTGGTATTAGACGCTTGCTTGTACGAGATGGTATTAGACGCTTGCTTGTACGAGGTGTATTAGACGCTTGCTTGTACGAGGTGGTATTAGACGCTTGCTTGTACGAGATGGTATTAGACGCTTGCTTGTACGAGATGGTATTAGACGCTTGCTTGTATGAGATGTATTAGACGCTTGCTTGTACGAGATGGTATTAGACGCTTGCTTGTATGATATGGTATTAGACGCTTGCTTGTACGAGATGGTATTAGACGCTTGCTTGTACGAGATGGTATTAGACGCTTGCTTGTATGAGATGGTATTAGACGCTTGCTTGTACGAGATGGTATTAGACGCTTGCTTGTACGAGTGTATTAGACGCTTGGACGGATGGTATTAGACGCTTGCTTGTACGAGGAGGTATTAGACGCTTGCTTGTACGAGATGGTATTAGACGCTTGCTTGTACGAGGTGGTATTAGACGCATGGACGGGATGGTATTAGACGCTTGCGTGTACGAGATGGTATTATTTTTTAACGTAGTAGCACAGTTGTATTAGTAGACATGTAGACGCTTGCTGTACGATGGGTATTAGACGCTGCTTGTACGAGGTGGTATTAGACGCTTGCTTGTACGAGATGGTATTAGACGCTTGCTTTACGAGATGGTATTAGACGCTACTTGTACGAGGTGGTATTAGACGCTTGCTTGTACGAGGTGGTATTAGACTTGCTTGTACGAGATGGTATTAGACGCTTGCTTGTACGGGATGGTATTAGACGCTTGCTTACGAGATGTATTAGACGCATGCTTGTACGATGTGGTATTAGACGCTTGCTTGTACGAGATGGTATTAGACGCTTGCTTGTAGAATGGTATTAGACGCTTGCTGTACGAGATGGTATTAGACGCTTGCTTGTACGAGATGGTATTAGACGCTTGCTTGTATGCGGGGTATTAGACGCTTGCACGAGATGTATTAGACGCTTGCACGAGAGGTATTAGACGCTTGCTTGTATGAGATGGTATTAGACGCTTGCTTGTACGAGGTGGTATTAGACGCTTGCTTGTATGAGATGGTATTAGACGCTTGCTTGTACGAGATGGTATTAGACGCTTGCTTGTACGAGATGGTATTAGACGCTTGCTTGTACGAGGAGGTATTAGACGCTTGCTTGTACGAGATATTAGATTCAGTATTAGACGCATGGACGGGGAAGTATTAGCCGCATACACAGGGACGTATTAGACGCATACACAGGGACGTATTAGACGCATACACAGGGAAGTATTAGACGCATACACAGGGAAGTATTAGACGCATACACAGGGAAGTATTAGACGCATACACAGGGAAGTATTAGACGCATACACAGGGAAGTATTAGACGCATACACAGGGAAGTATTAGACGCATACACAGGGAAGTATTAGACGCATACACAGGGACGTATTAGACGCATACACAGGGAAGTATTAGACGCATACACAGGGAAGTATTAGATGCATATATCTGTGCAACAATACTACCACCGTCACCGTCACTGTAAATAATGTTGTTATAACTTGTAGTCCAACCCATTTGCTTTTTTTCCCTTGACAAAACAAATGTATCGTATACTGCAATCATATAATTGCATATTAATCTCTGATTTGTTCTTAGTATCGTATTATTGTATATATAGTATATGCAATGTATTGTGTGGAAAAAATGCAATAAAATATTTTTAAATACCACCGTTACCAGCGTTACTTCACTCGTTTTTTTGTATGACTGTTGCGATGACGCAGTAAATAGAGATCCGGTTTGTTGTTGCCTGGCGATATCGCCGTACCTGTGAGTGTGTGTGTGGTTTACGTTTATTTATCGTCGCTACCGGTTGCTCATATGAGCGACGCCTCCTGAAGAGATTAGCCATTTTAGATTGTTGGAGGATAGTGCAATGATACAAACAGAGACCCCTTCTCCAGAGTCTCCTCTGGTTCTTTTACGTGCACGGTGTACTACACTGACACGAGACCTCGGTTTAACGTCCCATCTGAAAGACTGTTAATTTTATTAGGGTCAGATGGGGGATCGAACCTGCGATCCCTGGATTACGAGTTCAGCGTGTTACCACTGGGCTACAGATCCGTCTGTATCTTCTAATCAAGTGTCTACAATCATTTTATATTCTACTTTATGAGATGTCCACCTCCCGTGATCAAATATATCCATGCCATGCAAACAACAATGATTTCATAGTATTTCCAGAATGATTTGACACACGTGCACAAAGATAGTAGTAAAGGTTCCGGGCCAAAGTCCTAGGCATGACATTTTAGCAAGTACTCACCTTAGCACATTCGTCGCGACTAGCACCGGATATCTGAACGTCTACTTCGCCAGCGCCGTTATATGCCGTCAGCTGAGGTTCGTTGCTCGACCCCGGAACTTTATGTCCGGCTTCGAACTTGGTCGACATTGCGCACAACTCTGTTCTAATCTTGATCCTTCATTATTCGCATAATTTCCAACACCAAGCCAATTGTTGCTCTCAAATGAATTACTAGCCCTCATTTTTCTGAAGTTCCTTGCATGTTGAACTGCACGAGATACTTGTTACGCAATTAAAGTGTGTATAACATGTGACAGTTGTTATTACACGTGTGGATGTGCATAGTTCTTCTGGTTTTCTCATGACGTTATTAATCCACCAGCTTCCTCAAGTTGATGTCTGTGTTATCCGGAATCGACTTTTCTGAAATATAATGACAACGAGAAATTAGACGGCCAACCATTGTAGATCCCAATCGATCTGTCGATATTACCTGTAGTGTGTTTTACACAAATTAGTATTAGCTCGATTATGAAACGACTTCTGACAACATTAGTTTAATTGCACTCGAGACTTCGTTCCTGGTGGAATTCGTCGCTACGAATGAAGAGATATACAAGAGAGATTGTGTGAGTTTTACGTTTATTTACCGTCGCTACCGGTTGCCCATATGAGCGACGCCTCATGAAGAGTGTAATCATTTTAGATGTTGGAGGATAGTGCAATGATACAGACAGAGACCGATTCCAGAGTACCCTCGGGTTCTTTTACGTGCACGGTGTACAGCACCGACACGAGACCTCTGAAATACTGCTATATTTATTAGGGTCAGACGGGGGATCGAACCTTTTGTGTTTTACGTTTATTTACCGTCGCTACTGGCTGCCCATATGAGCAACGCCTCCTGAAGTGTGTAATCATTTTAGATTTTGGAGGATAGTGCAATGATACCGACAGAAACCCATTACAGAGAGGTCTTTGGTTTCGTTACGTGCACGATGTAAAGCATCGATGTGGGACATCGGTTTAAATGTTCATCTGAAATACTATACGGGTCATTTTAGTATGGAATAGTGGCGGGGATCGAGCACCTGGATTACATTTTAGTACGGTATATCTGGGGGATCGAGTACCTGGATTACATTTTAGTATTTTATAACGGGAGGATCGAGTACCTGGATAACATTTTAGTATGGTATATCTGGGGGATCGAGTACCTGTATTACATTTTAGTACGGTATAACGGGGGAATCGAGCACCTGGATTACATTTTAGTACGGTATAACGGGGGTTATCGAGCACCTGGAATACATTTTAGTACGGTATAACGGGGGTTATCGAGCACCTGGATTACATTTTAGTATGGCATAGCGGGGGTTATCGAGCACCTGGATTACATTTTAGTATGGTATAACGGGGGGGTCGAGCACCTGGATTACATTTTAGTATGGTATAACGGGGGTTATCGAGCACCTGGATTACATTTTAGTATGGTATAGCGGGGGATCGAGCACCTGGATTACATTTTAGTATGGTATAACGGGGGAATCGAGCACCTGGATTACATTTTAGTATGGTATAACGGGGGAATCGAGCACCTGGATTACATTTTAGTTTGGTATAACGGGGGTATCGAGTACCTGGATTACATTTTAGTATGGTATAACGGGGTAATCGAGTACCTGGATTACATTTTAGTACGGTATAACGGGGGTTATCGAGCACCTGGATTACATTTTAGTATGGTATAACGGGGGTTATCGAGCACCTGGATTACATTGTAGTAAGGTATAACGGGGGTTATCGAGCACCTGGATTACATTGTAGTAAGGTATAACGGGGGTTATCGAGCACCTGGATTACATTTTAGTATCGTATAGCGGGGGGGATCGAGTACCTGGATAACATTTTAGTATGGTATAACGGGGGTTTATCGAGCACCTGGATTACATTTTAGTACGGAATAGCGGGTGTTATCGAGCACCTGGATTACATTTTAGTATCGTATAACGGGGGTTATCGAGCACCTGGATTACATTTTAGTATGGTATATCTGGGGGATCGAGCACCTGGATTACATTTTATTATGGTATAGCCGGGCGGATCGAGCACATGTATTACATTTTAGTATGGTATAACGGGGGGGGGGGGTCGAGCACCTGGATTACATTTTAGTACAGTATAACGGGGGGGGGGGGGGTCGAGCACCTGGATTACATTTTAGTATTGTATAGCCGGGGGATCGAACACCTGGATTACATTTTAGTATGGTATAGCGGGGGTTATCGAGCACCTGGATTACATTTTAGTACGGTATAACGGGGGGGGGGGGGGTCGAGTACCTGGATTACAAGTATAGAGTGTTAACCACTGAACCACTGGTCCGAAGAGAGCGAATATACATTGTGGGCTTAAGCTTCATACTCAACGATTCACCACCGTGATTTTGCAAGGGGCTCAAAATCGCAATACCCCTATCAATAATACAAAAGACTATTCGCTAGTTCGAGCCCAGCTGTAGCAGTTAACAGTGTGACTATAGGCAAGGGACTTAAATTCCATATTGCCTCTTCTCTCCCTCGTTACGAAGGATTACATCGGGAACGAGGTCTCGAGAGTGATTAATATAAGTTGTAAGAACTTGTTTCGCAATCGAGCTAAAATAAATTTGTATAAACTAAAACTATTATTCTGCAAGATTTTCACTTTCGCAGTGTGTTTACGCCTCTCGCCCAATGTAATAGACCAAAAACAAAAACAGTTTTGCTAGATCAGTACCAATAGTAAACATATATATATTAGCAACCCCAACTCCACATTAAGCGCAAACTTGAATGAGAATATTGTACTTAGATGTAACTGGGGCTTCATCGACAGGGTATACAGGTACGGCCGTGGACTTCAAATTAGTAGCAGCTGATCGCTGTAGGTTCGACTCTCTATATTTGAGTGTCGGTTTCTCTCGAGTGAGGAAGCTATCCAAATTAGAAGGCGTGTGGTACTATGTCCTCTAGTATATAATGTAGGTGTGCGTTTTCTATGTTTAGTTTAATCAGTTTAATCCTATTTTATTGCTCGATTCGTTTTACATATACACGTGAATACAAAACATGACAACTTAAATAAAGGCAAACGGGTAAGGCCACACGTTCTAGCAACACTAGTTACGACCATTCCCGCGTGTTCTATGTCCTCTAGTATAGCATACCTCTAAATAGCCCCCTCTTATATTATAATGGATGAGACGGATTGCGGCGCGGCCGCTCCAATAGATGTACCTATGTAACGGCTCCGTTCTACCAGTTATTAATTATCTAAAGCAAGCAGATATCGATTCATATGGAAATGAACAACATCAGTAAATGTTAAATTGAGCTGCTACAAGCATTCGATATTAAAGCTTGCATTAAAAATAAGGAACTTATGTATACATAACTGGGTCATAGTTCATCACGTGACCGGATATGCAGTCGATGTAGCATACGTCCTCAAAATGAGGGTGTCAAGTACGCCCACAAGCCACCCTGCCTAGCAGTGGTGCACTTATATTAAACACGTCATTTTTCCTAAATTGTTACAGGTATGGTCATATTTTGCGACGAATAATGTTGGTGTTTTTTTGGTGAGATTCCAGAAATATAAAACATTATGATGTGTGTATGCGTGAAGATTATCTATTAAGGGGGGATACCTTCTACGATGTAGTAGGTGTTGAACCAAGGTAAATACTGTATCTATAAACAAATAAATATCAAATAAATAATCTCTTTGCTTCTGTTTTTAATAATTTCATTATTGGCAAATAAAAATAAATTCGGCCATTTTAGTAATATGAATTCACGTGGTCAAACACCGCTATTGCAATTTCCATAGGTCACCATTATAACACAGTGCCATTAGATTTCCCCCAAAAATAGTTTGGCACAAGACAGTAGTTTTCAACAGACTGGCCTTTTAGCCACAGGAAAATGTCAAATTTCAATGGGGTTGACAGATTGCGTTTTATTTTATTTCCCACTAAAGGCACCCACACCTCACTCTGAAGGTAATTTGGTGGTGAATGTTGCACTGACACTTGCATTTATAATATGCTGTTTATTTGTCACCAAATAGTATGCAAATATTCTAAATTATTCCCAAATGCAGCTCATATATTATATTTTAATATTTAAGAGTCAGTTTCACTATTGCTGAAAATACCTACTCAGCCAATCAGTTCATGTATCAATAACTCTTAAGGGCTTCCCTACACTTTTTCAACCAATCTCAGACCACTATATCAATAACACCGTCTGACCATGTACATATACATAATATTAATGATGCAAAAGTATGTGTACAGAAGGATCTGTAGTCCAGTGGTAACACGCTGGACCGGTAATCCAGGGATCGCAGGTATGTCCCTAATAACATTAACAGTCTTTCAGATGGAACTTTAAACCGAGGTTTCGTTGTCGGTGCTGTACACCATGCACGTAAAAGAACCAGAGAAGACTCTGGAATGGGTCTCTGTCTGTATCATGTACTATCATCCAAACTCTAAAATGACTAATCTCTTCAGGAGGCGTCGCTCATATGGGCAACCGGTAGCGACGATAAATAAACGTAAAACACACACACAAATGTCTGTTTTCCTCAAAAGCTCAGCGAAATGTACCACAGGAGATAAATGGTAATGTGTGTTTATTTATTTCATTATTCGGGTTTTACGCCTGTATCAGCACCATGTTGGGCTATATCGCCGTCGGGAAGTTTACCTAATACCTTTCCTGGGCAGGCTCCAGCGGTTAACCAGTACTTGCCAATTTGTTTCATATAAACGGACACGGCCTGAGCGGGGCTCGAACCAGTGATCATCAGTGATGATAGGTTACAGTGGTATACAAGTCAGCCACATTAAGCACTCGACCACGAAGGCGATCAAAATGCTACAATACAAGCAAATACATTAGTTATAAATAGTATTGTATACATATCGCAATAGTATCGTATACATATCGCAGTAGTATCATATACATATCGTAGTAGTATCGTATACATATCGCAGTAGTATCGTATACATATCGCAATAGTGTCGCATACATATCGCAATAGTATCGTATGCATGTCGCAATAGTATTGTATACATATCGCAATAGTATCGTATACATATCGCAATAGTATCGTATACATATCGCAGTAGTATCATATACATATCGTAGTAGTATCGTATACATATCGCAGTAGTATCGTATACATATCGCAATAGTGTCGCATACATATCGCAATAGTATCGTATGCATGTCGCAATAGTATTGTATACATATCGCAATAGTATCGTATACATATCGCAATAGTATCGTATCATTCGCAATAGTATCGTATACATATCGCAATAGTATCGTATGCATATCACAATAGTATCGTATGCATGTCGCAATAGTATCGTATACATATCGCAATAGTATCGTATACATATCGCAATAGTATCGTATGCATATCGCAATAGTATCGTATGCATATCGCAAAATTATGGTATACATATCGCAATAGTATCGTATACATATAGTATCGTATGCATATCGCAATAGTATCGTATGCATATCGCAATAGTATCGTATGCATGTCGCAATAGTATCGCATACATATCGCAATAGTATCGTATACATATCGCAATAGTATCGTATGCATATCGCAATATTATAGTATACATATCGCAAGAGTATCGTATACATATAGTATCGTATACATATCGCAATAGTATCGTATACATATCGCAGTAGTATCGTATACATATCGCAATAGTATCGTATTCATATAGAATCGTATACATATCGCAATAGTATCGTATGCATATAGTATCGTATACATATCGCAATAGTATCGTATGCATATCGCAATAGTATCGCATACATATCGCAATAATATCGTATGCATATCGCAATGTTATAGTATACATATGCAATAGTATCGTATGCATATCGCAATAGTATCGTATGCATATCGCAATAGTATCGTATGCATATCGCAACAGTATTGTATACATATCGCAATAGTATCGTATACATATCGCAATAGTATCGTATGCATATCGCAATAGTATCGTATGCATGTCGCAATAGTATCGTATACATATCATAATGGTATCGTATGCATATCGCAATAGTATCGTATGCATATCGCAATAGTATCGTATGCATATCGCAATAGTATCGTATACATATAGTATCGTATACACATCCCAATAGTATCGTATGCATATCGCAATAATATCGTATACATATCGCAATAGTATCGTATGCATATCGCAATTGTATCGTATACATATAGTATCGTATACACATCGCAATAGTATCGTATGCATATCGCAATAGTATCGTATACATATAGTATCGTATACACATCGCAATAGTATCGTATGCATATCGCAATAATATCGTATGCATGTCGCAATGGTATCGTATACATATCGCAATAGTATCGTATGCATATCGCAATAGTATCGTATACATATATTATCGTATGCATATCGCAATAGTATCGTATGCATGTCGCAATAGTATCGTATGTATATCGCAATAGTATCGTATACATATCGCAATAGTATCGTATGCATATCGCAATAGTATCGTATACACATTCCAATAGTATCGTTTACATATCGCAATAGTATCGTATACATATAGTATCGTATGCATATCGCAATAGTATCGTATGCATATCGCAATAGTATCGTATACATATGGCAATAGTATCGTATGCATATCGCAATAGTATCGTATACATATCGCAATAGTATCGTATGCATATCGCAATAGTATCGTATACATATCGCTAGCTGAGTATGGGGGCTTAAAATCGCACAACAGGAGGAAGATCCCGGGTGCACCTTCGAGCAACAGCATATCATCCACGGACCGGCACTGGTCGGGGTACTACCACTGTCCTTCCACATCCAGCTGGATTGTTTACTGACAATAATTAATTCGACTCCCCAGCGGGATTGCAACATACAGCGATCGGTGATGGGCACGATTTTTGAAGTCAATGGTCTTAACCATTTGACCACGGAAGCCCCTCCACAGAACATGAAACATGAACAAATAGAGAATAACACTCGGAAAGTTGCAAAGCCCTGTGCTCTTATTTGACACAAGAAATTCTGCTTGATTTCATATGAAATCGGATTGACATTGAAAGGTCAACCTGATAGCCACGGCGTACGTCTCATTGAAGGGTTAGTTGCGATTATTCATATTGGTATTCCATTGGTACTACATGTATAGAAGTCGTGATAGCGCAGAAAGTCGTGATAGCGCAGTGGATGCGCGTTCGCTTCAGGTGCGAAAGGTCCGGAGTTCGAGCCCCGCTGGAGCCGTTATGATTGTGCCCTTAGGCAAGGCATTTAAATTCCACGTTGCCTCTTCTCTCTCCCTCGTGGCGATGGATTCCATCAGGAATGAGGTCTCGAGAGTGATTAATATAAGTTGAAAGAACTTGTTTCGCAATCGAGCTAAAATAAATTTGTATAAACTACATGTATATCTTGTTTCGTTTTGGAGCAACACGCATGTATAGATTACTATGATAGAAGATAATGTCAGTAGATTCTACGAAATCCGCATTGACAACAGGTCGTCACATATTTCTTCTAAAATTGAAGCACTAAGCACTAGATCAACACTCTATATATCAACAACATTCCATCAACAGCCATCGACAACATGCTCAGTTCCTAACGACGTGAGTTAATTATCGAGCAAACAGTAGATTCTACAAACTCCGCATTGACATCGTGACATAGTTCTTCTAAAATTGAAGCACTAAGCACTAGATCAACACTCTATATACCCACAACATTCCATCAACAGCCATCGACAACATGCTCAGTTCCTAACGACGCGAGTTAATTATCGAGCAAACAGTAGATTCTACAAACTCCGCATTGACATCGTGACATAGTTCTTCTAAAATTGAAGCACTAAGCACTAGCTCAACACTCTATATACCCACACCATTCCGACAACATCCATCGACAACATGCTCAGTTCCTAACGACGCGAGTTAATTATCGAGCAAACAGTACATTCTACGAACTCCGCCGCATTGACAACAGGTCGTGACATATTTCTTCCAAAATTGAAGCACTAAGCACTAGATCAACACTCTATATACCCACAACATTGAAAATAAACATGAACGTCTGTCCTTCTGTCTGTTCACACTTCCATGTTCGGTCTATTAATATCTCGTTTAGTCCGCCTACGTGGTCGAGTGGTTAAGGTCGCTGACTTGTATACCACTGTAACCTATCATCACTGGTGGTCACGGGTTCGAGCCCCGCTCAGGCCGTGTCTCATTTATATGAAAAAGTTGGCAGTTTCTTACGGAAGTTGGTGCACCCAAGTACTTAACCGCTGGAGCCTGCCCAGGAAAGGTGTTGTTAAGTAAACTTCCCGCCGGCGATATAGCCCGAAATGGTGCTGATGCAGGCGTAAAAACCCGAAATATAACATAGCATAATATCTCGTTTGTGAGGGTTGAAAAATACATAACATCGCTCAAATATTTACATTATCACCAGTTAATTGTACTATTATATATGTGCTATTGTATATGTACAATTGTATATGTACTATTGTATATGTACTATTGTATATGTACTATTGTATATGTGCTATTGTATATGTACTATTGTATATGTACTATTGTATATGTGTTATTGTATATGTACTATTGTATATGTACTATTGTATATGTACTATTGTATGTGTACTATTGTATATGTACTATTGTATATGTACTATTGTATATGTACTATTGTATGTGTACTATTGTATGTGTACTATTGTATGTGTACTATTGTATATGTACTAATGTGCTATTGTATATGTACTATTGTATATGTACTAATGTGTTATTGTATATGTACTATTGTATATGTGTTATTGTATATGTACTATTGTATATGTGTTATTGTATATGTGTTATTGTATATGTGTTATTGTATATGTACTATTGTATATGTGTTATTGTATATGTACTATTGTATATGTACTATTGTATATGTACTAATGTGTTATTGTATATGTACTATTGTATATGTGTTATTGTATATGTACTATTGTATATGTGTTATTATATATGTGTTATTGTAGATGTGTTATTGTATATGTGTTATTGTATATGTGCTATTGTATATGTGTTATTGTATATGTGTTATTGTATATGTGTTATTGTATATGTACTATTGTATATGTGTACTATTGTATATGTACTATTGTATATGTGTTATTGTATATGTACTATTGTATATGTGTTATTGTATATGTACTATTGTATATATGTACTATTGTATATGTACTATTGTATATGTGTTATTGTATATGTACTATTGTATATGTGTTATTGTATGTGTACTATTGTATATGTGTTATTGTATATGTACTATTGTATATGTGTTATTGTATATGTGTTATTGTATATGTACTATTGTATATGTACTATTGTATATGTACTATTGTATATGTGTTATTGTATATGTACTATTGTATATGTACTATTGTATATGTATTGTATATGTACTATTGTATATGTACTATTGTATATGTGTTATTGTATATGTACTATATGTACTATTGTATATGTACTATTGTATATGTACTATTGTATATGTGTTATTGTATATGTACTATATGTACTATTGTATATGTACTATTGTATATGTACTATTGTATATGTACTATTGTATATGTGTTATTGTATATGTGTTATTGTATATGTACTATTGTATATGTACTATTGTATATGTGTTATTGTATATGTACTATTGTATATGTGTTATTGTATATGTACTATTGTATATGTGTTATTGTATATGTGTTATTGTATATGTACTATTGTATATGTGTTATTGTATATGTGTTATTGTGTATGTACTATTGTATATGTACTATTGTATATGTACTATTGTATATGTGTTATTGTATATGTACTATTGTATATGTACTATTGTATGTGTGTTATTGTATATGTACTATTGTATATGTGTTATTGTATATGTACTATTGTATATGTGTTATTGTATATGTACTATTGTATATGTGTTATTGTATATGTACTATTGTATATGTGTTTGTATATGTACTATTGTATATGTGTTATTGTATATGTACTATTGTATATGTACTATTGTATATGTACTATTGTATGTGCTATTGTATATGTGTTATTGTATATGTACTATTGTATATGTACTATTGTATATGTGCTATTGTATATGTATTATTGTATATGTACTATTGTATATGTACTATTGTATATGTATTATTGTATATGTATTATTGTATATGTACTATTGTATATGTACTATTGTATATGTACTATTGTATATGTATTGTATATGTATTGTATATGTACTATTGTATATGTACTATTGTATATGTACTATTGTATATGTACTATTGTATATGTACTATTGTATATGTACTATTGTATATGTATTGTATATGTATTGTATATGTATTATTGTATAGTGTTATTGTATATGTACTATTGTATATGTACTATTGTATATGTACTATTGTATATGTGTTATTGTATATGTATTATTGTATATGTACTATTGTATATGTACTATTGTATATACATTGTATATGTATTATTGTATATGTACTATTGTATATGTACTATTGTATATGTACTATTGTATATGTATTATTGTATATGTACTATTGTATATGTACTATTGTATATTGTACTATTGTATATGTACTATTGTATATGTACTATTGTATATGTATTATTGTATATGTACTATTGTATATTGTACTATTGTATATTGTACTATTGTATATGTACTATTGTATATGTACTATTGTATATGTACTATTGTATATTGTACTATTGTATATGTACTATTGTATATGTATTATTGTATATGTACTATTGTATATGTACTATTGTATATGTACTATTGTATATGTACTATTGTATATGTGTTATTGTATATGTACTATTGTATATGTACTATTGTATATGTGTTATTGTATATGTGTTATTGTATATGTACTAATGTACTATTGTATATGTACTATTGTTTATTTACTATTGTTTATGTACTATTGTATATGTACTATTGTATATGTACTATTGTATATGTACTATTGTATATGTACTATTGTATATGTGCTATTGTATATGTACTATTGTATATGTACTATTGTATATGTACTATTGTATATGTACTATTGTATATGTGTTATTGTATATGTACTATTGTATATGTACAAATGTGCTATTGTATATGTACTATTGTATATGTACTATTGTATATGTACTATTGTATATGTGTTATTGTATATGTACTATTGTATATGTACTATTGTATATGTACTATTGTATATGTACTATTGTATATGTACTATTGTATATGTGTTATTGTATATGTACTATTGTATATGTACTAATGTGCTATTGTATATGTACTATTATATATGTACTAATGTGCTATTGTATATGTACTATTGTATATGTACTATTGTATATGTACTATTGTATATGTACTATTGTATATGTGTTATTGTATATGTACTATTGTATATGTACTAATGTATATGTGTTATTGTATATGTACTATTGTATATGTACTATTGTATATGTACTATTGTATATGTACTATATTGTATATGTACTATTGTATATGTACTATTGTATATGTACTATTGTATATGTGCTATTGTATATGTACTATTGTATATGTGCTGTTGTATATGTACTATTGTATATGTATGCACCATGTATATGTGTATAAATGCAACGCGATATTGAGGACGATACCATTACAATACGATAAAGTGAAACACGCTTTAATTTTGACTAAGTGATTGTATCTCATTATACCTGGTCGATACCAACTACCTGGATCACCTATATCGTGTCTATTTTATTGGTTTTCTGTTTATATACATATTTCTCATATCGCGTTGGACAAGTACTATTGTAGATGAAACGATGTTTGTTTATATTAAACATGCTTGTAAATAAATGCCAGACCGCATGTCTATTTCACTAGCGTGAGTCTCGCTCACTACAAACGTGTGTTTGGTTATGTGTGTAGATGTACACTAAGACCATCATATACAACTAAAAGGACCAATATACATTTAGGGATAAATCTGACTTTATCCATCAAGGGAGGTAATAGAAAAACCACTAATGTCTCTCATTGGCTAATATTCTTGATCAGCAAACTGAAGCATATATTAATGAAACGTTTACTGTTAGAAGGAATATGCGTGAAAATGTGCAAAATATATATTTTTTGTGAAGCATATACGTTAAAGCGACATTACATAGGAAAAAGCCAAAACAATGCATATGTTAACGTATACATGTGTTGCTACTACAAATTCTTCTGAATACTGTACATTCGAACACTAACATTGCATCAATAAACAGTGTGTTTGTGGTCTACACACTTTCATAAGTGAAAGTAGGATTTCATATAACTGTCATCCACGCTCCTGAATTGACGTTTGTTTGTCTACAAACTTTCATAAGTGAAAGTAGGATTTCATATAACTGTCATCCACGCTCCTGAATTGACATTTGTTTGTTATTGAAGTCAATACTTAACGCCTGATACGGTCGTCTAGAGATAATTCAACAATGATTAGTCTACATATAAATATGCTTGGACACAAATGTGAGATATAACGGTAAATATGTAACATAAATCGAGTTATTCAACTTGAAGATACACGCGTTGTATTCCGCATGGATTCTGACACTATTTACAGTGTTTTGTTATGTCAACAAACCGCGTATACGACGTTTGTTTATTAGATGAAATACTCAGTTTTTGTGGCAAATATTTGGGGGGAAAATATACCATATAATAGGAAATTCCATTCTGAAGAAATTTGCGTTTTCACTGATGGTATGTCGCTTTCAGAGGAAATTGTCTATTCTTTATCAAAGAAGTTAATTACAGTCGAACCTATGCTAGTGGTCGCCTTCATTAAGCAGCCAACCTGTATTAAGCAGCCAGTTTCCCAATATGTTGTTTTATTATATATTTGCTCTTAGTTAAGCAGCCACCTGTTATAAGCAGCCACCTGTTATAAGCAGCCACCTGTTATAAGCAACCACCTGTTATAAGCAACCACCTGTTATAAGCAACCACCTGTTATAAGCAGCCACCTGTTATAAGCAACCACCTGTCATAAGCAGCCACCTGTTATAAGCAACCACCTGTCATAAGGAGCCACCTGTTATAAGCAACCACCTGTTATAAGCAACCACCTGTTATAAGCAGCCACCTGTTATAAGCAACCACCTGTTATAAGCAACCACCTGTTATAAGCAGCCACCTGTTATAAGCAGGCACCTGTTATAAGCAGCCACCTGTTATAAGTAACCACCTGTTATAAGCAGCCACCTGTTATAAGCAGCCACCTGTTATAAGCAGCCACCTGTTATAAGCAGCCACCTGTTATAAGCAACCACCTGTTATAAGCAACCACCTGTTATAAGCAGCCACCTGTTATAAGCAACCAACTGTTATAAGCAGCCACTTTCTATGATTCCCTCGGATGGCTGTTTACGACATGTTTGACTGTATATTGTAATATGTGTGTAAATATGTTTGATATGTTGTCCAATCAATGACTGATAGACCCATTAGTTCGGATGCTTGTTTATGCTTGTAATATCTATGTATGTATGTGTAGCCATTAATAGCACATGTCACTATTATAAAAATAATAATAAACGAATTATCTATCTTATCTCTTACAAAGCACTGATTGTGGATGTACAAAGCACTGATTGTGGATGTACGAAGCACTGATTGTGGATGTACAAAGCACTGATTGTGGATGTACAAAGCACTGATTGTGGATGTACAAAGCACTGATTGTGGATGTACAAAGCACTGGTTGTGGATGTACAAAGCACTGATTGTGGATGTACAAAGCACTGATTGTGGATGTACAAAGCACTGATTGTGGATGTACAAAGCACTGATTGTGGATGTACAAAGCACTGGTTGTGGATGTACAAAGCACTGATTGTGGATGGACACATACACCCAAATACTAGAAATTAAAACACGTGCATACCTTAGCTTTATAAACACTATTGAGCATGTACTCCATACTAGCCTGGGAACAGGCGTCGATATAGTTTGCCTAGTCAGTCAAATAAATATATGTTAACAGAAGAAGAAGAAGAATGCTTTATTAAGACTTAAGCTTTACAGTTTCTCGTCTGTAACATTTAAACATATTTACAATATATATAGTACAATATTATGATATATGCAATCATGATGAGGATGGACAAATGATGTAATGATTATGGACATACATGGAAAAATAGTGAAAATGTCATGATGGATTTTAGACTATGCAAAACATGATCATGACTGTATTAAGAGTGTAGGGAGTATTCAACTGATAACTCATATATCCTAAACAAGTGAATTACGAAGGGATAAAGCTTCATGAATATATTTACTAAAGTTAACCAGCTCTAGGGAATTGTCACATTGAAATATTTGCAATAATTTGAACATAGGCTACTTGGTCGATTAGAATATAAACGTTTAATATATTTTTTTCTTAATGTACTATACACCTCACATTTAAACATGAAATGAAACTCATCTTCCACGTTGTTTGTATTACACAATAAACATAACCCTTCGTTTTGATCAATATCACCGAGACTATTAATTGGGCCGTATTGAGTTTCTGATCATATCAACGTGTCATTTTGCCAGAAGTTAAAAAGTGAAACATCGACAGACTGGAACCCAGGCTAACTCCATACATGTACCCAGTGCATACTGCACGTTAGGATGTCGCATGTAGGTAACCGACACACGTGTACAAATAAAAAGTGTTTATTATTATTATATTTATTAGACTTTGTTTATTATAGTGCCACCCCTGTTTAAAGGGCCATCCATTTCTGACTTATGAGACACATCGTGTGAACAATGCTACCTATCCGAATCATATTTCTTGCAGATTATGATTGCGCTTATTTACCCTCGCCTCCGGCGAACCATGTGCAGGCCAGGCGCCAGGCCTATTGATAGCCCTTATTGACCTAGCTGACGGGCTCACAAACCTGCCATACTAGAATGAACCATTACCAGGTTCGAACATCATTGTAACCCAACAGCTGAATACCCGCTGAATACCCGCTTACCGTAACAGTTGCTGACATATTTAGCGCGTTCTAACGTAAACTAGATGTAGCCCAACCCATTTGCTTTTTTTCCCCCTTCACAAAACAAATGTATCGTATACTGCAATCATATAATTACATATTAATCTCTGATTTGTTCTTAGTATTGTATGTATATATGTAATGTATTGTATGAAAAACTAATGCAATAAAATATTATTAACTAGATTCGCAGTCCAATAAGGACAGCGCTTAGTGAAATGTACGTATAATGTACACCAGTACGTTCCAGGTTTTATATATATATAGGCATATGTAAATTGAATTCAGAGTTTCATATATAGTTTGGTGTAACGTATTTTATTACAAATAAAGTGTACACAGGCAAAGCACAATGTATACACACACAATACAATTTCAGGATGCGAACGAAAGACCATGTCTTACTAGTTGATACAAATTTAGTTTAGCTCGATTGCGAAACACGTTCTTACAACTTGTATTAATCACTCTCGAGACCTCATTCCTGACGGAATACATCGTCACGAGGGAGAGAGACGAGAGGTGGAATTTAAATGCCTTGCATAAAAAAGGGCACACTCGTAACGGATACAGCTGAGTGCGAACTCGCGGTGGTGGCGGGGGGGGGGACTCTGGCGTCTGACGCGAAAGCGCTACTACTACGCTATCACGACTTCCGCTAAGTTCTTCTGATTTTCATATTTTGCATGTTAATAATAAACAACAGTTTTAAATGCTTCCTTCCAATATAATTATATCTTTACTTTCAATATTTTCCAAGGTTAGACTCACTTTTAATTATCTCTCCGCGGATACTGAACGAATCGAATCGCTGGTGCCTATTAGCATAGGTCTAGATCTATGATGTATCGAGTTTCTGAGCACATAAACTTTACAATAATTACAGCGCAGTGCTGTTCTCCTTTTTTTGTTCAATAATATGAAGGTTATATTGATCTATTAATATGCAGTATTCTACAAAGTAGTAAAACAAGATAAGCAGTGCTTGTTCCAAACTTGCTAGTTATTGTAGGTTTGTTGATGTATAGGATATAAGCCGAAAACGATCCAATATGTAAAATATTGGACTGTGTGAGGCGCGTTGTGCCGAAGACAGTACCAATATTTTACATATTGGATCCGTTTGAGGTTTATATCCTACTTAAACTTATATAACAAGATCCTACTAATTAAAATTGTTAATTTCGTACATGTACGCGTAGTATTTAATATAATACTCTGGCCTTTTGACAGCAGTCCAATATTATTAGTAATGGACTGCAAGTACAAAGGTATATTTACGGAAAACAACTAGTACGTTTGTTTATGATTAGGTACAACAACTAGTAAGTTTGTTTATGACGAGGGACAACAACTAGTAAGTTTGTTTATGATTAGGTACAACAACTAGTAAGTTTGTTTATGACTAGGGACAACAACTAGTAAGTTTGTTTATGATTAGGTACAACAACTAGTAAGTTTGTTTATGTTTAGGGATAGCAACTAGTAAGTTTGTTTATGCTTAGGGACAACAACTAGTAAGTTTGTTTATGTTTAGGGACAACAACTAGTAAGTTCGTTTATGACTAGGGACAACAACTAGTAAGTTTGTTTATGTTTAGGGACAACAACTAGTAAGTTCGTTTATGACTAGGGACAACAACTAGTAAGTTTGTTTATGTTTAGGGACAACAACTAGTAAGTTCGTTTATGACTAGGGACAACAACTAGTAAGTTTGTTTATGCTTAGGGACAACAACTAGTAAGTTCGTTTATGACTAGGGACAACAACTAGTAAGTTTGTTTATGTTTAGGGACAACAACTAGTAAGTTTGTTTATCATTAGGTACAACAACTAGTAGGTTTGTTTATGATTAGGTACAACAACTAGTAAGTTTGTTTATGTTTAGGGACAACAACTAGTAAGTTCGTTTATGACTAGGGACAACAACTAGTAAGTTTGTTTATGCTTAGGGACAACAACTAGTAAGTTTGTTTATCATTAGGTACAACAACTAGTAGGTTTGTTTATGTTTAGGTACAACAACTAGTAAGTTTGTTTATGTTTAGGTACAACAACTAGTAAGTTTCTTTATGCTTAGGTACACCAACTAGTAAGTGTGTTTATGTTTAGGTACAACAACGAGTAAGTTTGTTTATGTTTAGGTACAACAACGAGTAAGTGTGTTTATGTTTAGGGACAACAACTAGTAAGTGTGTTTATGTTTAGGTACAACAACTAGTAAGTTTGTTTATGCTTAGGGACAACAACTAGTAAGTGTGTTTATGTTTAGGTACAACAACTAGTAAGTGTGTTTATGTTTAGGTACAACAACTAGTAAGTTTGTTTATGCTTAGGTACAACAACTAGTAAGTTTGTTTATGTTTAGGTACAACAACGAGTAAGTTTGTTTATGTTTAGGGACAACAACGAGTAAGTTTGTTTATGTTTAGGTACAACAACGAGTAAGTTTGTTTATGTTTAGGGACAACAACTAGTAAGTTTGTTTATGTTTAGGTACAACAACTAGTAAGTTTGTTTATGATTAGGTACAACAACTAGTAAGTTTGTTTATGTTTAAGGGACAACAACTAGTAAGTTTGTTTATGCTTAGGTACAACAACTAGTAAGTTTGTTTATGTTTAGGTACAACAACTAGTAAGTTTGTTTATGTTTAGGTACAACAACTAGTAAGTTTTGTTTATGTTTAGGTACAACAACTAGTAAGTTTGTTTATGTTTAGGTACAACAACTAGTAAGTTTGTTTATGTTTAGGGACAACAACTAGTAAGTTTGTTTATGTTTCGAGACGTTTTGATACAGGTAACTTTGAAAGTCAGACACCGCGCACTATCACAAGCAGCCCGTTGGAAGGCTCCGACTATATGAGTATATAGTCCCGGTCAAGCTTTCCCTATATAATACAAACAAACTGTACTTATAATTTATAAATAAATATAATATGCTATACTCTTTATTTCCCTCGACATACAAGGATAACAAGTAAATAAACAAACATTTACATATACAATTTTGTTTACAAATGTTAACTTACTATTGTTGATGCATTAAATGATTCATACAGAAGAAGACGCCCTCGATATAAAGTCAAGAAACGTATGGGCACATATTTCTGTATAATAGTATACCAATGACACATTGTTTTGGGTGACATTTGAACTACAAAATGAAATGCAAAGATTGTTTCTACGTATTGAACTATAATATATATGATTTCTCATTATAACTTAATACTAGTATTATACGTACGAATCAAAAGTAAAGTACGATATTAATACGTACGAATCGAAAGTAAAGTACGATATTTATACGTACGAATCAAAAGTAAAGTACGATATTTATACGTACGAATCAAAAGTAAAGTACGATATTTATACGTACGAATCAAAAGTAAAGTACGATATTTATACGTACGAATCAAAAGTAAAGTACGATATTAATACGTACGAATCAAAAGTAAAGTACGATATTTATACGTACGAATCAAAAGTAAAGTACGATATTTATACGTACGAATCAAAAGTAAAGTACGATATTTATACGTACGAATCAAAAGTAAAGTACGATATTAATACGTAGGAATCGAAAGTAAAGTACGATATTAATACGTAGGAATCAAAAGTAAAGTACGATATTTATACGTAGGAATCAAAAGTAAAGTACGATATTTATACGTACGAATCAAAAGTAAAGTACGATATTAATACGTACGAATCAAAAGTAAAGTACGATATGTATACGTACGAATCAAAAGTAAAGTACGATATTTATACGTACGAATCAAAAGTAAGTACGATATTAATACGTACGAATCAAAAGTAAAGTACGATATTTATACGTACGAATCAAAAGTAAAGTACGATATTTATACGTACGAATCAAAAATAAAGTACGATATTTATACGTACGAATCAAAAGTAAAGTACGATATTTATACGTACGAATCAAAAGTAAAGTACGATATGTATACGTACGAATATTGAAATGAAAGTAAAGTGTTTGTTTTGTTATACTGTCACACCTATTGAAAGGGCCATACATTATTGACTTATGAAACACTTTTTATGAACACAAGTACTTCCAAAATCCTATGCTTGTATGACAGGCGCCGGACTGATCTGAGCTAGCGGCTCACCAACAGGCCATATCATAGCGAACCCATGACGAGGTTCGAACCTTCCACTTCCCACTCCGTAGGCGGATGCCTTAACCACTAGGTCACGGAGACGAATAAGTATATAATATTATTGCCCCTACTGTAATAAATACATTTAACAAGATAACAATTTGAAACAGGATTTCAATTGTTTACAACGAGTTTGTAAACTATTTTTAGCTTGACATCGATCATCACGTGACATTAGAGCCTCATTGTGGCTACAGTGGTCAAGGTCGCACGAGATCACAGTCGATGCGGAGGAATTACATGGTCAAACTAGATTGCGCGTGGAGTTTCCGAGCGCATTTCTTTGCATTGCATGCACGGAAATACTAGATCTTGTTACAGGAAACAATTTATTTTATAAATAGAACAACTCACTCGTGTAATTCATCATTAATTGACATGTTCCTCGGTGATTTATGTGGAAAAAACATTGGATAACTCCGGCGTAATTAAAATAATGCCATGCACGTGAATGTAATGTGATGTATGAGCAAATTATGAGAATATAAAAGTGCTGTATATAAAGCTTTGACAGCGTTAATTCTAGATATAGTAAAACCCGAACTAATGACCGCCGCCGAAAATGACCACACTGCAAATAAAAATCAGCAATGGACGTATTAACATTCTTTCAGATGGGACGTTAAACCGAGGTCTCGTGTCGGTGCTTTACATCGTGCACGTAAAAGAACCAGAGGAGACTCTGGCATGGGTCTCTGTCTGTATCATTGCACTATCCTCCAAAAATCTAGAACGAACGAACATATTTTATTCACATAAACTATACAGTTTTTAGTGACATAGCAACATTACATTCTACAACATAAGTATACAATTATGACAACAAATGTAGGTGATAATTATTGGCATACCATATTACTATAGGGATGAACTATAGTATATAATTTTACTTACTCGAAATCTTAAAACATTTCTAAATGCAATCCTAATTACAGTGACATCTATATATGCGATATACTGTATTTCAGTACAACATATCAATAAATACTATTTACAACAAAAACTGAAATATAAACCTGATACTAGTGTAATTTAACATGGGACAACATATTGAAAAAACCGTATCTGTATCTTTTAGTCGATTGTTAAGATCAATCAAGTCATATACATAACTATTAGAACTATTCCATACTAGGATACAGCGTTAGGTGGAACACACCAAACTAGAATCCACTTCCAAGAAATATATCACAGAGTGTTGCCGGTCCAGTGTTTGGATCGATCCCTACCTACGAGGCTCCCGCTAAACCTGTGACACTCTCCTCGGACTAGACTCCATCTGACTGTTACACCAATACTATTCTCAGTATGGGCTATCATATAAAAAGTATTGTTCAACGAATTCTATAATTGTGACCTCATAATTATATGTTGATCTAAGCAAAGATAAACATTCAATATAATTGTATAAGAAATATTAATATCAGTTTTAAAGACCTCCAGGAACGGTTTATGATCTAATGATACGTAACTCAAGAGCTTCTTGAATAAATTTGCTTAACATATATAATTCTAATTTGTTTTTACTGGACAACAACTGAGTAAATTTAAACATACTTGGGTTTACTCTATAATACCGTTTTATATAAGTTCGTCTATAAAATTCATATGGCCAACACTTAAATATAAAATGAAATTCGTCTTCTATTTCGTTTGTAGAACAAATTTGGCAATATCTTAGATTTCTATCAATTCTATCTCTTCCATATCTACCAGTTTGAATTATAAGACTATGTGGAAGTCGTGATAGCGCAGTGGATGCGCGTTCGCTTCAGGTGCGAACGATCCGGAGTTCGAGCCCCGCTGGAGCCGTTACGATTGTGCCCTTAGGCAAGGCATTTAAATTCCACATTTCCTCTTCTCTCTCCTTCATGGCGATGGATTCCATCAGGAATGAGGTCTCGAGAGTGATTAATATAAGTTGAAATAACTTGTTTCGCAATCGAGCTAAAATACATTTGTATAAACTAAGACTATGTGCAGATATTCTTATTCTTGTAATGCAATACGCAGATTACGAGGCACAATATTATTTAAATAAAATTCTATATCTAATGTATCCTTAACACATTTATACAATGTTAGCACTTCCATGTTATTTATAGTCATACGCCATTCCTGCATAAATTCATCCAATACTCTTTGTTTGAACAATAAAAGGAACGATTGATCATTGCATTCTGATATTTGGTTATATGTAACATCATTCCATTTATACAGGAATCCATATTTAGAAAATAAATCTTTAACACTAGTAGACCAATTTGCCTTACCATTCGATACATCATTCATGGCAGTATCAACAATTGTTTTTATAATAATATTATCATTACGACACAATTGTAACCAATATTTAACAATACGTGTATATCTGGTTATATATAATGGATAACGTCCTAATTCGCCATAAACAGCAATGTTACATGTTGATTGTCTAACTCCTAATACCATTTTACAGAATTTAACATGTATATTTTCTAACGTTTTGGATTTTGAAAAACCCCATATTTCACATCCATAAGAAATTGTTGAATTTACAAATGCATCAAATAACTGCAACGCCACTTTGGACAAAGTGTCATGTCTTTTTAGATTAGCAGTGAGGTGTTCATTGATTTAAGACCTTTTCCATACAATGTCTGTGTATTTAAGTTAAAATTACCAGTGTTACACCCAAATAATTAAAATCATCATCATCATTTATATTGTGATTAACATTAGAAAACATTTCTTCAAAATACCTTTTAAAATCACCCAAAGGTATATTACAACTGCTTACTGTATTATTATTTTTAAGATACCTCCAACAATCTCGAGCTTTACATTTTTTAAGGTTTTCAAAATCTCTGGTTTGTTTAAATTTAAATGCTCTGCTTTTATGTCTTATAACCCTTTTGTATACATTTCTATAATGGCATAGCTCTACTCTATCAGCATCAGATTGTGTTTGATTAAACTGAAATATTGCGTCCTTATATAGACGTTTTGCTTGTCTGCACTCTAAATCGAATCATTTATTACTATCATCTATATTTGATCTCACAAATGAACTAATTTTACATACATACTTTACAAATAATGGATCGGCAATGTCTCTAATAATACTGGTGAACGAATTCACCATGCTGATAACAACTGTCTCGTCGCTTCCTTCGATGTTAACTAGGGTATCGAAGTTAATCAAATGTTCGATCAGTGCTGCTCTAAAGGTGTCTTTGTCTTCAATATTCCACTTAATAAACTGCACATTACAAGGGGTTTCACAATGTTCAATAGTGGAATGGCATTTAATATTAAAACTAAGTGGAGCATGGTCACTGAAATTATTAAACTCATGAATACTGAAGTCTAAAATACTATTAAAACTTTTCTCACTTAATAACAAATAGTCTATTACGCTTGATCCGCTCCTGTTGAAGCACGTGTACGATCCTTTACCAAAGTCATTTCCTAGACGACCATTTGCAATTCTAAGAGATGTTGCTTTACACATGTCAATTAATCGGTTTCCGTGTGAATTACTCACATTGTCCATAGATATTCTTGGCAACAATGTATCGACGCAGTAGTCCACGTCATCTAGTTCTGGAACTAGTCTATCATATAAAATGGAGTCTTGTTTACATGATGTCCTCGCGTTACAATCACCAGCGACCAGTAATCTACCTTTAGCTTCATAGTAATATATATCATTTTGTAAGCAATCAAACAGGTCAACGTCAATTACATTGGTAATAGGCGAACTGTCATTCCAAATATAAACAGCTGCTAAGAACACATCCGAGTCAATATTGAAAAAAGCTTTATCAAACTTTAGCCAAATCAATGTATCATGTGTATGTTTTGCAATTGAAATTCCTTCTTTAATCTCATTGCGTACATAAATAACCGTTCCACCCGAATTCCTTTTCGCATTTCGATGTCTGAATTTTCTATTGAAATTATAACAGTAATAACCATCCAAATCTATTTTACTATTTGTATCAGCCCAAGACTCAATTAAAATAATAATATCATTATCCGATAAAAGCTTAACAAAATCACAGTCTGATCTTTTACGCTCAAACCATTGCAATTCCAAACAAAACACTTTTACACGTACTCAAACCATTGCAATTCCAAACAAAACACTTTTACACGTACTCAAACCATTGCAATTCCAAACAAAACACTTTTACACGTACTCAAACCATTGCAATTCCAAACAAAACACTTTTACACGTACTCAAACCATTGCAATTCCAAACAAAACACTTTTACGCGTACTCAAACCATTGCAATTCCAAACAAAACACTTAAGTCCATCCAATCCGTCCTATGCGTTCTTCACAGGTCTGCCGTTAACGTACAAAGTATCATACGAGATCCAGCCCTATTCCCTGCCTGCTTCTCCTCTTTCATCCTCTTCACGAGCACATGTCTCTTCGCCACGATCTCTGGGGGGGGGGGGGTACTGCTCCGTAATGTATACGTTTGTATATTTAAGCTTATAGCTTAACTTCCGAACCATTTCCTTATCCTTGAACAAAGTGTAGCTGACCAGTGTAGCTGACGTTTCTGCCTTGTTCCTGACCATTTATAGTAGTGTTATTTACTCCCATACGGTGCACCCTTTCTACTTTCAGACTAGCTGCTAACTCATGTGCTATCCCTAGTTTGTCTTATAGAAACTTGCGGAATATTTGTTCGGTTTTCTCTGGGTTCTCATGGGATTCTTCTGGAACATTTCCGATGATAAGGTTGTTTCTCATACTTTGTGACTTCACGTAGTTCAACTCATCGTTCATACTCTCGCCTCTTTTCTCCGGCTCCGATATTCGCGTTCTCGCGCCCTCTAAGTCAATCTCTGCTGCTTCGACTCGGTTATATACTCGCTCTACTGTGTCGTTGGTAGCCTGTATTGATGCATCTAAATGAACCCACAGTTTCTTTAATTCTATGCCAAAATTATCAACTTTCTTTTCCAGCGATTCTAGTGTGTTTAAACGTTTGTCCATATCAACCAATTTTAAGTTCATTTTTGAAAGGAGGATGACAATATCCGCATTTGTTGGTTCTCTAGAAACGATGGCCCCTTTATCCGCCATAGTTTTGTTCACAGGTTGACTTACAATTCGACTCTTTCTAATTTAAATATATACCGTAAAACTATTTTCAACAGGTACATTACATTGTGAGGAGTTATCATCATCTTTATAAAGCACAGAGTTCGTTTCATTCAACACTTCGCTAATTGATTGATTTCCGTCCGCCGGCGAATCTACACCTCTAAACACTTTGCTCAGATTAAGATTAAGTTCATCGTCACTTGTACTACTTTTGTTTATGTTGTTTTTCTTGCTATTGTTCTTATTATTAGTCACATTTGAGTAATTGTACTTCCATCATATAACATTTAGAATGCATTTCATCTTGATATAAAATAAAATATACATTGGCGATGCACTCTTTCAAGGGACTGTAATTGAGCTTCAGAAATGTTACGCCATAGCACCCGAACAATGTCTTTATTATAATGTCACCCCTATTTCAAGTGCCAGCCATTTCTGACTTATGAGACACCTCTTTTTATCAGTACTTCCCGAATCCAGGAAGCCAGGCTGGTAGGCAATCGGTAACCATTATTTAACTAGCTGGCGGCTCACCAACCTGACGAGATTCGAACCTTCTATTTCCCGCTCCGTAGGCGGACGCCTTAACCACTAGGCCGCGGAGACGGTATCCGCATACGTGTAAGGAATAGACGGATCTGTAGTCCAGTGATTCGCTGGACTGGTAATCCAGGGATCGCAGGTTCGATCCCACGTCTATCTCTAATAAAATTAATAGTCTTATGGGACTTTATACTGAGGTATTGTGTCAGTGCTTTACACCGTGCACGTAAAAGAACCAGATAATACTCTGAAATGGGTATCTGTCTGTATCATTGCACTATCCACCAACATTCTAAAATGACTAATCTCTTCTGGTGGCGTCGCTCATATGGGCAGCCGGTAGCGACGATAAATAAATGTAAAACACACATGTATTTCAGTTTTCTATCTATTGTTTGCACCTATCCACCCCGACTTCAAGTGATATATATATTTAAATATCCTTTACTTGAGTACCGTATCAGTTGTGCAGTGGTGCACGCTGGACTCGTAATATAGGGGTTGCAAGTTTGATCCACCGCTATGCCATACTAAAATGACTTCATATAATAGTCTCGAATAAGACTGAGACTTCAAACCGAGGTATCATTTATCCGTGCTTTGCATAATGCACGTAGTTAAAACAAGTATATATCCATTCATCCCTAAGTTTATACAAACTTATTTTAGCTCGATTGCGAAACAAGTTATTTCAACTTATATTAATCACCCTCGAGATCTCATTCCTGATGGAATCCATCGCCATGAAGGAGAGAGGAGTGGAATGTGGAATTTAAATGCATGCCTTGCCTAAGGGCACACTCGTAACGGCTCCAGTGGGGCTCGAACTCCGGACCGTTCGCACCTGAAGCGAACGCGTATCCACTGCGCTATCACGACTTCCACAATGAGGAAGAATAGTTTAGAATTAATTAGGTCAGCCTCTATAAATAAAGAAATAGATCTATCTAAATGTTTACAGAGTGCACGTGTACTTGTACATAGAATGCAAATCAACTCTTATTTTTTAAACTTCTGTTTCTTAAAGGAAATAATTTTCCAGAATGTTTTCCCGTACTTTAACAAAAAGCAAATCATTTGTCGAGAATATTTTCCCGCACTATCATTAAACGACGATATTCCAACTGTCATTGTCAGAAATGTTAACTTTTTTGTGAAGTAAACAACAACAAGTAAAATAATATCTCTAAATGAATAGTTCATAAATTATTGTCTTGATTTCGTTTTAGTTGATGTTTTTACGTCTAATCACAGCATAAGGTAGGACTGGCATAATTCCAATATGCTTCCGCACGAGGAAAGCACACATACGTCTTTGCCTGAACTGGATTTTAGGTGGCTCTGTTTGTTAATTGCATTGTGTGTGTGACATTTGTGATGTATTTGTAGCAATTTTGTAATGAAAAGTGCATCTAAAGAAAGTTGCCATTACTTTACCGAAATTGTATTCCTACGCGCATTATGTTGTTATTTTGATGTGAGCTTTAGCTTATACAATTATTTTAGCTCGATTGCGAAACAAGTTCTTACAACTGATATTAATCACTCTCGATACCTCATTCCAGATGGAATCCATCGCCACGAGGGAGAGAAGAGGCAACGTGGAATTTAAATGCCTTGCCTAAGAGCATACTCGTAACGGATGCAGCTGTGTCGGAACTAGGGGGGCCTTTCGCACCTGACGCGAAAGCGCTACCACTACGCTATATGTAGCATTGTACACACTAACATCCACAAGCATATAAAATGACTAATCTCTTCATGAGGCGGCGTCGCTCATATGGGCAACCGGTAGCGACGATAAATAAATTTAACAACTATTGTTCGAGAAAGACCTCAGGCTCAGTATTCCGTCCAAGCTTGGCTTCAAGCACCAACGGGTACCCCGGTCGAACCACCGACCTACCACACGCAAGCTGGATAGCTTTCACGCATGTAAACATTCCGACGATACCTTCAGTGGGTTTCAACGCTAGTTTCAAACGTACAGCGGTGATTGGTAAATGTTTTCAATACAACGACCGTCACCCCTCGCGTCCTCGCAGGCCCTCTGACAAATACACTAACCATCGTACATTCAACACATGTACCTTACAACCGTGACTATTATATAATATGTACATATATGTATGATTAATGGCATTCTAGAATAAAGTACCAGGCAATAGGTTAATATGTGCTGAAACCATACCACATTATATTTTATAATGACAATTGCATCGATCCAATAGTTAAGCACTTCCTATGACGCAGTAATGGCATTATCAATGAAAATTAATCATTGTGCAAAACGGAGCTGCGATTCTTGGGATATATATATATTGATTAGATTATACACATTTATTTCAGCTCGATTTCGAAACAAGTTCTTGAGAAGAATTATATAAGACTCTGTCTTTCATTCTAATCCTTTTGCTGTATGTGTAATGTGTGCATTGTTCAAAATGTATTAGATTGGGACATATAATCTGTTAAACTACAACAAGTTCTTAAAACTTATATTAATCACTCTCGAGACCTCATTCCTGATGGAATCCATCACCACGCGGGAGATAAGATGCAATGTGGAATTTAAATGCCTTGCCTGCCTAAGAGCACACTCGTAACGGATATAGCTGGGCGCGAACGTCCAGGCATTTCGCACCTGAATCGAACGCTCTACTACTGCGCTATCACAAGTTCCACTTATGTATTGATTGCTGAGCTTCCATGACAGTGTGTACGGTTAAAGTCGAATATGCCCCTCATCCTGTAGTTTATCCCACAGCATTGATTTTATGTTGAACACATTAACCGCTTGACCACTGATTTATTGTTTGATGTCGAACACATTAACCGCTTGACCAGTGACTGATTGATGCCGAACACCTTAACCGCTTGACCACTGACTGATTGTTTGATGTCGAACACATTAACCGCTTGACCACTGAGTGATTGTTTGATGTCGAACACATTAACCGCTTGACCACTGACTGATTGTTTGATGTCGAACACCGTAACCGCTTGACCACTGGCTGATTGTTTGGTGTCGAACACCTTAACCGCTTGACCACTGACTGATTGTTTGATGTCGAACACCTTAACCGCTTGACCACTGACTGATTGGTTGATGTCGAACACCTTAACCGCTTGACCACTGACTGATTGTTTGATGTCGAACACCTTAACCGCTTGACCACTGACTGATTGTTTGATGTCGAACACCTTAACAGCTTGACCACTGACTGATTGTTTGATGTCGAACACATTAACCGCTTGACCACTGACTGATTGTTTGATGTCGAACACCTTAACTGCTTGACCACTGACTGATTGTTTGATGTCGAACACCGTAACCGCTTGACCACTGACTGATTGTTTGATGTCGAACACCTTAACCGCTTGACCACTGACTGATTGTTTGATGTCGAACACATTAACCACTTGACCACTGAGTGATTGTTTGATGTCGAACACCGTAACCGCTTGACCACTAACTGAGTGTTTGATGTCGAACACCTTAACCGCTTGACCACTGACTGAGTGGTTGATGTCGAACACCGTAACCGCTTGACCACTGACTGAGTGTTTGATGTCGAACACCTTAACCGCTTGACCACTGACTGAGTGGTTGATGTCGAACACCTTAACCGCTTGACCACTGACTGATTGTTTGATGTCGAACACCTTAACCGCTTGACCACTGACTGATTGTTTGATGTCGAACACCGTAACCGCTTGACCACTGACTGATTGTTTGATGTCGAACACATTAACCACTTGACCAATTACTGATTGTTTGATGTCGAACACCGTAACCGCTTGACCACTGGCTGATTGTTTTATGTCGAACACCGTAACCGCTTGACCACTGACTGATTGTTTGATGTCGTCGAACACCTTAACCACTTGACCAATGTCTGATTGTTTGATGTCGAACACCGTAACCGCTTGACCACTGAGTGATTGTTTGATGTCGAACACCTTAACCCAATGACTGATTGTTTGATGTCGAACACCTTAACCGATAGACCACTGACTGATTGTTTGATGTCGAACACCGTAACCGCTTGACCAATGAGTGATTGTTTGATGTCGAACACCGTAACCGCTTGACCACTGGCTGATTGTTTGATGTCGAACACCTTAACCACTTGACCAATGACTGATTGTTTTATGTCGAACACCTTAACCGCTTGACCACTGACTGATTGTTTGATGTCGAACACCGTGATCGCTTGACCACTGACTGATTGTTTGATGTCGAACACCTTAACCGCTTGACCACTGAGTGATTGTTTGATGTCGAACACCTTAACCACTTGACCAATTACTGATTGTTTGATGTCGAACACCGTGACCGCTTGACCACTGACTGATTGTTTGATGTCGAACACCTTAACCGCTTGACCAATAACTGATTGTTTGATGTCGAACACATTAACCACTTGACCAATGACTGATATCTTCCCCTCGTTAGTGAATTTTACCTCAGTTTTAGTAAAAGAATAATTATAGATCTCTATCATCTAAATGAGAAACGTCGGTCAGTTACTGCCCCTGTATACTCTCTAAAAGTATGTAGTCAGGCAGATAGACATATATTTATTATAGTCTCACTTTTAAAACAATACATGTACAAAACCACTCCAAATATATGTGCAAAACCACTCCAAATACATGTACAAAACCACTCCAAATACCACTCCAAATACATGTACAAAACCACTCTAAATACATGTACTAATCCACTCTAAATACATGTACAAAACCACTCCAAATACATGTACAAAACCACTCCAAATTCATGTACAAAACCACTCCAAATGCATGTACTAAACCACTCCAAATACATGTACAAAACCACTCCAAATACATGTACTAATCCACTCTAAATACATGTACTAATCCACTCCAAATACATGTACTAATCCACTCTAAATACATGTACTAATCCACTCCAAATGCATGTACTAAACCACTCCAAATACATGTACTAAACCACTCCAAATACATGTACTAATCCACTCTAAATACATGTACTAATCCACTCCAAATACATGTACTAATCCACTCCAAATGCATGTACAAAACCACTCCAAATGCATGTACAAAACCACTCCAAATACATGTACAAACAGCACTCTGAATAAATGTCCTATTATCTCGACAGCTATCCTACAGTATATCCGAGTGGTACTAATCTGTAACGATTTGCTATCAATTA
This sequence comes from Archivesica marissinica, assembly GCA_014843695.1. NCBI lineage: Eukaryota > Metazoa > Mollusca > Bivalvia > Venerida > Vesicomyidae > Archivesica > Archivesica marissinica. Next base: position 30,258,739 of record CM026399.1, read on the forward strand.
ATTAATCCATTTCATTCTGGATACATGTAAAGGCATTTGCAAACAATATAGATCCAGATCAGCCGCTGGATCTATGTTGTTTGCTACATAGCCATATGTCTTAGCAAGATCATCTGAATAGCAAACAGCAAAGAACCTGATCAGACGGCACGTTCCGTGGCGGCTGATCTGGCTCTATGTTCTTTGCACATACTGTTTGAACGGTATCCAGAATCAAATGGGTTAACACATTTATCATACCGCACCATCTGGTTAGGGAACAACAGTAAAAACAAAGGATTCCGATATACATTTCGGATTATCAGACTTTAACTGCCAAGGGAGGTAATAGAAAAGACAGAGCTGTCGCTCATTAATGTTGGTACATATAATGCATTTACGCACCAAGTACTTGTAACTATGTGTTGTATAGTTTTGTCTGATACGAATAATTCCGGGAAATAATTCCAAGTAAATCATTGAGACACGTACACGTGCACTGCAGTGCATGCTTGTTACTCGGAGAACAAATGTCTGACACGAATACTAATTCCAAGTAAATCATTAAGACAAGTACACGTGCGCTGATATACGTTGCATTGTTTGTCTTGCATGTTTAGCTTAGTTTAAGCATATATTTATTGCATATACAGGACATTACATATACAGGACACATTAAACAAATTAAAGAAAGGCAAACGTGTCGGGCCACACGTTCTCGCAAGATTAGTTACGGCTCTTCCCGACAAGATAGAAAGTTAAAAGAAATAGCGAATAATGCTTGAAGTCGTGATCTCGCAGTGGATGCGCGTCGCTTCAGGTGCGAAAGGTCCGGAGTTCGAGCCCCACTGGAGCCGTTACGATTGTGTCCTTAGGCAAGGCATTTAAATTCCACGTTGCCTCTTCGCTCTCCCTCGTGGCGATGGATTCCATCAGGAATGAGGTCTCGATAGTGATTAATATAAGTTGTAAGAACTTGTTTCACAATCGAGCTAAAATAAATTGTGTAAACTAATAATGCTTACAAGCATACATAAATATAGAAACATAACTATTTTGATTTTTGACAAAAATCATTTTTCTGAAATATTTAATTTTATCATAATATTAAGAAAACGTCTAACTTTTGAGAGAGGGAGGTAGAGAGAGATGGGGGTCGTGATGGAGAGAATACTAAAAGAGGGAGTCTGCTAAATACAATGCCCCGCGCGCGAGTCCCTGTAGTCGTCATACATCTTGGGGCAGACATCCGTATACGCTTAGTCATAGAGAACAGCCCTCAGAAAAAGTAGAATACTTTCTCTGGTTTTATTACGTGCACGGTGTAAATCATCGACACGAGACCGTTAAAGTCCCATCTGAAAGACTGTTAATTTTATTAGGGTCAGACGGGGGATCGAACCTGCGATCCCTGGATTATCAGTCCAGCGTGCTACCACTGGTCTACAGATCTACAGATTCTTATCATATTGTAATATAATATGTGTGTGCTCAGTGGATGACATGTAATCATTGTTGTAAATACGGGGAGGGCTGTAAATAATGTTTGTTATAACTTGTAGCCCAACCCATTTGCTTTTTTCCCCTTGACAAAACAAATGTATCGTATACTGCAATCATATAATTACATATTAATCTCTGATTTGTTCTTAGTATTGTATGTATATATATAATGTATTGTATGAAAAAATGCAATAAAATATTATTAAAAAAATTTATATATAAATAAATAAATAATTGTAGTATTTGAGCACGAAACGTTTAATTAAGCAATAGTAATTATTTATCAGAAAAGCTTTAAGCATATTGTTCTTACAACATACACTTATATTGATCATATTGACATGCATAAACTACGCTAAGGATGTTAATGTCATTTGACGCCATTGATGTCACATCACTACGATGACGTCATAAAAAAATTTAAATTTAATTTTAAAAGGGTATGTGCTTGTTTCAGTGTATGGTCGAATATATTCTCGAATGGACATTGAAAGCAACACTATCACGTTGGGCTAACAATGAGTGATAATAATAGCTTTCTATGCTCCTGATTGAAATATTTATTCGATCATTCGCGTAACCAAACACATGTGCTACTTTTCTTAGGTTGAAAAGTGTGTTACGATAGAAACTGACAAAACAGCGCGCTATATGGCGTTAGAACGTCGTGCTTAGACGAGCATAAATGACGTCATAAAGTCATAAAACGTTTGCTTTGACAACGTTTTAACATACAGCGGCTAGGTACCAGTGAGAAATAAATATAGAATATGTGGTTACTGTCTTATAAACAATAATATTAATTTAGTAGGCTAATTGGTGAAAATCTACAAGGTGAGGCATGTATTTGTACAGAGACGAGCCTAGTAGCCTAACATTTTATGTATCATATTTTCTGATAAAAAGACGTTTTAGCGAAGAAACAATGCTACAGAATATTCATGACCTGAAGTTTATCATATCCTCTTTCATAGTATGACGTAACGGCGATATGACGCCATAAACGTTTATTAGGCAGGACGAATATGTCCGTTATTTTGTGTGTACTGAAAGCAATGACGCATACGATCAAAGTACACACAGTGCATATAACAAGTAACGTATGCTATGCATATAACAAGTAACGTATGCTATGCATATAACAAGTAACGTATGTTATGCATATAACAAGTAACGTATGTTATGCATATAACAAGTAGCGTATGTTATGCATATAACAAGTAACGTATGCTATGCATAAAACAAGTAGCGTATGCTATGCATAAAACAAGTAACGTATGCTATGCATAAAACAAGTAACGTATGGTATGCATATAACAAGTAACGTATGTTATGCATATAAAAGTAACGTATGCTATGCATATAACAAGTAACGTATGTTATGCATATAACAAGTAACGTATGTTATGCATATAACAAGTAACGTATGTTATGCATATAACAAGTAACGTATGCTATGCATAAAACAAGTAACGTATGTTATGCATAAAACAAGTAACGTATGATATGCATATAACAAGTAACGTATGATATGCATATAACAAGTAACGTATGATATGCATATAACAAGTAACGTATGCTGTGCATAAAAATAGTAACGTATGTTATGCATAAAACAAGTAACGTATGTGACGTATGTTATGCATAAAACAAGTAACGTATGCTATGCATATAACAAGTAACGTATGATATGCATAAAACAAGTAACGTATGCTATGCATAAAACAAGTAACGTATGCTGTGCATAAAACAAGTAACGTATGCTATGCATAAAACAAGTAACGTATGTTACGTATAAATCAAGTAACGTATGTTATGCATAAAACAAGTAACCTATGTGACGTATGCTATGCATACAACAAGTAACGTATGTTATTCATAAAACAAATAACGTATGCTGTGCATAAAACAAGTAACGTATGCTATGCATAAAACAAGTAACGTATGTTACGTATAAAACAAGTAACGTATGTTATGCATAAAACAAGTAACGTATGTTACGTATAAAACAAGTAACGTATGTTATGCATAAAACAAGTAACCTATGTGACGTATGCTATGCATAAAACAAGTAACGTATATTATTCATAAAACAAGTAACGTATGCTATGCATATAACAAGTAACGTATGATATGCATATCACAAGTAACGTATGATATGCATATAACAAGTAACGTATGCTGTCCATAAAACAAGTAACGTATAATATGCATAAAACAAGTAACGTATGTTATGCATAAAACAAGTAAGGTATGCTGTGCATAAAACAAGTAACGTATGCTATGCATAAAACAGGTAACGTATGTTACGTATAAAACAAGTAACGTATGTTATGCATAAAACAAGTAACCTATGTGACGTATGCTATGCATACAACAAGTAACGTATGTTATTCATAAAACAAGTAACGTATGCTATGCATAAAACAAGTAACGTATGTTATGCATGAAACAAGTAACGTATGTTATGCATAAAACAAGTAACGTATGCTGTGCATAAAACAATTAACGTATGTTATGCATAAAACAAGTAACGTATGTTACGTATAAAACAAGTAACGTATGTTATGCATAAAACAAGTAACGTATGTTACGTATAAAACAAGTAACGTATGTTATGCATAAAACAAGTAACCTATGTGACGTATGCTATGCATAAAACAAGTAACGTATAGTATTCATAAAACAAGTAACGTATGCTATGCATAAAACAAGTAACGTATGTTATGCATGAAACAAGTAACGTATGTTATGCATAAAATAAGTAACGTATGCTATGCATAAAACATGTAACGTATGTTATGCATAAAACAAGTAACGTATGTTACGTATAAAACAAGTAACGTATGTTATGCATAAAACAAGTAACGTATGCTATGCATAAAACAAGTAACGTATGTTATGCATAAAACAAGTAACGTATGTTATGCATAAAACAAGTAACCTATGTAACGTATGCTATGCATAAAACAAGTAACGTATGTTATTCATAAAACAAGTAACGTATGCTATGCATAAATCAAGTAACGTATGTTATGCATAAAACAAGTAACGTATGCTATGCATAAAATAAGTAACGTATGCTATGCATAAAACAAGTAACGTATGTTATGCATAAAACAAGTAACGTATGTTATGCATAAAACAAGTAACGTATGTTATGCATAAAACAAGTAACGTATGTTATGCATAAAACAAGTAACGTATGTTATGCATAAAACAAGTAACGTATGCTATGCATAAAACAAGTAACGTATGTTATGCATAAAACAAGTAACCTATGTAACGTATACTATGCATAAAACAAGTAACGTATGCTATGCATAAAACAAGTAACGTATGTTATTCATAAAACAAGTAACGTATGTTATGCATAAAACAAGTAACGTATGTAACGTATGCTATGCATAAAACAAGTAACGTATTCTATGCATAAAACAAGTAACGTATGCTATGCATAAAACAAGTAACGTATGCTATGCATAAAACAAGTAACGTATGTAACCTATGTTATGCATAAAACAAGTAACCTATGTAACCTATGTTATGCATAAAACAAGTAACGTATGTTACGTATATTACAAATATTGGCATGTCGTTTCAGTTCATGAATTATATGTTGTTCTATCATATAAAATATAAGGAAGACATTGATACTCGAAGAATAATAAACCTGTGAATTACGAAGAGTATACAATATACTACAATTCTGCTTTCTGTATTTACGTATGTGGTTATTGCCACTTGATGATATTTGCTTCAAGATATACAGCTAGATAAAAACCTATATGTTTGTTTTAATATAATTCTAGTCATGTTTGGTAAACAGAATTTCTAGTTGTTATTTATTTAAACTAACTGTTATGAAATATTCATCAACATGAACGGCGACACGCCACCTATAAACTGTATTTGTGATTAATGCACGTGTGTGTGCGTGTGTTTTACGTTCATATACCGTCGTTAACGGATGCCCATATGAGCGACGCCCCTGAAAAGATTAGTCATATTAGATTTGCCGGATTAATGCACTAATTGTGTTACCACTATATAGTTATCCATATGCTTATACTATGACGTCAATGCGGGCCACGACAACTCTGACGTCGTTTTATACGTCAGTTAACTCAGTTTTGTAATTTCAATTTATTTTCGACGTATATTTGATGACTTTGAATCCATTGGTTGAATATGTACTTATTAATATGTACGCAACCTGTACTGCATTACGTATGTACGCATCATGTACTGCATCATGTATGTACACAACATGTACTGCATCACGTATGTACGCATCATGTACTGCATCACGTATGTACGCAACATGTACTGCATCACGTGTGTACGTAACATGTACTGCATCACGTGTGTACGTAACATGTACTGCATCACGTATGTACGCATCATGTACTGCATCACGTATGTACGCAACCTGTACTGCATCACGTATGTACGCATCATGTACTGCATCACGTGTGTACGTAACATGTACTGCATCACGTGTGTACGCATCATGTACTGCATCACGTGTGTACGTAACATGTACTGCATCACGTGGGTACGTAACATGTACTGCATCACGTGGGTACGTAACATGTACTGCATCACGTATGTACGCAACATGTACTGCATCACGTGGGTACGCAACCTGTACTGCATCACATATGTACGTAACATGTACTGCATCACGTATGTACGTAACATGTACTGCATCACGTGTGTACGTAACATGTATTGCATTACGTGTGTACGTAATATGTACTGCATCACGTGGGTACGTGACATGTACTGAATCACGTATGTACGTAACATGTACTGCATCACGTGGGTACATGACATGTACTGCATCAGGTGTGTAAGTAACATGTACTGCATCGCTTGGGTAGGTAACATGTACTGCATCACGTGTACGTAACATGTACTGCATCACGTGTGTACGTAACATGTACTGCATCACGTGTGTACGTAACATGTACTGCATCACGTGTGTACGAAACATGTACTGCATCACGTGTCTACGAAACATGTATTGCATCACGTGTGTACGCAACCTGTACTGTATCACGTGTATACGTAACATTACTGCATCACGTGTGTACGTAACATATACTGCATCACGTGTGTACGTAACATGTACTGCATCACGTATGTACGTAACATGTACTGCATCACGTGTGTACGCAACATGTACTGCATCACGTATGTACGTAACATGTACTGCATCACGTATGTACGTAACATGTACTGCATCACGTATGTACGTAACATGTACTGCATCACGTGTGTACGTAACATGTACTGCATCACGTGTGTACGTAACATGTACTGCATCACGTGGGTACGTAACATGTACTGCATCACGTGGGTACGCAACCTGTACTGCATCACGTGGGTACGTAACTGTACTGCATCAGTTGTATAAATGACATGTACTGCATCATGTATACGTAACATGTACTGCATCACGTGGGTACGTAACATGTACTGCATCACGTGTTACGTAACATGTACTGCATCACGTGTGTACGTAACATGTACTGCATCACGTGTACGTAACATGTACTGCATCACGTATGTACGTAACATGTACTGCATCACGTATGTACGCAACATGTACTGCATCACGTGTGTACGTAACATGTACTGCATCACGTGGGTACGTAACATGTACTGCATCACGTGTGTACGTATCATGTACTGCATCACGTATGTACGTAACATGTACTGCATCACGTGGGTACGTAACATGTACTGCATCACGTATGTACGTAACATGTACTGCATCAGTGTAGTAACATGTACTGCATCACGTGGTGTTGTACTGCATCACGTGGTTGTTGTACTGCTCACTGTATCTGTACTGCATCAGGTGTTAAGTACATGTACTGCATCGGTGGGTACGTAACATGTACTGCATCACGTGTACGTAACATGTACTGCATCACGTGTGTACGTAACATGTACTGCATCACGTGTACGTAACATGTACTGCATCACGTATGTACGCAACATGTACTGCATCACGTGTGTACGTAACATGTACTGCATCACGTGTGTACGTAACATGTACTGCATCACGTGTGTACGTAACATGTACTGCATCACGTGTGTACGTAACATGTACTGCATCACGTGTGTACGTAACATGTACTGCATCACGTGGGTACGTAACATGTACTGCATCACGTGGTACGTAACATGTACTGCATCACGTGGGTACGTAACATGTACTGCATCACGTGGTACGTAACTGTACTGCATCACGTGGGTACGTAACATGTACTGCATCACGTGTGTACGTAACATGTACTGCATCACGTGTGTACGTAACATGTACTGCATCACGTGTGTACGTAACATGTACTGCATCACGTGTGTACGTAACATGTACTGCATCACGTGGGTACGTAACTTGTTGTTGTCTGTACTGCATCACGTGTGTACGTAACCTGTACTGCATCACGTGTGTACGCAACCTGTACTGCATCACGTGGGTACGTAACATGTACTGCATCACGTGTGTACGCAACCTGTACTGCATCACGTGGGTACGTAACATGTACTGCATCACGTGTGTACGCAACCTGTACTGCATCACGTGGGTACGTAACATGTACTGCATCACGTGTGTACGTAACATGTACTGCATCACGTGTGTACGTAACATGTACTGCATCACGTGTGTACGTAACATGTACTGCATCACGTGTGTACGTAACATGTACTGCATCACGTGTGTACGTAACATGTACTGCATCACGTGTGTACGTAACATGTACTGCATCACGTGGGTACGTAACATGTACTGCATCACGTGGGTACGTAACATGTACTGCATCACGTGTGTACGTAACATGTACTGCATCACGTGGGTACGTAACATTTACTGCATCACGTGTGTACGAACTTACTGCATCACGTGTGTACGAACTTACTGCATCACGTGTACGTAACATGTACTGCATCACGTGTGTACGTAACATGTACTGCATCACGTGGGTACGTAACATGCACTGCTAACATGTATGCATACGTGTACGAACTGTACTGCATCACGTGGGTACGTAACATTACTGCATCACGTGTGTACGCAACCTGTACTGCATCACGTGGTACGTAACATAACTGCATCACGTGTGTACGCAACCTGTACTGTATCACGTGTATACGTAACATATACTGCATCACGTGTGTACGTAACATATACTGCATCACGTGTGTACGTAACATGTACTGCATCACGTATGTACGCAACATGTACTGCATCACGTGGGTACGCAACCTGTACTGCATCACGTATGTACGTAACATGTACTGCATCACGTATGTACGTAACATGTACTGCATCACGTGTGTACGTAAAATGTATTGCATTACGTATGTACGTAACATGTACTGCATCACGTGGGTACGTGACATGTACTGAATCACGTATGTACATAACATGTACTGCATCACGTGGGTACATGACATGTACTGCATCAGTTGTTTAAGTAACATGTACTGCATCGCGTGGGTACGTAACATGTACTGCATCACGTGTACGTAACATGTACTGCATCACGTCTGTACGTAACATGTACTGCATCACGTGTACGTAACATGTACTCCATCACGTATGTACGAAACATGTACTGCATCACGTATGTACGCAACATGTACTGCATCACGTGTGTACGTAACATGTACTGCATCACGTGGGTACGTAACATGTACTGCATCACGTGGGTACGTATCATGTACTACATTACGTATGTACGTAACATGTACTGCATCACGTGTGTACGTAACATGTACTGCATCACGTGTGTACGTAACCAGTACTGCATCATGTATGTACGTAACATGTACTGCATCATGTGGGTATGTAACATGTACTGCATCACGTGGGTATGTAACATGTACTGCATCACGTGGGTTTGTAACATGTACTGCATCACGTGGGTACATGACATGTACTGCATCAGGTGTATAAGTAACATGTACTGCATCGCGTGGGTACGTAACATGTACTGCATCACGTGTACGTAACATGTACTGCATCACGTGTGTACGTAACATGTACTGCATCACGTGTACGTAACATGTACTGCATCACGTATGTACGAAACATGTACTGCATCACGTGGGTTCGCAACATGTACTGCATCACGTGTGTGCGTAACATGTACTGCATCACGTGGGTACGTAACATGTACTGCATCACGTGTGTACGCAACATGTACTGCATCACGTGGGTACGTAACATGTACTGCATCACGTGTGTACGCAACATGTACTGCATCACGTGGGTACGTAACATGTACTGCATCACGTGGTACGTAACATGTACTGCATCACGTGGGTACGTAACATGTACTGCATCACGTGTGTACGTAACATGTACTGCATCACGTGGGTACGTAACATTTACTGCATCACGTGTGTACGCAACCTATACTGCATCACGTGTGTACGCAACCTCTACTGCATCACGTTGGTACGTAACATGTACTGCATCACGTGTGTACGTAACATGTACTGCATCACGTGGGTACGTAACATGCACTGCATCACGTGGGTACGTAACATGTACTGCATGACGTGTGTACGCAACCTGTACTGCATCACGTGTGTACGCAACCTGTACTGCATCACGTGGGTACGTAACATACACTGCATCACGTGGGTACGCAACATGTACTGCATCACGTGTGTACGCAACCTGTACTGCACCACGTGGGTACGTAACATGTACTGCATCACGTGTGTACGCACCCTGTACTGCATCACGTGGGTATGTAACATGTACTGCATCACGTGTGTACGTAACATGTACTGCATCACGTGGGTACGTAACATGTACTGCATCACGTGGGTACGTAACATGTACTGCATCACGTGTGTACGTAACATGTACTGCATCACGTGGGTACGTAGCATTTACTGCATCACGTGTGTACGTAACATGTACTGCATCACGTGGGTACGTAACATGTACTGCATCACGTGGGTACGTAACATGTACTGCATCACGTGTGTACGTAGCATGTACTGCATCACGTGGGTACGTAACATTTACTGTATCATGTATGTACGCAACCTGTACTGCATCATGTATGTACGTATCATGTACTGCATCATGTGGGTATGTAACATGTACTGCATCACGTGGGTATGTAACATGTACTGCATCACGTGGGTATGTAACATGTACTGCATCACGTGTGTACGCAACCTGTACTGCATCATGTATGTACGTAACATGTACTGCATCATGTATGTACGTAACATGTACTGCATCACGTGGGTACGTAACATGTACTGCATCATGTATGTACGTAACATGTACTGCATCACGTGTGTACGCAACCTGTACTGCATCATGTATGTACGTAACCTGTACTGCATCATGTATGTACGTAACATGTACTGCATCACGTGGGTATGTAACATGTACTACATCACGTGGGTATGTAACATGTACTGCATCATGTATGTACGTAACCTGTACTGCATCATGTATGTACGTAACATTTACTGCATCACATGGGTACGTAACATGTACTGCATCACGTGTGTACGTAACATGTACTGCATCACGTGTGTACGTAACATGTACTGCATCACGTGTGTACGTAACATGTACTACATCACGTGTGTACGTAACATGTACTGCATCACGTGGGTACGTAACATGTACTGCATCACATGGGTACGTAACATGTACTGCATCACGTGTGTACGTAACATGTACTGCCTCACGTATGTACGTAGCATGTACTGCATCATGTATGTACGTAACATGTACTGCATCACGTGTGTACGCATCATGTACTGCATCACGTGTATACGTAACCTGTACTGCATCATGTATGTACGTAACCTGTACTGCATCATGTATGTACGTAACATGTACTGCATCACATGGGTACGTAACATGTACTGCATCACATGGGTACGTAACATGTACTGCATCACGTGTGTACGTAACATGTACTGCATCACCTGTGCACGTAACATGTACTACATCACGTGTGTACGTAACATGTACTGCATCACGTGTGTACGTAACATGTACTGCATCACATGGGTACGTAACATGCACTGCATCACGTGTGTACGTAACATGTACTGCATCACGTGTGTACGTAACATGTACTGCATCACGTGGGTACGTAACATGTACTGCATCACGTCGGTACGTAACATGTACTGCATCACGTGTGTACGCAACCTGTACTGCATCACGTGGGTACGTAACATGTACTGCATCACGTGTGTACGTAACATATACTGCATCACGTGTGTACGCAACCTGTACTGCATCACGTATGTACGTAACATGTACTGCATCACGTGTGTACGTAACATGTACTGCATCACGTATGTACGTAACATGTACTGCATCACGTATGTACGTAACATGTACTGCATCACGTGTGTACATAACATGTACTGCATCACGTGTGTACGAAACATGTACTGCATCACGTGGGTACGTAAACTGTACTGCATCACGTGTGTACGTAACATGTACTGCATCACGTGGGTACGTAACATGTACTGCATCACGTGTGTACGTAACATGTACTGCATTGCGTATGTACGTAACATGTACTGCATCACGTGTGTACGTAACATGTACTGCATCACGTGTATACGTAACATATACTGTAACGTGTGTACGTAACATGTACTGCATCACGTATGTACGCAACATGTACTGCATCACGTGTCTACGAAACATGTAATGCATCACGTGTGTACGCAACCTGTACTGTATCACGTGTATACGTAACATATACTGCATCACGTGTGTACGTAACATATACTGCATCACGTGTGTACGTAACATGTACTGCATCACGTATGTACGCAACATGTACTGCATCACGTGGGTACGCAACCTGTACTGCATAACGTGTGTACGTAACATGTACTGCATCACGTATGTACGTAACATGTACTGCATCACGTGTGTACGTAACATGTATTGCATTACGTATGTACGTAACATGTACTGCATCACGTGGGTACGTGACATGTACTGAATCACGTATGTACATAACATGTACTGCATCACGTGGGTACATGACATGTACTGCATCAGTTGTTTAAGTAACATGTACTGCATCGCGTGGGTACGTAACATGTACTGCATCACGTGTACGTAACATGTACTGCATCACGTCTGTACGTAACATGTACTGCATCACGTGTACGTAACATGTACTCCATCACGTATGTACGAAACATGTACTGCATCACGTATGTACGCAACATGTACTGCATCACGTGTGTACGTAACATGTACTGCATCACGTGGGTACGTAACATGTACTGCATCACGTATGTACGTAACATGTACTGCATCACGTATGTACGTAACATGTACTGCATCACGTGTGTACGTAACATGTACTGCATCACGTGGGTACGTAACATGTACTGCATCACGTGGGTACGTAACATGTACTGCATCACGTGTGTACGTAACATGTACTGCATCACGTGGGTACGTAACATGTACTGCATCACATGGGTACGTAACATGTACTGCATCACGTGTGTACGTAACATGTACTGCATCACGTGGGTACGTACCATTTACTGCATCACGTGTGTACGCTACCTGTACTGCATCACGTGTGTACGCAACCTCTACTGCATCACGTTGGTACGTAACATGTACTGCATCACGTGTGTACGTAACATATACTGCATCACGTGTGTACGCAACCTGTACTGCATCACGTATGTACGTAACATGTACTGCATCACGTGTGTACGTAACATGTACTGCATTACGTATGTACGTAACATGTACTGCATCACTTATGTACGTAACATGTACTGCATCACGTATGTACGTAACATGTACTGCATCACGTGTGTACGTAACATGTACTGCATCACGTGTGTACGTAACATGTACTGCATCACGTGGGTAGGTAACATGTACTGCATCACGTGGGTACGTAACATGTACTGCATCACGTGGGTACGTAACATGTACTGCATCACATATGTACGTAACATGTACTGCATCACGTGAGTACGTAACATGTACTGCATCACGTGTATAGGTAACATGTACTGCATCACGTGGGTACGCAACCTGTACTTCATCACGTGTGTACGTAACATGTACTGCATCACGTGTGTACGTAACATGTACTGCATCACTTGTATACGTAACATGTACTGCATCACGTGTATACGTAACATGTACTGCATCACGTGGGTACGCAACCTGTACTGCATCACGTGGGTACGTAACCTGTACTGAATCACGTGTGTACATAACATGTACTGCTTCACGTATGTACGCATCATGTACTGCATCATGTATGTACGTAACATGTACTGCATCACGTGGGTACGTAACATGTACTGCATCACGTGTGTACGTAACATGTACTGCATCACGTGGGTACGCATCATGTACTGCATCACGTATGTACGCATCATGTACTGCATCATGTATGTACGTAACATGTACTGCATCACGTGGGTACGTAACCTGTACTGCATCATGTATGTACGTATCATGTACTGCATCATGTGGGTATGTAACATGTACTGCATCACGTGGGTATGTAACATGTACTGCATCACGTGGGTATGTAACATGTACTGCATCACGTGTGTACGCAACCTGTACTGCATCATGTATGTACGTAACATGTACTGCATCATGTATGTACGTAACATGTACTGCATCACGTGGGTACGTAACATGTACTGCATCATGTATGTACGTAACATGTACTGCATCACGTGTGTACGCAACCTGTACTGCATCATGTATGTACGTAACCTGTACTGCATCATGTATGTACGTAACATGTACTTCATCACGTGGGTATGTAACATGTACTGCATCACGTGGGTATGTAACATGTACTGCATCACGTGGGTACGTAACATGTACTGCATCATGTATGTACGTAACCTGTACTGCATCATGTATGTACGTAACATTTACTGCATCACATGGGTACGTAACATGTACTGCATCACGTGTGTACGTAACATGTACTGCATCACGTGTGTACGTAACATGTACTACATCACGTGTGTACGTAACATGTACTGCATCACGTGGGTACGTAACATGTACTGCATCACATGGGTACGTAACATGTACTGCATCACGTGTGTACGTAACATGTACTGCATCACATGGGTACGTAACATGTACTGCATCACGTATGTACGTAGCATGTACTGCATCATGTATGTACGTAACATGTACTGCATCACGTGTGTACGCATCATGTACTGCATCACGTGTATACGTAACCTGTACTGCATCATGTATGTACGTAACCTGTACTGCATCATGTATGTACGTAACATGTACTGCATCACATGGGTACGTAACATGTACTGCATCAAACGGGTACGTAACATGTACTGCATCACGTGTGTACGTAACATGTACTGCATCACCTGTGTACGTAACATGTACTACATCACGTGTGTACGTAACATGTACTGCATCACGTGTGTACGTAACATGTACTGCATCACATGGGTACGTAACATGTACTGCATCACGTGTGTACGTAACATGTACTGCATCACGTGTGTACGTAACATGTACTGCATCACGTGGGTACGTAACATGTACTGCATCACGTCGGTACGTAACATGTACTGCATCACGTCGGTACGTAACATGTACTGCATTACGTATGTACGTAACATGTACTGCATCACGTGTGTACGCATCATGTACTGCATCACGTGTATACGTAACATGTACTGCATCACGTGTGTATGTAGCATGTACTGCATCACGTGTGTACGTAACATGTACTTCATCACGTGTATACGTAACATGTACTTCATCACGTGTATACGTAACATGTACTGCATCACGTGTGTATGTAGCATGTACTGCATCACGTGTATACGTAACATGTACTGCATCACGTGTGTACGTAACATGTATTGCATCACGTGTGTACGTAACCTGTACTGCATCACGTGGGTACGTAACATGTACTGCATCACGTGTGTACGTAACATGTACTGCATCACGTATGTAAGTAACATGTACTGCATCACTTGGGTACGTAACATATACTGCATCACGTGGGTACGTAACATGTACTGCATCACGTGGGTACGTAACATGTACTGCATCACGTGGGTACGTAACATGTACTGCATCACGTGTGTACGTAACATGTACTGCATCAGGTGGGTACGTAACATGTACTGCATCACTTATGTACGTAACATGTACTGCATCACGTGGGTACGTAACATGTACTGCATCACGTGGGTACGTAACATGTACTGCATCGTATACGTAACATGCATCACCTATGTTACAGTATAATTGATGGTTGACACAATATTTGATACGTTATGAGAGTTTAAACTGTATTTATTTTATAACGATTGCGAATCAAGTTTTAACAACTAATATTACTCTCGTTGGCGCGGAAGAAAGAGTAAATGTGGTCATTCATGTGAGAGGAAACCGGAGTACACGGGAAAAACCCACCTATCCGATCTGGCGACCACCGTACCATCTCACATACTTCCCGGTCCGAGGATCGAACCCGAGTTGCATTTGTGAGAAGCGTATTTCTGAGTTGGATGAATATATTAGAGACGGAACTGTAGTCCAGTGGTTAACACGTTGGACTTGTAATCCAGGGACAGCAGGTTCGATCCCCCGTGTGACTAGATAATCTTCCGTTCATCATCACGTCAGGTAATGTCACGTCTTTGTGTTCTCCTCTCTGGATATTATATATCAAATCAACTTTAGTCAATGTAAATCTTGATTTCCGTGTATACCGACGGATCTGTAGTCCAGAAGTTAACACACTGGACTTGTAATCCATGGATCGCTTGTTCGATCCCCCGTCTGACCCTAATACAATTAACAGTCTTTCAGATGAGACATTAAACCGATGTCTCGTGTCGGTGCTTTACACTGTGCACGTAAAAGAACCAGATGAGACTCTGGAATGGGTCTCTGTCTGTATCATTGCACTATCCTCCAAACATCTAAACTGACTAATCTCTTTAGGAGGCGTCGCTCATATGGGCAACCGGTAGCGACGATAAATAAACGTAAAACACACACAGGATGAACATATTGCGAGTGTCTGCTTGTGGCTACATTGTGGTAACATAATATCCACTGCTTTGCTTTAGATGAAATCACAACAATACCGGTGGTGAGATTACTCAACATTTCATCATTTCTACTATATCGTGGAAGTCTTGACAGCACATTGGTAGCGCGTTCGCTTCAGATGCGTAAGGCCCGGAGTTCCAGCCTTTAGCCGTTACGATTGTGCCCTTAGGCAAAGCATTTGCATTCCACGTTTTTCCTCTCTCCCTCGTGGCGATGGATTCCATCAGGAATGAGGTCTCGAGAGTGATTAATATAAGTTGAAAGAACTTATTTCGCAATCGAGCTAAATTAAATGTCTATAAAGTAACTACTTCAAATATTTATTTAGAAGACGGGTTGTAATTGGTGATGTCATATTACGTTTTTGGCATTGTTTGATATCCTATGAACATTGGCCGTGTTGGCCGAATAATGGCCGCGACGTGTGAATTATATGTTATATTTCGGGTTTTACGCCTGCATCAGCACCATTTCGGGCTATATCGCCGGCGGGCAGTTTACCTAACAACACCTTCCCTGGCAGGCTCCAGCGGTTAACCAGTACTTGGGTGCACCAACCTCCGTAAGAAACTGCCAACTGTTTCATATAAATGAGACACGGCCTGAGCGGGGCTCGAACCCGTGACCATCAGTGATGATAGGTTACAGTGGTATACAAGTCAGCGACCTTAACCACTCGACCACGGAGGCGGACCCGCGATGTCTGAACGATTATAACAATCAAAGAATGTATACATATTGAATACGTCATGGTACGAATACGTCGTGGTACGAACACGTCGCGGCCGAACACCGCAATACGTGTATTTAATAACACAATGTTAGTATCATTGTACATATAACATAATCAATGTACACGACTATAAAATCAATGTAAGTATATATACATAATGTGCGGGCTCGAGGGGGGGGGGGGGGTAAATCCTGAACAAACGTCCAACACCGACGGCATCTGAAAGACTGTTAATTGTATTAGGGTCAGACGGGGAATCGAACCTGCAATCACTGGCTTATCAGTCCAACGTGTTAACCACTGTACTACAGATCCGTATATAATGCAAACTTATATAGTTCTTCGCCTAGGTTATTAATGTCGATGCTTACGGAAGTATATTAGTGGAAGTCGTGATAGCGCAGTGGTAGCGCGTTCGCATCAGGTGAGAATTACAGAATTAACCCCGGTTCTGCTACTAGCCCGCTGTATAAGACCGATAAGGACGACCTCGGTGTATTGTCGTATTAGGATCAGATGGGGGATCGAACCTGACCACTGGACAACTGACCTGTCTGTATGGTAGCGTATACCATAAATGTGGTTGCCTGTATTGGACACATATCGGGTTGCACATTTTTATTGTACTTAAAAGTAATCCAGGGATCGCAGGTTCAATCCCCCCTGACACTAATAAAAGTAACAGTGTGGGACATTAACCCGTGGTCTCGTATTGGTGCTCTACACCGTGCACGCAAAAGAACCAGAGGAGACACTGGAATGGGTCTCTCTCTGTATCATTGCACTATCCTCCAAACATCTAAAAATGACTAATCTCTTTAGGAGGCGTGGCTCATATGGGCAACCGGCAGCGACGATAAATAAACGTAAATCACACATTGTACTAAAAATAATCATATAATATTAGCATTTATCTTCGATCACCTAGCTGGCCAGCTGGATAGCTATCTCAAATAAAACTATTGAGATTCGAACTTACAGCAGAGAGTGGAGCGAGTGATCTGAAGTCGAAGCCATTAACCACTAAGCCACGAGGGCAACATTTACGCTTTCACCCGAGCCAACCAGAGTGATTAATATAAGTTGTTAAAACTTGCTTCGCAATCATTGTAAAATAAATAACGTTAAATAACCACTAATATACGAGGGCACATGTATCATAACAGACGGATCTGTAATTCAGTGGTTAACACGCTGGACTGATAATCCAGGGATCGCAGGTTCGATCCCCCGTCTGACCCTAATAAAATTAACAGTCTTTTAGATGGGACGTTAAACCGAGGTCTCGTGTCGGTGCTTTACACCGTGCACGTAAAAGAACCAGAGGAGACTCTGGAATGGGTCTCGTTCTGTATCATTGCACTATCCTCCAAAAATCTAAAATGACTACTCTCTTCAGGAGGCGTCGCTCATAGCGACGATAAATAAACGTACCCCCCCCCCAAAAACCATGTATCATAGCTTTCAACATAGTTCCAACATATAACGTCACAAGAAATATGCTATATATATATATATGAGATATAATAGGAATGTATTACTTGAATATGACAGTTATTGTTATTTGTGACTACAGCAATTAAAGCAAGGTAATTGATAGGCCAGCAATGGAGAAACGTTGCAATACTCATGTTAACGAACAGTCTTATTTACAAATAATTATAAGAAATCATTGTTCAAGAAGTAACCTCCTGACAGAAAGATGAGCATTGTCTGTGAGAGACATTAGTCAGTTACTGCCCCTGAATACTCTTAAAGGAGGAGTGTCCTCTTAATTGATTTCCTCTGTTGTTATCGTTATTTTCCTCTGGGGGGGTATTATTTGTAGCGGTAGACCCCGGGTGCCTCCCTGGGCAGTACTGTGGAGGAGGACCCAGGGTGCCTCTCTGGGCAGTACTGTGGAGGAAGACCCAGGGTGCCTCTCTGGGCAGTACTGTGGAGGAAGACCCCGGGTGCCTCCCTGGGCAGTACTGTGGAGGAAGACCCAGTGTGTCTCTCTGGGCAGTACTGTGGAGGAAGACCCCGGGTGCCTATCTGGGCAGTACTGTGGAGGAAGACCCCGGGTGCCTCTCTGGGCAGTACTGTGGAGGAAGGCCCCGGGTGCCTCTCTGGGCAGTACTGTGGAGGAAGACCCCGGGTGCCTCTCTGGGCAGTACTGTGGAGGAAGACCCAGGGTGCCTCTCTGGGCAGTACTGTGGAGGAAGACCCCTGGTCGCCTCTCTGGGCAGTACTCCAGGCACCATATCATCAAGAGGTTACGGTTTTGTCTGTGTGTGCCACGGAACGTGAGGATATGTTGCATGTTTGCAAATTGACACTTCCCCCACCCCGAACATTGTGACCGAAATGAGTTTAGATCCTCCCCAAATATAGTTTAAGTGGAGTACACGCCTTTTAAATGGTCTGCTTCCGTTGTCGAGTTGCTATGGTCGCTGACTTGTATACTGATGGTCACGGGCTCGAGCCCCACTCAGACCGTGTCTCTTAATATGAAAAAAATAAAAAGTTCTTAAAATTAAAAAAAAAACATTTTAAGTGCACATTTGACAAATTCTTTCAACATATGTGTTCATTGGCATCTGAAACAGTGGAAGTGTTGTGAACGTTTGCTAGCATGCCCCCCCCCTCTATCATTACCCCTCCCACCTCCGTCATCTATCATTTCCCATTTCATCTGAATCAATCTCAATTTCAACCTTCGCAATTAATTATTATGTGTACTTGTTTCACCTTAATAATCTCTTTATCTTATTGATATTCTAATATATAAAGTTCATCTTTTAATTTGTTGAGGGCCTCATGGTAGATTGACTTAATTGTTCAAATGAGTTCTCTCGTTAAATAAAATCTTTATTATTATTAGTATTAGTATTAGTATTATTAGTATTATTATAGGAGACCTTATTGTAGGAGAAGATCTCGATAAGCTATAGCGTTCAGTTCGGATTCATTTTCATTCATGTATCTATTTCGTGCAAAATGTATATTTGTATGTGTTGTATCATTGTTTAAAATAACTGTATTTGAATATGTTGTATCATTGTTTAAAATAACTATAATTGTATGTGTTGTATCATTGTTTAAAATAACTATAATTGTATATGTTGTATCTTTGTTTAAAATAACTATATTTGTATATGTTGTATCATTGTTTAAAATAACTATAATTGTATATGTTGTATCTTTGTTTAAAATAACTATATTATTGTATATGTTGTATCTTTGTTTAAAATAACTATATTTGTATATGTTGTATCTTTGTATATGTTGTATCATTATTTAAAATAACTATAAAAATAAAAAGTAAAGTGTTTGTTTAATAAGTGTCACTCCTATTTAAAGCGCGAGCCATTTCTGACTTATGAGACACCTCTTTTTGTTTTGAACATCAATACTTCCCGAATCATATGCTTGTATGCCAGGCTGGTAGGCAATCGGTAACCATTATTTAACTAGCTGGCGGCTCACCGACCGGCCATAGTACGGACCCCTGACGAGATTCGAACCTTCGACCTCCCGCTCCGTAAGCAGATGTCTTAACAACTAGACCACGGAGACGGTATTATTATAGTCTCACCCCTATTTAAAGGGCCAACCATTTCTGACGTATGAGACACCTCTTCTTATGAACATCAGTACTTCCCGAATTGTATGCCTGGCGCCAGACTGGTAGGCAATCTGTAACCATTATTTAACTAGCTGGCGGCTAACCAACGGGCCATATCAGAACAAACTCCTTACGAACCTTGACGATATTCGAACCTTCGATCTCCCGCTCCGTAGGCGGACGCCTTAACCACTAGGAGACGGAGACTATATGTGTATATGTTGTATCATTGTTTTAAATAAACTTATGTTTAAACTAGAGTGTGTCCGCCCCTGTGGTCGAGTGGTTATGTTCGCTGACTTGTATACCACTGTAACATATCATAACTGATGGTCACGGGTTCGAGCCCCGCTCAGACCGTGTCTCATTTATATGAACAAGTTGGCAGTTTCTTACGGAGGTTGGTACACCCAAGTACTGGTCAACCGCTGGAGCCTGCCCAGGAAATGTGTTGTTAGGTAAACTGCCCGCCGGCGATATAGCCCAAAATGGTGCTGATGCAGGCGTAAAACCCGAAATATAACATAACAAACTAGAGTGTGTTAGATGTGCACCTGTGCTAGAGTGTGCATTCCATTATTTAACCACTAGTAATTAGGAAGTGAAACGGGATACACTTCTGGGGAAATATAGACTTCTTCTAGCAAATTTAAAATGTATTAAAACTTCATTGATGTAAAATGTATTCTCTTTTGATTATTGCACGTGCATTTTCTCTCCAAGTGCGCGTATTAATGTAAGCTCTCTATATTCCTGTAGTGTCTGCCATTCTGTTTGTAGGGGCATCCGGCGTCATCCGCAGCGGGAGAGTCGCCATATGACCTAAGCTATTTGTGTTTTGTTAGAACTATCAGGATGACAACTGGGCTGGCTTATCACGAGTAGTGAAAGGGGACATCTAGGCTGTGGTTTGTGTAAATAGGACTTGCTTCGCGTTATATATTTGTAACATTTGCTTACTGCCACAAAAGTGAATATTTATAGAGACGTAATTGTTTTGTTATAGACTCGTATTGGATTGGTACCACATATACACACATCAACCTACAGTAATTATGATTATGTATGAATTTATATGTTCCAAAGGAGTCGAGCCCTTAGTATTCCAAAGTCTCTCCCCTCCCACACACCCCAAAACAAAACAAGCTACAAAGTCAAAAAAATAGGATTGATCATTTGTCGCAGGCGTTGTTCTCCGAAATATGCACAGTGTCTGTAACTTTATGATTATTTTATTTATATACTGCATGTATATGACTTTATCCAAGTCATAGTATTAACAGGGACTGTATTAACTTGTGAAACCAATTTTGCTAATATTAAAGTAATTATTTTTATTTATTTTACAACGATTGCGAAACAAGCATTAATGCGATCAATCCCTCTCGTTGTTGCGAATGAAAGCGTATATGTGGTAATTCGAGTGAGATGAAATAGGAGTACCCGGAGAAAACCACCTGTCCGATCTGGCGACAAACTGTACCCTTTATAATATTAGAAAACAGGCTCAGTAGTAAGACATTCATCCGGTTAATGCTTCTACATAAGTTTCTGTATTGTTGTTGTTTTTATATATATATATAACGACTCACCAGGTCCCCCCTCAGAGCAGTATTATATGCATGGGCGAGCATCCCGGTTAGTTTTTACAAATTTATTTTAGCTCGATTGCGAAACAAGTTCTTACACTTATATTAATCACTCTCGATACCTCATTCATGATGGATTCCATCGCTACGATGGAGAGAGGAGGCATGTGGAATTTAAATGCCTTGCCTAAGGACACACTCGTAACGGCTACACCGGGGCTCGAACACCAGACCTTTCGAACCTGGAGCGAACGAGCATCCCGGTTGGACCAGGGACCTCCCGCAAGCCAACTGGATAGCTTCCTCGCATGGAATAAAATTCAACCACCTTAAAGCACTCGATCACGGAGGTCCTTAATAAAGAGTGTATTTGAATAATACTGAACAAGCTTATAATACGAGTACATTTTAATAACCTTTCTTTCCTGACAGTGTGTTTTACGTTTATTTGTCGTCGCTACCGGTTACCCATATGAGCGACGCCTCCTGAAGAGATTAGTCATTTTAGATTTTTGGAGGATAGTGCAATGATACAGACAGAGACCCATTCCAGAATCTCCTCTGGTTCTTTTACGTGCACGGTGTAAAGCACCGACAAGAGACATCGGTTTAAAGTCCCATCTGAAAGACTGTTAATTTTATTAGGGTCAGACGGGGTATCGAACCTGCGATCCCTGGATTACCAGTCCAGCGTGTTAACAACTGGACTACTGGTCCGTTTTTGCGAACTTTTTAATAACCTTTCTTTTCTGACACGTTTCTTCAAAACGTTTTAATAACTTTGCATAGTATATAATTATGTAGAGAGAGAGAGAGAGAGAGAGAGCGAGAGAAAGAGAATATACAATACAATATAGAGAGCGATGAATAGAGGATAAAAGAGAGAGAGGTGCATATATAGAGAGCGAGGAATAGATAGAGAGAGAGAGAGAGAGAGATAAACAAAGTTTCATACCTCGCCTACATTGAATTAAAAGCGAACATTAGTCCATATAAATAAAGTGCGTTTTATATCTAGCTTTATCTAAGCACTAAGCACGTGTTACTTGTTTATCTATACGTGCAATCAATATTAACTAGCATCCGGTGCACACAACAAACAAACTACTTCCGGTAATGAGCTAAGTTCACCATACTGTATAATTATCTCGCGCACGTGTTTGCCATACCTTCCCGATCCCAGCTGTATACCTTTAACTTTATGAATGCACAACGTTTTTTGCATTGATTTCACTAACATATCGATCCGATCCGTTGCAACTCGATATGCCGCTCTCTCGTACAATAATTGTAAAAGTAGTAATGGTAAAAGCTGATGCCAGTGGATGCGTATACGCCACACTTGAAAATGTTTGTAATTCCTCAGGTATATCGTGTGTGGTTGCACTCAGCCTTACTGCATTTTATATCTTGCGAAATGTATCGATCGAGAGAAGTCAGTCTCAGTGCGCTCTGGCATTGGTTTTGCTACATATGGTTGGATGATGGATTTATCGTTCAGGCACTTGTTTTATAACGAATTTATCAATATTAATCAGTGATATCACTGTGTGTCTTAGATCTGCCATAATGAATTTAATTTTCGTAGATATTTAAACATGCCAAAAAATGTCAGTTTTTATGAGAGATATTGTACAATTACTGCCCCTGAATACTCTATGAAAGTAGATAGGTCATATTAAGTGTTTTCCTCTTAGTGGAAGTCGTGATAGCGCAGTGGATGCGCGTTCGCTTCAGGTGCGAAAGGTCGGAGTTCGAGCCCCGCTGGAGCCGTTACGATTGTGTCCTTAGGCAAGGCATTTAAATTCCACGTTGGAGTGCGAAACATTAATCAGCTACTGCCCCGGAATACTGCTCGAAGTAGATTGGTTCTCTCCCTCGTGGCGATGGATTTCATCAGGAATGAGGTCTCGAGAGTGATTAATATAAGTTGAAAGAACTTGTTTCGCAATCGAGCAAAAATAAATTGGTATAAACTAAAAACTAAGTGTTTTCCTCTATTCGTATCGTAGTTTCCTTTACACAACATGCTAGCAATTTTATTCCACTATCGCTTCTTATAATTATTAAATTACTATATCTCGACAGATCTTCTATATTATATTCCTTGCCTAAAGGCGCAATCGTAACGGCTCCAGCGGCTGAAGCGAACGCCCTACCACTGCGCTATCACGACATCCACGACTAAAGGTTTACGATATTTGCTAAAGGTTCAAACATTGGACTGCAAATCTAGGGATATCATCGCATGTTCGAGCACCCTAACCCTTCTGACCTTAATAATATTAATAGTCTTTCGGATTGGACTATTAACCTGCGCCGCATGTATGGGTGCTATACATCGGGCATGTAAAAGAACGAGGGGTGTTTCTGGAGTGAGAAACATTAATCAGCTACTGCCCCGGAATACTGCTCGAAGTAGATTGGTTCTCTTAAATGGTTCCCTCTGTTTTTATCGCTATTTCCTTTGCACCACATGCTATCGATATTCATCCGTTTGCTCATCTTGCAATTATTAAATTACTATATATCGACATATATCCTACAGCATATCTAATGGATCCGTTAGACTAAAATTTGATTATCACTTAATAGTATTGACATAATTTGAGAAAATTAAATTTATACTACCGCAAAATCTAATTAGAAAACAACAGTAAAAACAAAGGATTCCAATTAAAAGGACTAATATACATTTCGGAATAAATCGGATTTTATCTGTTAAGGGAGGTAATAGACACACATGTAATGTTTCTCATCGTAACGTCTCCTGTATCTTAATTATCCAATTAATTAATTTAATTAAAATAACCAATATACAACTGGAGGCTCCAAAATATAAACTGACTAACATACTTTTTGAGGCGACGCCCCGATAAGTCAAGGGGAGGTTATGTTATGTTATATTTCGGGTTTTACGCCTGCATCAGCACCATTTTGGGCTATATCGCCGGCGGGCAGTTTACCTAACAACACCTTTCTTGGGCAGGCTCCAGCGGTTAACCAGTACTTGGGTGTACCAACCTCCGTAAGAAACTGCCAACTTTTTCATATAAATGAGACACGGTCTGAGCGGGGCTCGAACCCGTGACAACCAGTGGACAAGGGGAGGTGATCAATAAATGCATAAATACCAGTGATCCCTTTTATTATGTGGCACGACTTATCCATATGACAAAATGCGTCAATGAAAACAAGTTTAATTTTGAATGGACGATGATGGCTAGGTTGAGTTATATGTGGCTAAGAAAGGCATGTCACCCCACCCCCTCCCATTGGTTTTCGGCTACGTGCATATTGTAGGAGATGCGCTTATGTGCATGTATCATACAGGTAAATAGGTTACACAATTAAGTTACCTCCCTTGACCTCAGATTTGTGTGTCTGTACTAGTTCGGGTGTGTGTACAGCCCGCGGTCTGAATGTCCTTAAGAAAGGCATTTAAAGGAAGTTACACATACGGAGCTGTAGTCCAGTGGTAACACGCTGGACTGATAACCCAGGTTCGATCCCCCATCTGACCCTAAAAAACAGTCTTTCAGATGGGACTGTAAACCGAGGTCTCGTATCGGTGCTGTACACCATGGACGTAAAAGAACCTGAGGATATTCTGGAATGGGGCTCTGTCTGTATCATTGCATTATCCTCCAAAAATCTAAAATGACTAGCCTCTTCAGGAGGCGTCGCTCATATGGACAACCCGTAGCGACGATAAATAAACGTAAAACACACAAACAAGGAAGTGACTCCCCTGTTAATTGAGATCATCTGTTACATGTAATTACCAATGCCTTAGGGAAACAGTTTTTATATTCTGCACAAGTAATGTTATCGACATAATTATGGAATCCTTTGTCAAACTGTTAAGATTGCTGATTTCAAATAACTAAGCTGTCCAAGCTGGATTACACAAGATCGGTGGTTCTACCTGGATCATCCGCAGCAAATAATAGCGGACAGTCGCCATATGACCTAAGTTGTTTGTGTTTGTTAGAAATATCAGGCTGACAACTGGGCTTATCACGAGTAGTGAAAGGGGACATCTAGGTTGTGATTTGTGTAAATAGGACTTGCTTCGCGTTAGAAATATCAGGAGGACAACTGGGCTTATCACGAGTAGTGAAAGGGGACATCTAGGCTGTGGTTTGTGTAAATAGGACTTGCTTCGCGTTATATATTTGTAACATTTGCTTACTGCCACAAAAGTGAATATTTATAGAGACGTAATTGTTTTGTTATATACTCGTATTGGATTGTGGATATACACACATCAACCTACAGTAATTATGTATGAATTTATATTTTCCAAAGGGGTCGAGCCCTTAGTATTCCCCGATCTCTCCCCCCCCCCCTCCAAACAAGCTACACAGTCCAAAAATAAGATTTACATTTGTCACAGGCGTAGTTCTTATCACATGGCAAACAACTAAAGCATACGTATTTAAATATTTATTTGAAAGGTGTATTGTCTACACATAATATACTAGTAAATCTTCACAAAGTCAAGTTTTAAACTTTATTTATTTTACAACGATTGCGAAGCAAGTTTTAACAACTTATGTTAGTTTATACAAATTTATTTGAGCTCGATTGCGAAACAAGTTATTTCAACTTATATTAACCAAACCACTCTCGAGACCTCATTCCTGATGGAATCCATCGCCACGAAGGAGGGAGAACAGGCAACGTGGAATTTAAATGCCTTGCCTAAGGGCACAATCGTAACGGCTCCAGCGGGGCTCGAACTCCGGACCTTTCGCACCTGAAGCGAACGCTCATCCACTGCGCTATCACGACTTCCACGCTCATTGGCGCCGATGAAAGCGTGTATGTGGTCATTCGTGTGCGAGGAAACCGGAGTACCCTGAGAAAACCCACATGTCCGATCTGGTGACCACCGTACCATCTCACATACTACCCATTCGAGGATCGAACCTGGGTTGCATTGGTGAGAAGCGAACGCGCTATATAGAAAATGCGCTTATCGGACAGCCTAATCGGACAAAGGGAAGACATGTACCATATAAGTGCACTTTTTCCCTGTGAGAATCTTAAATAGCAGTATCTTAAATAATATGCCATGATTATCGCCTCTCACACATAGTTGTTAGCAATGTTCATATTCGTATTCCTGTGTAAGACATGTTAATTTGTAGAATGGATATGTGCACTGTATGTGTTCATATCTATTGAATTGTGCATACATAAATGAGACAGAATGTGTGTGTTTTACGTTTATTTATCGTCGCTATAGGTTTTCCATGTGAGCGACGCCTCCTGAAGAGATTAGTCATTTTAGATGTTTGGAGGATAGTGCAATGATACAGACAGAGACCCATTCTAGAGTCTTCTCGTGTTCTTTTACGTGTACGGTGTAAAGCACCGACACGATACCTAGGTTTAAGCTCCCATCTGAAAAACTGTTAATTTTATTAGGGTCAGATGGGGGATCGAACCTGAGATCCCTGGATTACCAGTCCATCGTGTTACCACTGGACTACAGATATATATATGTGTCGTCAAAATGGTGGTTCTTTTCACATTGCAGAAAAATGCATATTTATTTTAGATACATTGCACTAATATTTCGCACATTTTTATACCAAATTTGCTTATATATTTTTGTCTAAATGGATATGAATTGTATCTCTCTAATGCATGCGCATTGGTTTGTTTAAACATTATTTATTTCAGTATTTGTACATGTAATCAAGAAATGAACATTTTACATATAATTTAACAGCAGTAGACTGAAAGGGATTAGAACGAAAGAAAACGTATATAGTTCTTCTCCCTGCGCATTGGTTGTGTCGGTATATATTCAAAGTATAGCTAAGTTGTGTTTTCTTTAGTGACGCAAATGAAATAACATGAAGATGGGCTCGACTGAAAGATGAAACTTTGTTGATAAGGGGCGACTTTATTCACTTTAATGACCTTAAATAGGTTATATATAGGATCCACATTCACGTCATAAAAATGCTTTATCAATTCAAATCCAGTAGAACTTTCTTTCATAAGATGCGATATAAACATTTAAAATCAATAATCAATACATTTGATATTGAATAGGAAGTCTACACAAATAATAAACAAATAATAAAATGTTCGTTCAATTACAGATTTATTGAAAGTAGTAGTGTTTATATGTGATGCGTGTTTAAGTTTTACAATATTAATGTTAGTTTTTAATCCTGATACCAGGTTGTGTACGAATTTTGTTTACAGTTGTGAGATGATCAGTTGAACATAAATACACAGTTGGAGGTGTTACTCTGTGTTATATGTAGATACAGCGGTTTTTTATAAAATTATGTAATTCTGGAAAATTATTTAGAAAATCATTAAATGCCGCATTGTTTATAATGTATGACGTGTCGTTCGTTGTAATTCGAGAGCTTGCATATTTGTTTATTTCGATGTGATAGATATTTGAAAGAAATTAAGTTCGTCCTCCGTTGCGCCTGATAACCGGAAAGTGAGTCGACGCGCCTTAGTTTCGACTGCGTAATAATAACAACAACAATAACAACAACAACAACAACAACAACAGCGACACGTTAAACAAACTAGGTATACAACGTTTCAAACAAAGATGGGAGCCTGCGGCGGATCTATATGGGCGAAGATTGCACTGGGGGCGATACTTATTGCAATGGTTCTGGATATTGTCGGGTTTGCCACGGTTTCGTGGATGGTATATCAGATTTCTACGAACAGTGTCCGGGTGGGTTTGTGGCGAATGAAATCATGTGTGGCGAATGCATGTACCGAAGGAAGTATAAACTCCAGTTTAAAAAATGGTGAGTCAGTACAGACGGATCTGTAGTCCAGTGGTAATACACTCGACTGGTAATCCAGGGATCGCAGGTTCGATCCCCCGTCTGACCCTAATAACATTAACAGTCTTTCAGATGGGACATTAAACCGAGGTCTCGTGTCGGTGCTGTACACCGTGCACGTAAAAGAACCAGAGGAGACTCTGGAATGGGTCTCTGTCTGTATCATTGCACTATCCTCCAGAATCTAAAATGACTAATATCTTCAGGAGGCGTCGATCATATGGACAGCCGGTAGCGACGATAAATAAACGTAAAACACACACTTAAAACCTACTTTCAAGACCAATATTGGTAATCCGATATTGTCCTTTCAGTATGAATCGTTTGTTTTTCTTGTGTTCACTAACTAGATGTTGCCGTGTGATAAATGCTATTTTATCAAAATCATGTTCATCAATTGACAACACATGAACAGTCCAGTCCGCCTCCGTGGTCGGGTGGTTAAGGTCGCTGACTTGTATACCACTGTAACCTATCATCACTGATGGTCACGGGTTCGAGCTCCGCTCAGGCCGTGTCTCATTTATATGAAAAAGTTGGCAGTTTGGTGCAGTGACAGAAGTTGGTGCACCCAAGTACTGGTTAACCGCTGGAGCCTGCCCAGGAAAGGTGTTGTTAGGTAAACTGCCCGCCTGCTATGGCCCAAAATGGTGCTGATGCAGGCGTAAAACCCGAAATATAACCTAACATAATGTGTACAGTACAGTACCAAGTGGATATGCCGTAGGATATAGGTCCAGAATTAATCATTTAATCATCTAAGATGAGATAAGGGCTACAAAAACATGTTGTGTAAAGGGAGATAAGGGCTACGCAATATATGTTGTGTAAAGGGAGATAAGGGCTACGCAATATATGTTGTGTAAAGGGAGATAAGGGCTACACAAACATGTTGTGTAAAGGGAGAAAAGGGCTACACAAAACATGTTGTGTAAAGGGAGATAAGGACTACACAAAACATGTTGTGTAAAGGGAGATAAGGACTACACAAAACATATTGTGTAAAGGGAGATAAGGGCTACACAAACATGTTGTGTAAAGGGAGATAAGGGCTACACAAAACATGTTGTGTAAAGGGAGATAAGGGCTACACAAACATGTTGTGTAAAGATAGATAAGGGCTACACAAAACATGTTGTGTAAAGGGAGATAAGGGCTACACAAAACATATTGTGTAAAGGTAGATAAGGGCTACACAAACATGTTGCGTAAAGGGAGATAAGGACTACACAAACATGAAGGAAACAACGATACAAACAGAGGAGCTCAATTAACATGACCAATGTACTTTTATGAGTATTCAGTGGCAATAACTGACTAATGTTTCTCACAGACCATGCTCACCTTTCTGGCAGGAGGTTACCATTGTGTGTTTTACGTTTATTTATCGTTGCTAACGGTTGCCCATATGAGCGACGCCTCCTGAAGAGATTAGTCATTTTAGATTTTTGGAGGATAGTGCAATGGTACAGACAGAGACCCAATCCAGAGTATCCTTTTGTTCTTTTACGTGCACGGTGTACAGCACCAACACGATACCTCGGTTTAAAGTCCCATCTGAAAGACTGTTAATTGTATTAGGGCCAGACGGGGTATCGAACCTGCGATCCCTGGATTACCAGTCCAGCATGTTACCACTGGACTACGGATCCGTCTGTGATGAGGTTACTTCGTGGACAATAACTTCTTATATTACAAGAATAAAACGATACGCCTGGGTTAATACAAGTGCCCCGCTAGTAACCATGGTTTTATATGGCTAAATATATAGTTGGAAGCGGTAATTCCATGGTTTTATATGGCTAAATATATAGCACAATCAGTTGGAAGCGGTAATACTCGAGCGTGACATGATAAGAACACACACAACTATGACAACCGACGCGTAGATATATTGTTTTCGCTGTACTGAGGTTTGTCGGAGGCGAGGGTAAATAAGCTCAGGCGAGGGTAAATAAGCTCAATCATCGAGATTGTGGCGTTCGCTCGCCCACATGGTTCGCCGGAGGCGAGGATAAATAAGCTCAATCATCGAGATTGTGGCGTTCGCTCGCCCACATGGTTCGCCGGAGGCGAGGGTAAATAAACTCAATCATCGAGATTGTGGCGTGCCTCGCCCACATGGTTCGCCGGAGGCGAGGGTAAATAAACTCAATCAACGAGATTGTGGCGTGCCCTCGCCCACATGTCGCCTGAGGCGAGGGTAAATAAACTCATCATCGAGATTGTGGCTGCTCGCCCACATGGTTCGCCGGAGGCGAGGGTAAATAAACTCAATCATCGAGATTGTGGCGTGCCC
This sequence comes from Archivesica marissinica, assembly GCA_014843695.1. Taxonomy (NCBI): domain Eukaryota; kingdom Metazoa; phylum Mollusca; class Bivalvia; order Venerida; family Vesicomyidae; genus Archivesica; species Archivesica marissinica. The sequence continues at coordinate 30,290,439 of CM026399.1, forward strand.
TCGCCCACATGGTTCACTGGAGGCGAGGGTAAATAAGCTCAATCATCGAGATTGTGGCGTATGCTCGCCCACATGATTCGCCGGAGGCGAGGGTAAATAAACTCAATCATCGAGATTGTGGCATTTGATTCAGTGTCATTCACCTGAATATAAACTCCATCTCATTAAGTTGACGGGCATACTCTCATTTTAGAATAAAATAATGTCGGTATATAAGGAAATACATGTATGTGGTGGATAGATTAATGTCAGTTGTTTGGGGGGGCATATAATTTAGGGCAATACATACATGTCACTCTTACAGCCCCACCCCATCACTTCAAACTAAGCTAACAATGTTGGATGAACAATTTCTGTTAGGTATAATCTGATGTAGAAACATAAACACGTTGGCCCAATATATACAATTAAGCTTTGTGTTAAATATATGTTAACTATTATAACATATACGGATTATTAAAGGGGAAAAAATGTAATATAATATACGATTGTAATATAATATACGATTAGTTTATACAAATTTATTTTAGCCCCGCTGGAGCCGTTACGATTGTGCCCTTAGGCAAGGCATTTAAATTCCACGTTGCCTCTTCTCTCCTTCATGGCGATGGATTCCATCAGGAATGAAGTCTCGAGAGTGATTAATATAAGTTTGAAAGAACTTGTTTCGCAATCGAGCTAAAATCAATTTGTATAAACTAAATGTAATCTTAGCTCGATTGCGAAACAAGTTCTTATAACTTATACTAATCACTCTCGAGACTTCATTCCTGATGGAATCCATCGCCACGAGGGAGAGAGAAGAGGCATGTGGAATTTAAATGCCTTGCCTAAGGACACGATCGTAACGGCTCCAGCGGGGCTCGAACTCCGGACCTTTCGCACGCGAAGCGAACGCGCTACCACTGAGCTATCACGACTTCCACGACTATATAAGATACCGGAAATAAGTGTTAACTTAAGTAGAGCAGACCAAGTACACTATACTTATGTTTCTATGGCGCTGTAGATCTGATTAACACCATTATATATCGATATAGAGAATAGGATTTTAATGACAGGAGAAACGCAAATTAATACATGTACTATGGTAACGGAAGACTGGATCAATACTTTGCGTATTGGCGATTCATCAGCTCATAGCTAATATTAGTTCGGGTGACGTCGTTCCGATGGCGTCGTTCGGATGGCGTCGTTCGGATGGCGTCGTTCGGATGACGTCGTTCGGATGATGCAGTTCGGATGACTCCAATGTGTAGTTGCATAGTTCTATTGTTTACCTGCTTTTGATTTGTATATATGTTGAGGGCCTCATGGTAGATTAACTTTTGCTAAATGAGTTGTACCGTAAAATATAGTCTTTATTATTATTATTATTATTATTATTATTATCAACGTTAATTTATTTATTGAGCTTACTAATGGGGCAACATTGATCTTTGTCTAGTATCACAGTATCATGGTATATCATCAAGGTGATTCATGGGTTGTATCCTCGTAAATCTGCCTAAAGCAAGCGTTCTATATATATATATACACAAGCTCGGGATATGGGTGGCGGATTACTAGCAATTGCTTAGCATTATTGGAACTTATAAACCTCCAGGAATGATCGAAATCGTATCTAAAATAAGTGAGTTTAGACCAGTATTTAGCCTGGGTTCCTGTCTTGTCGATTTTTCACTTTTTAACTTCTAGCCAAATGACAGCCTGGGGAAACTGGATTTCCGATCGTAGCGCCATCTACTTACACCCACTTTTTTAGGTTGTAGATTTGAAGAACGACAACTCTTCTCTACAAGATAATATTGCTAAATATAGAAACAGAATTCTATCGGAAATCGCCGAACAGGCACGATTATACACGGATGTTCCCGTAGACACATGTATAGCTAGAAACATTCAATTCATAGCTAGTATCGAATACCGATCGAGTTCTGAAGCCAACATAATATATACATGTATAGCTAGAAACATTCAATTCATAGCTAGAATCGACTACAGATCGAGCTATGAATCCAACATAATATATGCATGTATAGCTAGAAACATTCAATTCATAGCTAGAATCGACTACAGATCGAGCTATGAATCCAACATAATATATACATGTATAGCTAGAAACATTCAATTCATAGCTAGAATCGACTACAGATCGAGCTATGAATCCAACATAATATATACATGTATAGCTAGAAACATTCAATTCATAGCTAGAATCGACTACAGGTCGAGTTCTGAATCCAACATAATATATACATGTATAGCTAGAAACATTCAATTCATAGCTAGAATCGACTACAGATCGAGCTATGAATCCAACATTTAATATATAGCTACATATAGAAACGACTATCAAGCCAACTCAGTCTCTTACAAAAACATACAATATATAGTTAGTAACGACTATCGAGCCAACACAGTCTCTTACAAAAACATACAATATATAGTTAGTAACGACTATCGAGCCAACACAGTCTCTTACAAAAACATACAATATATAGTTAGTAACGACTATCGAGCCAACACAGTCTTACAAAAACATACAATATATAATTAGTAACGACTATCGAGCCAACTCAGTCTCTTACAAAAACATACAATATATAGTTAGTAACGACTATCGAGCCAACTCAGTCTCTTACAAAAACATACAATATATAGTTAGTAACGACTATCGAGCCAACACAGTCTCTTACAAAACATACAATATATAGTTAGTAACGGCTATCGAGTCCAGTTATACGTCCAGCACTCCATACATTGTTAGTAACAGCTATCGAGTTAGTTCTACGTCCAACACTCCATACATAGTTAGTAACGACTATCGAACCCGTTCTACGTCCAACACTCCATACATTGTTAGTAACAGCTATCGAGTCAGTTCTACGTCCAACACTCCATATATTGTTAGTAACGGCTATCGAACCATTTCTACGTCCAACACTCCGTACATTGTTAGTAACGACTATCGAACCCGTTCTACGTCCAACACTCCATACATTGTTAGTAACGACTATCGAACCCGTTCTACGTCCAACACTCCATACAGTGTTAGTAACGGCTATCGAACCCGTTCTACGTCCAACACTCCATACATTGTTAGTAACGGCTATCGAGTCCAGTTATACGTCCAGCACTCCATACATTGTTAGTAACGGCTATCGAGTCCAGTTATACGTCCAGCACTCCATACATTGTTAGTAACGGCTATCGAGTCAGTTCTACGTCCAACACTCCATACATTGTTAGTAACGACTATCGAACCCGTTCTACGTCCAACACTCCATACATTGTTAGTAACGACTATCGAACCCGTTCTACGTCCAACACTCCATACATTGTTAGAAACTGCATTGGAATCAGTTACCTGAAAACTAGACACAATCTAAAACGCTGATCAAACGGTGTTATCGTATCAGGATGCTGAAACAAGGATTGTGTATATATTTAATACTAGTATACAGAACTATGTGGGGAAACTACTGAATAAACTGGAGCCGTTACGATTGTGCCCTTAGGCAAGGCATTTAAATTCCACGTTGCCTCTCTCTCCCTCGTGGCGATGGATTCCATCAGGAATGAGGTCTCGAGAGTGATTTATATAAGTTGAAATAACTTGTTTCGCAATCGAGCTAAAATAAAATTGTATAAACTACTGAATAAACGTAGACGATTGACTATTTAAAATAAGTCTAAATGTATTCATAATGCTGTTTAAAAAGTAAATAGCGCTGACGTCATATCAATCTAGAGACCTGACCGGACCGGACAAAATACTTCGACATAACCGAAGGTTTACTTAACGAAATTCGATATAAACGGAGCCAGTTATATGTACAATGATAGTGTCTGAAACGGGACTTTGATCCGACTTCGATATAACAGAAGGATTCGACATAACCGACTTTGACATAGCGGTACTGACTGTACATGTATTTTTCAATTGTTTTTGTATTGCACATTGAGTATTTAGAATGTCAGTAGGCCTATTTGGAAACGAAACTTAAGCCTATATATTGGGCTCAACATGCAGATAATTCGTGTAGTTTCATCTTCGGCTGGCAACCAAATTCGCATTAGATAAAATTGACAGTACAATGATAACAGCTAAGCAAGCCCGTAGCCACACTGATGCACACCGAGGCATTTGCCGCGGTTAAAATTTCCAAAGCAAAATATTTTTTGAAAAATTAAATAAATAAAATGCAAAAAATGTCCCGTTGCTGTATAAAATGTTGACAGCTAGAGAGCTGAACGGTCAGTACAAAATTATACGTTTAAAGTCATTAAATCAAAAAACGCTTCTATACCCCAACATGTTAAGGGGGATGATGCCCCGGTCCCCCTAGATTGTCTCGGTTAAAATTTTCCTCTAGCTACGGTACTGTTAAGCGAGAAGATATTTCTATTTAGCATAATGTATGCATGTATACAAGAACATGTAGTGTATTTAATTCCGTCCACAATATACAGTCAAACATGCCTGTAAAGGTCATCTTTAGTTTGTATACATATATTTTAGCTCGATTGCAAAACAAGTGTTTACACCATTAGAGCAGGAACACAGACATATGTCAATCGATAGATCTTAATTCATTTAATCGCTCTCGAGACCTCAATTGCCATTTGTGAGAGGGAAGAGACAATGTGGATTTAAGTGACTTGCCTAGGGACACCTACACCGTGGTTATTGTGGGCTTCGAACTCACATTCTCTGTATTACCAAGCGGACACCGCATCCATTCCACCCGGAGGCTCCAGTACATACCACCGTATGCAGTCAATCCTGCACGCAAAGACCATCCAATGGAATTGCAAAGAATCATATTTATTAGCATTCGGTTGTAAAATTGGATTCATATCGGCTTGAGGAGAACTCGCAAATAATGGCCTTTATAGACAGACGGTCTCTATTCGGCTGTGATCTTTCGCACTGGTTTGACTGTATATAGTTCCTGTTTGCCAGTCATATACGCATTGGTACCTCCTTGTCTGAGTGGTTACGGTCGTTGACTTCAAATCACTTGCAACTCGCCACTGTAGGTTCGAATCCCAACTTGAGTGAATTATTTCATGTAAGGAATCTATCCACTTCTGTTGCGAAAGGTCGGTGGTTCTAACCAGTTGTCCGTCCGTGCTTACTGTACTGGTCGTAGGTGTATACGAGATCGTCCTCTCCTCTACCACTGGTCGTAGATGTATACGAGATCGTCCTCTCCTCTACCACTGGTCGTATGTGTATACGAGATCGTCCTCTCCTCTACCACTGGTCGTAGGTGTATACGAGATCGTCCTCTCCTCTACCACTGGTCGTATGTGTATACGAGATCGTCCTCTCCTCTACCACTGGTCGTATGTGTATACGAGATCGTCCTCTCCTACCACTGGTCGAATGTGTATACGAGATCGTCCTCTCCTACCACTGGTCGTAGGTGTATACGAGATCGTCCTCTCCTCTACCACTGGTCGTAGGTGTATACGAGATCGTCCTCTCCTCTACCACTGGTCGTATGTGTATACGAGATCGTCCTCTCCTCTACCACTGGTCGTATGTGTATACGAGATCGTCCTCTCCTTACCACTGGTCGTAGGTGTATACGAGATCGTCCTCTCCTCTACCACTGGTCGTAGGTGTATACGAGATCGTCCTCTCCTCTACCACTGGTCGTAGGTGTATACGAGATCGTCCTCTCCTCTACCACTGGTCGTAGGTGTATACGAGATCCTCCTCTACCACTGGTCGTAGGTGTATACGAGATCGTCCTCTCCTCTACCACTGGTCGTATGTGTATACGAGATCGTCCTCTCCTCTACCACTGGTCGTATGTGTATACGAGATCGTCCTCTCCTCTACCACTGGTCGTAGGTGTATACGAGATCGTCCTCTCCTCTACCACTGGTCGTAGGTGTATACGAGATCGTCCTCTCCTCTACCACTGGTCGTAGGTGTATACGAGATCCTCCTCTACCACTGGTCGTAGGTGTATACGAGATCGTCCTCTCCTCTACCACTGGTCGTATGTGTATACGAGATCGTCCTCTCCTCTACCACTGGTCGTATGTGTATACGAGATCGTCCTCTCCTCTACCACTGGTCGTAGGTGTATACGAGATCGTCCTCTCCTCTACCACTGGTCGTAGGTGTATACGAGATCGTCCTCTCCTCTACCACTGGTCGTAGGTGTATACGAGATCCTCCTCTACCACTGGTCGTAGGTGTATACGAGATCCTCCTCTACCACTGGTCGTAGGTGTATACGAGATCGTCCTCTCCTCTACCACTGGTCGTTGTGTATACGAGATCGTCCTCTCCTCTACCACTGGTCGTATGTGTATACGAGATCGTCCTCTCCTCTACCACTGGTCGTAGGTGTATACGAGATCGTCCTCTCCTCTACCACTGGTCGTAGGTGTATACGAGATCGTCCTCTTGGTGTGTGTTGTTTTTTGGTGTGTGTATACGAGATCGTCCTCTCCTCTACCACTGGTCGTAGGTGTATACGAGATCGTCCTCTCCTCTACCACTGGTCGTAGGTGTATACGAGATCGTCCTCTCCTCTACCACTGGTCGTAGGTGTATACGAGATCGTCCTCTCCTCTACCACTTGTCGTAGGTGTATACGAGATCGTCCTCTCCTACCACTGGTCGTAGGTGTATACGAGATCGTCCTCTTCTCTACCACTGGTCGTAGGTGTATACGAGATCGTCCTCTCCTCTACCACTGGTCGTAGGTGTATACGAGATCGTCCTCTTCTCTACCACTATCAGCCTGAAGATCCACCACGTGACCCTTAAGCTGTCGGGGTAACAATAAACTCCCACAACAAACAAACGCCTCCTCTCTTTTTTTATTACAGCGACTTTTACAGCCACTCAAATCTTTGAGATTCTGACGTTTGCGCTGATGCTACTATCGCCTGTAGTGGTGGCAGTGTACGTGTTCATGCAGTCTGCAAGAGGAAATTGCATGGCCATGTCTGCGATACTAATGTGCTTCTCTGCATGTGAGTATAATTACAACACTCAGACTAATATATTAAAGTCCTGTAAAGTCCTTTAGATTGATATATTATTCATATTGTTTTGGTGCGTTAAATTCGTTCATGTAAGGACGCTATCCGTGGATCTAACAATGCTCCAGGTCCTGTCTGACATATTGCTAACATGGAAATAAAAACGAACTGACCAACCAATGTTCTTGGCCCTTCGATCGCCCTAATAAGCTGGTGGATGTTTGACAGTCGTTTGGACAACACACAATGTACAAAGCTGAAGCGTAGCCAACTACAGTCAATATAAAATATTGTTCAAATAGCAGATTAATATAAGCAATATTTTATTTCATTGATTATACATAATCATAATTTGTACACATACATGTATGATTGGGGAGAAAGAAACCTGCTTCTATGTGTGTTTTACGTTTATTTATCGTCGCTCGCCTCCGTGGTCGAGTGGTTAATGTCGCTGACTTGTATACCACTGTAACCTATCATCACTGATGGTCACGGGTTCGAGCCCAGCTCAGACCGTGTCTCATTTATATGTAAAAGTTGGCAGTTTCTTACGGAGGTTGGTGCACCCAAGTACTGGTTTACCGTTGGAGCCTGCCCAGCAAAGGTGTTGTTAGGTAAACTGCCCGCCGGCGATATAGCCCAAAATGGTGCTGATGCAGGCGCAAAACCCGAAATATAACATATAACATATTTATCGTCGCTACCGGTTGCCTATATGAGCGACGCCTCCTGAAGAGATTAGTCATTTTAGATTTTCTGGAGGATAGTGCAATGATACAGACAGAGACCCATTCCAGAGTCTTATCTGGTTCTTTTACGTGCATTGTGTAAAGCACCGACACAAGAGCTCTGAAAGACTGTTACTTTTATTAGGGGTCAGACGGTGGATCTTATTTATTAACGCAGATGTATCCTGTTTATACTCCTACACTGTATTGCGTTAATAAATCAAATAAATATTGACATGTCTTCTTAAAAGTGGTGCTTATATTTGAAAAACACATATTAATTATAACATTATTGATATCAAATATCAAATAAAATATATTATAAGATAAAGTATCGATTGAAACACTGTATGTTTATTTTATTATATTCCCTTTATATTTCCACTTTAGCCAGTTAATTCGCAAAATATATAACGAAACCTTTTCCAAAATCCTGATCCAGATTCGGATCACCTCCGAAATCTAAAATATTCGTCCTTGACCCGAGATCCACCCTTCTGCCACATTTCGTGAAAATCCGTCTATAACCGTTTACGTAATCGTGCTAATCATTGGCTGGTGGTGGGTAATCGTGAATAATCTCTATATGTAATCACCCGCTTTCTAGAATATCACACTCTAAGAAAACGCTCTATGGGGCTTTAAGACGTCTTCCTCTCTTCATACATGTTTAAGTAGCCTTAGTAATGTCCATGCGTTTCCGTCTGTGTTGGAACGCAGCCTAGTTATTTTTATATCGATATAATTAATACACTCGTGCAACTGTGATCGTGTTCTCTAAGAAATCGTCCATTTGAGGCTTTATAAGTGTCCTAACTGTATACACGTTTTCAAGGTATTTCAAGTAGCCATAGAAATTTGTTTTGTTTGCGTCTGTGTTTGAACGCAACGCTATATCGGTGTCAACACTCGTGCAACAATATTTCTGCCATCTCGTTTCAGCATTTTTCGGTTTTGTGGGGATGATATGCTGGGTGAGTTACGTACCGGATCCGTACGTTGTCTCCTACTCACTCGGGCTCACAGTGATAGCCTCTATTCTCGCCTGCATTGCCGGTCTGCTGCTCATACCGGATGTCCTCGACGACCACGGTGGCAGACAACGAATACGCCCTAACAGACGGTTCTAAACCGCTGATCGATTGAAGTGCCCGGCTGTAGTTGCTGTTGGACATGTATTGATCGTGACACAGCGTCGTATGATGTCGAGCGTTGATACGATGTTATGTTTCATTCACATATCAAATGTAGTTTACCTCAATGGCAATGCATTGCGGTGTCTGACTCGTGCTTCGCCGCTCGTCCTCGCGCTTCGCCGCCCGTCCTCTCAGACAACGACCTCTAATCAATTGTGCTGCTCTTCAACCGTTTCTGAACAATCTTATCATCTTAAAAGCTAGCATCTCATAAAGGTTAACATGATTAATTACCGGTTAGTCGTCCGTATCATTCGTTCTTGTTCAGCTGCTGTGCTGTAGGTCGGTGGTTCTACCCGTGTGTCCGTCCGTGAGTACAATACTGCTCGGATGGACGTTCGGGTCTTCATCCACCAATAATAGCTGGAGATTCGCCGTATGACAGAAGATGTGTCTGCGATTTTACACCCAAAAAAGAAACATGCTTTGTTATAAAGGTTAACACAATTAGCTAGTGTATCGGTTAGTCCTTCGTATCAGTCTTTGTTAAGCACATATTTCTGTTCATTAGTCCGCATCCTTGGTCGAGTTTTTAAGCTCTTTGACTTGTATACCACTGTAACCTGTCATCACTGGTAGTCACGGGTTCGAGAACACCCGCTCAGACCATGTCTCCTTATATGAAAAAGTGGGCGGTTTCTTACGGAGATTCGTGCACCAAGTACTGGTTAACTGCTGGAACCTGCTCATGAAAGGTGTTAGGTAAATTGCATTTTGTTTTGGGATACGATGTTTCTAGAAATATAGCCCATGATGCTCCACATTCAGAAACAATCCTGGTTCTTTTGCATTACTTGTGTATACGAGACCTTGGTTTAGTATCCCATCTGAAATACAGTTAATATTATTAGGTCAGACGGCGAATCGAACCAGCGATCCCTGGATTCGCGCAATCCACCGTGTTGAATTGAATCACTTGACGAAATAAATAGCATTGGTATGTATTTTAGAAAGAAATATCTTAACATGATTTACAAATATTGTCTTGCGCTGGCGAGATTGTTTGCAGAGGATGTTGTGGCATAGAGTGGTGTTCCATACACAAGCGACTGTACTTCATCTCACTAGAACTGTCATCTGAATTACTGTAGTGTACTGGGGAGTAACGTGTTTCAGCTCCCCCCCCCATATATAATTTCTCAAAATTGTCGATAGACCGATGTCTGGAGACCATCGTCCGAAGTTATAAAACTGTTCTCAAACTTAAGCTCAAGTTATTTGATTTGTTGATTCTGAGTTTTACTTTCCGCTGAACCAATCGGAAGCTTGAGACTGAGTTTGAGATTGGAGAAAGGTTTTATAATCTCCTAGCCATGCTTCCGTTTCCTTACAGACGGGTATGCAGTCCAGTGGTAACACGCTGGACTGATAATCCAAGTCGCAGATTCGATCCCCCGTTTGACCCTAATAAAATGAACAGTCTTTCAGATTGGACATTAAACCGAGGTCCCGTGCCGATGCTGTACACCGTGCATGTAAAATAACCAGAGCGGACTCTGAAATGGGTCTCTGTCTGTCTGTATCATTGCACTATCCTCCAACAATCTAAAATGGCTAATTTCTTCAGGAAGCGTCGCTCATATGGGCAACCAGTAGCGACGATAACTAAACGTAAAACACACACCCCGTTTCCTTCTGTCTGCCGATTGCAATGTAACTTACATAATTAGAAAATAAATCGACATGTGTGTGTTATTGATGACCATGTATGTATAATTAATATTTCAAATCTTGCCTGAATGTAGAACGTGGAAGTCGTGATAGCGCAGTGGTAGAGTGTTCGCTTCGGGTGCGAAAGGCCCGGAGTTCGATCCCCGCTGGAGCCGTTACGACTGTGCCCTTAGGCAAGGCATTTAAATTCCACATTGTCTCGTCTCTATCCATGGCGATGGATTCCATCATGGATGAGGTCTCGAGAGTGATTAATATAAGTTGAAAGAACTTGTTTCGCAGTCGAGCTAAAATAAATTTGTATAAACTATAAACTAATGTAAACATATAGTTTCATTTCATAGTTACAATTACAGGTACACAAGTCCATGCTGTAATATAACCTACCTTGCGTATAACATTAAATGCTCTTTACACCACAGCTGCTTGCATTCCATAGTACAGGATTATTTGACGACATATCACCCTGGTTGATAGATATCAATATCTCTAGATTGATGTTTCTGTCATTGGCGATAACAAACAAGGGGAGGTAACTCCCTAGCCTGGGTGCCAGTCTGTCGAGTTTTCACTTTTTACTTCTGGCAAAATGGAATGATCAGAAACTCAATACGGCCCAATTAATGGTCTCCATGTAAAAATATATTTATTTGACTGACCAGGCAAAATATATCGATATAATATATGTTCCCAGGCTAGTAACTCCCCAAATAAATTATTAACATTTTTGTTTTTGTCTATGGTGTTGTAGAATGCGTGTTTCAGTTTTGGTTAATTTTTGGTAATTTTGTATATATTTTGAATACAATATATTATATGCTGTACATACATGTATGTTGAATGTGGTGTATTTCCGGATGTTTTGTAATATTTTTCTAAAAGGTGTCTCTGCCTTAAATCAATTAGTATATTGTGGTATGGGAATTGTTTGCACTTTAGAACATGTTTTCCTGGACATAAGCCTACTGTAGGTGACATATTCGTGGAGTGTCCTTGGTATATTGGATTCGGTATCCACCATCTAACCGAGAGGTTGTCGGCTTGAGCCCCGTCCGAACTGCGATGGTGGTATCCTCCGGTAAAACACATAAATCCACACTGCCTCTTCTCTCTCCATCATCGCGATGGATTTTACCAGGAATGAGATCTTGAGCGATTAATGCAATGTTGCATAAACTATTTTAGTCTGCATTCACTGATATTTATTATCAATTTATTATTGCGATTTGAATACGAAACATATCTCGATAATATTCCATATAATTTACGATACTTAATAACTAGGCTAAGAATGTCAGCTAATTCATTAAGAATGCATACAGGTAGATATAGCCAAAATAAAATACCACAAAACGAACGGTTTTGTTCATGCTGTAAATCTAGAGATTTGTGTTTTTACGTTTATTTATCTTCGCTACTGGTTGCCCATATGAGCGACGCCTCCTGAAGAGATTAGTTATTTTAGATTTTGGAGGATAGTGCATGATACAGACAGAGACCCATTCCAGAGTCTCCTCTGGTTCTTTTACGTGCACGGTGTAAAGCACCGACACGAGACCTCGGTTTAATGTCCCATCTAAAAGACTGTTAATGTTATCAGGGTCAGACGGGGGATCGAACCTGCGATCCCTGGATTACCAGTCCAGCGTGTTACCACTGGACTACAGATACGTCTGTTCGAGAGATTTGGAAGATGAATACCATTTTATACTGGTATGTACATGCTACATGCATTTGCGAAACATATTTATTAAACAATACTACTTTGTAAGACCAAATATGGCAAGGTTTATTGAATTGTTACAATGAAACAATAGCACTATAATTGAACTTAGCAGTATACTACAAACAAGATGTTGCCATAAGAACTTCGATATTAAATATCATAGAAGTACACTGGCCTCTATAATAGGTTATTAAATACAGTATAATATTGTTGTTGACCATATTGTATATACGTGTATACAAATACAAACACAAATACATAGCATTTATATATCACCAAAATTAAAAATTATTCTATTGCGCTTCACAATTACAGATGCAATTTTAAACATTTACACATGACAATAATATATGGAAATATAAATAAAACTGTATACATATATAGATATAACTAGGATTCTAGTAATTGAATAAGAACATATTTTATCATAATATCTACACCATTACAGTATATAAGTGAGTGATTGAATTAGCGATAAAAGTGGAAATATGAACCATAGACCCAAACACCGCCGTAAGAAATATACTTACCTTGTACCCCAGAATAAACCAGCAGACATCATGTGCGGCACATATATATATATGCATCAATTCTAAATAAGTAATTTGTAATTGTAAAGTTTATCCTCTCTAAAAATAATATATATCTATTCTAATTCTATTCTAAAAATTAGTTTACTTTAATTTGCTTGTATTTACATTGAGCACGTGTAAATAGTATGTATAATATGTATATAATTATGACTATGTACTATATGTATGACATTGATCACGTGTATATAGTATGTATAATATGTATATAATTATGACTATGTACTATATGTATGACATTGATCACGTGTAAATAGTATGTATACTATGTATATAATTATGACTATGTACTATATGTATGACATTGATCACGTGTATATAGTATGTATAATATGTATATAAGTATGACTATGTACTATATGTATGACATTGATCACGTGTAAATAGTATGTATAATATGTATATAATTATGACTATGTACTATATGTATGACATTGATCACGTGTAAATAGTATGCATAATATGTATATAATTATGACTATGTACTATATGCATACGTCTTTATAAACGTCTTCTTCTATCCTCTATTATCAAACTTCTCAGAAATCTCGGAATTCAGAAAGTGCGAAAAATTAGAATTAGTATCCTCGAAATTAATGCATTTGGAAGTCGTGAAAGCGCAGTGGTAGCGTGTTCGCTTTACGTATGAAATACCCGGAGTTCGCGCCCAGCTGTAGCCGTCACACGTGTACCCTTAGAGGTCTCGAGAGCGATTAATCTACTGTTGTAGAAACTTGTTTCGCGATCGAGATAAAGATTACTTTGTTTTCTACAGTAATTAATCATGTATGTTGCTAATACGTGATTTGTTAAATCTATTGTCATGGTTATATGAGTGGAATTATGAACAAGCTAATCATAGTGTATATCGAATTCATCGATGGGTTACCATGGAAACAACCGGCGTTAACAGGAAGTTGATTGCAATCCTACGGTATCAATCTGCCACAGAGGTATACTGTGGCACCCAACATTGTAGTCACAAACATTGTGTTACAAACATTGCTATTCATTGCAAATTAAATATATATAAACTGAGAGTTTTTTTTGTCATTATATAAAGGCTAGCATTCTATTATTGTTGTAAGGTGAAAGGAATAGTGAAACGGCCATCCTGGAAAATAATCGCATTTCCATTGTTGTACTGAATACGACCTATTATCGTTAGGATAAGTCATTACGAAGTGTCCACGTCATCTCGTCCCCCACATTGAAAGTTTGTAAAAGCTGCGTAATGTCGTGTATAGGCAATGAATGAGGCGTTTGTTTGGTCACGTGAATCCTGAATCAAGACGTGCTACCAACGATCTCAAATATTGTTAGTACAAATGTACGGTAATATCTCGCTCTTTTCACCTGTACATTTCCCTGTTAAGCTTATGTCATTTGGCTAGGCTCCCGCTGTTATTGATTGAAGAGGATTCATTGTGCCCCATGCAGCCACCAGGGAAGAACAACCCCCCCCCCCACTAACCAGAAGGATGACCTTGGGTTTTAGAGAACGATGAGGTCACATGACACATTTCGTGTTTTACATAGAACGCATATGTCACGTCACACATTTATTGATTTACATGGAACAGAGTTACAGATGCCAAATTTATTGATTTACATAGACCATAGTGACAGATGCCACATTTATTGATTTACATAGACCATAGTGACAGATGCCACATTTATTGATTTACATAGACCATAGTGGCAGATGCCGCATTTATTGATTTACATAGACCATAGTGGCAGATACCACATTTATTGATGTTCATAGACCATAGTGGCATATGCCACATTTATTGATTTACATAGACCATAGTGGCAGATGCCACATTTATTGATTTACATAGACCATAGTGGCAGATGCCACATTTATTGATTTACATAGACCATAGTGACAGATGCCACATTTATTGATTTACATAGACCATAGTGACAGATGCCACATTTATTGATTTACATAGACCATAGTGGCAGATGCCACATTTATTGATTTACATAGACCATAGTGGCATATGCCACATTTATTGTTCAATATGGAACGTCGTGGTGACATGCCACAGTTATTGTTCTATATGGAACGTCGTGGTGACATGCTACATGTATTGTTCTATATGGAACGTCGTGGTGACATGCTACATGTATTGTTCTATATGGAACGTCGTAGTGACATGCTACATGTATTGTTCTATATGGAACGTCGTGGTGACATGCTACATGTATTGTTCTATATGGAACGTCGTAGTGACATGCTACATGTATTGTTCTATATGGAACGTCGTGGTGACATGCCACATGTATTGTTCTATATGAAACGTCGTGGTGACATGACACATTTATTGTTCTATATGGAACGTCGTGGTGACATGCTACATGTATTGTTCAATATGGAAGGTCGTGGTGACATGCTACATTTATTGTTCTATATGGAACGTCGTGGTGACATGCTACATGTATTGTTCTATATGGAACGTCGTGGTGACATGCCACATTTATTGTTCTATATGGAACGTCGTGGTGACATGCTACATTTATTGTTCTATATGGAACGTCGTGGTGACATGCCACATCTATTGTTCTATATGGAACGTCGTGGTGACATGCTACATGTATTGTTCTATATGGAACGTCGTGGTGACATGCTACATTTATTGTTCTATATGGAACGTCGTGGTGACATGCTACATGTATTGTTCTATATGGAACGTCGTGGTGACATGCTACATGTATTGTTCTATATGGAACGTCGTGGTGACATGCTACATGTATTGTTCTATATGGAACGTCGTGGTGACATGCTACATTTATTGTTCTATATGGAACGTCGTGGTGACATGCTACATGTATTGTTCTATATGGAACGTCGTGGTGACATGCTACATTTATTGTTCTATATGGAACGTCGTGGTGACATGCTACATTTATTGTTCTATATGGAACGTCGTGGTGACATGCTACATGTATTGTTCTATATGGAACGTCGTGGTGACATGCTACATTTATTGTTCTATATGGAACGTCGTGGTGACATGCTACATGTATTGTTCTATATGGAACGTCGTGGTGACATGCTACATTTATTGTTCTATATGGAACGTCGTGGTGACATGACCATGTATTGTTCTATATGGAACGTCGTGGTGACATGACACATTTATTGTTCTATATGGAACGTCGTGGTGACATGACACATTTATTGTTCTATATGGAACGTCGTGGTGACATGCTACATTTATTGTTCTATATGGAACGTCGTGGTGACATGACACATGTATTGTTCTATATGGAACGTCGTGGTGACATGACACATTTATTGTTCTATATGGAACGTCGTGGTGACATGCTACATGTATTGTTCTATATGGAACGTCGTGGTGACATGCCACATGTATTGTTCTATATGGAACGTCGTGGTGACATGCTACATGTATTGTTCTATATGGAACGTCGTGGTGACATGACACATTTATTGTTCTATATGGAACGTCGTGGTGACATGCTACATGTATTGTTCTATATGGAACGTCGTGGTGACATGCTACATTTATTGTTCTATATGGAACGTCGTGGTGACATGCTACATGTATTGTTCTATATGGAACGTCGTGGTGACATGATACATGTATTGTTCTATATGGAACGTCGTGGTGACATGCTACATTTATTGTTCTATATGGAACGTCGTGGTGACATGCTACATGTATTGTTCTATATGGAACGTCGTGGTGACATGCTACATGTATTGTTCTATATGGAACGTCGTGGTGACATGCTACATGTATTGTTCTATATGGAACGTCGTGGTGACATGCCACATTTATTGTTCTATATGGAACGTCGTGGTGACATGACACATTTATTGTTCTATATGGAACGTCGTGGTGACATGACACATGTATTGTTCTATATGGAACGTCGTGGTGACATGCTACATTTATTGTTCTATATGGAACGTCGTGGTGACATGCTACATGTATTGTTCTATATGGAACGTCGTGGTGACATGACACATTTATTGTTCTATATGGAACGTCGTGGTGACATGACACATTTATTGTTCTATATGGAACGTCGTGGTGACATGCTACATGTATTGTTCTATATGGAACGTCGTGGTGACATGCTACATTTATTGTTCTATATGGAACGTCGTGGTGACATGCTACATGTATTGTTCTATATGGAACGTCGTGGTGACATGCTACATTTATTGTTCTATATGGAACGTCGTGGTGACATGCTACATGTATTGTTCTATATGGAACGTCGTGGTGACATGCTACATGTATTGTTCTATATGGAACGTCGTGGTGACATGCTACATTTATTGTTCTATATGGAACGTCGTGGTGACATGCTACATGTATTGTTCTATATGGAACGTCGTGGTGACATGCTACATGTATTGTTCTATATGGAACGTCGTGGTGACATGCTACATTTATTGTTCTATATGGAACGTCGTGGTGACATGCCACATTTATTGTTCTATATGGAACGTCGTGGTGACATGACACATGTATTGTTCTATATGGAACGTCGTGGTGACATGACACATTTATTGTTCTATATGGAACGTCGTGGTGACATGCTACATGTATTGTTCTATATGGAACGTCGTGGTGACATGCTACATGTATTGTTCTATATGGAACGTCGTGGTGACATGCTACATGTATTGTTCTATATGGAACGTCGTGGTGACATGCCACATTTATTGTTCTATATGGAACGTCGTGGTGACATGCTACATTTATTGTTCTATATGGAACGTCGTGGTGACATGCTACATGTATTGTTCTATATGGAACGTCGTGGTGACATGCTACATGTATTGTTCTATATGGAACGTCGTGGTGACATGACACATTTATTGTTCTATATGGAACGTCGTGGTGACATGCTACATGTATTGTTCTATATGGAACGTCGTGGTGACATGCTACATGTATTGTTCTATATGGAACGTCGTGGTGACATGCTACATGTATTGTTCTATATGGAACGTCGTGGTGACATGACACATTTATTGTTCTATATGGAACGTCGTGGTGACATGCTACATGTATTGTTCTATATGGAACGTCGTGGTGACATGACACATTTATTGTTCTATATGGAACGTCGTGGTGACATGCTACATGTATTGTTCTATATGGAACGTCGTGGTGACATGCCACATTTATTGTTCTATATGGAACGTCGTGGTGACATGCTACATGTATTGTTCTATATGGAACGTCGTGGTGACATGACACATTTATTGTTCTATATGGAACGTCGTGGTGACATGACACATTTATTGTTCTATATGGAACGTCGTGGTGACATGACACATTTATTGTTCTATATGGAACGTCGTGGTGACATGCTACATTTATTGTTCTATATGGAACGTCGTGGTGACATGCTACATGTATTGTTCTATATGGAACGTCGTGGTGACATGACACATTTATTGTTCTATATGGAACGTCGTGGTGACATGCCACATTTATTGTTCTATATGGAACGTCGTGGTGACATGCTACATGTATTGTTCTATATGGAACGTCGTGGTGACATGCTACATGTATTGTTCTATATGGAACGTCGTGGTGACATGCTACATGTATTGTTCTATATGGAACGTCGTGGTGACATGCTACATGTATTGTTCTATATGGAACGTCGTGGTGACATGACACATTTATTGTTCTATATGGAACGTCGTGGTGACATGCTACATGTATTGTTCTATATGGAACGTCGTGGTGACATGCCACATTTATTGTTCTATATGGAACGTCGTGGTGACATGCTACATGTATTGTTCTATATGGAACGTCGTGGTGACATGACACATTTATTGTTCTATATGGAACGTCGTGGTGACATGCTACATTTATTGTTCTATATGGAACGTCGTGGTGACATGCTACATTTATTGTTCTATATGGAACGTCGTGGTGACATGATACATGTATTGTTCTATATGGAACGTCGTGGTGACATGACACATGTATTGTTCTATATGGAACGTCGTGGTGACATGCCACATTTATTGTTCTATATGGAACGTCGTGGTGACATGCTACATGTATTGTTCTATATGGAACGTCGTGGTGACATGACACATTTATTGTTCTATATGGAACGTCGTGGTGACATGCTACATGTATTGTTCTATATGGAACGTCGTGGTGACATGCTACATGTATTGTTCTATATGGAACGTCGTGGTGACATGCCACATGTATTGTTCTATATGGAACGTCGTGGTGACATGCCACATTTATTGTTCTATATGGAACGTCGTGGTGACATGCTACATTTATTGTTCTATATGGAACGTCGTGGTGACATGCTACATGTATTGTTCTATATGGAACGTCGTGGTGACATGCTACATGTATTGTTCTATATGGAACGTCGTGGTGACATGCCACATTTATTGTTCTATATGGAACGTCGTGGTGACATGCTACATGTATTGTTCTATATGGAACGTCGTGGTGACATGCTACATGTATTGTTCTATATGGAACGTCGTGGTGACATGCTACATGTATTGTTCTATATGGAACGTCGTGGTGACATGCTACATGTATTGTTCTATATGGAACGTCGTGGTGACATGCTACATGTATTGTTCTATATGGAACGTCGTGGTGACATGCCACATGTATTGTTCTATATGGAACGTCGTGGTGACATGACACATTTATTGTTCTATATGGAACGTCGTGGTGACATGCTACATGTATTGTTCTATATGGAACGTCGTGGTGACATGCTACATGTATTGTTCTATATGGAACGTCGTGGTGACATGCCACATTTATTGTTCTATATGGAACGTCGTGGTGACATGCTACATTTATTGTTCTATATGGAACGTCGTGGTGACATGCTACATGTATTGTTCTATATGGAACGTCGTGGTGACATGCTACATTTATTGTTCTATATGGAACGTCGTGGTGACATGCCACATTTATTGTTCTATATGGAACGTCGTGGTGACATGCTACATGTATTGTTCTATATGGAACGTCGTGGTGACATGCTACATTTATTGTTCTATATGGAACGTCGTGGTGACATGCTACATGTATTGTTCTATATGGAACGTCGTGGTGACATGCTACATGTATTGTTCTATATGGAACGTCGTGGTGACATGACACATTTATTGTTCTATATGGAACGTCGTGGTGACATGACACATTTATTGTTCTATATGGAACGTCGTGGTGACATGCTACATGTATTGTTCTATATGGAACGTCGTGGTGACATGACACATTTATTGTTCTATATGGAACGTCGTGGTGACATGACACATTTATTGTTCTATATGGAACGTCGTGGTGACATGCTACATGTATTGTTCTATATGGAACGTCGTGGTGACATGCCACATTTATTGTTCTATATGGAACGTCGTGGTGACATGACACATTTATTGTTCTATATGGAACGTCGTGGTGACATGCTACATTTATTGTTCTATATGGAACGTCGTGGTGACATGACACATGTATTGTTCTATATGGAACGTCGTGGTGACATGACACATTTATTGTTCTATATGGAACGTCGTGGTGACATGCTACATGTATTGTTCTATATGGAACGTCGTGGTGACATGACACATTTATTGTTCTATATGGAACGTCGTGGTGACATGCTACATGTATTGTTCTATATGGAACGTCGTGGTGACATGACACATTTATTGTTCTATATGGAACGTCGTGGTGACATGCCACATGTATTGTTCTATATGGAACGTCGTGGTGACATGCCACATTTATTGTTCTATATGGAACGTCGTGGTGACATGACACATTTATTGTTCTATATGGAACGTCGTGGTGACATGACACATTTATTGTTCTATATGGAACGTCGTGGTGACATGCTACATTTATTGTTCTATATGGAACGTCGTGGTGACATGACACATTTATTGTTCTATATGGAACGTCGTGGTGACATGACACATTTATTGTTCTATATGGAACGTCGTGGTGACATGCCACATTTATTGTTCTATATGGAACGTCGTGGTGACATGCTACATGTATTGTTCTATATGGAACGTCGTGGTGACATGCTACATGTATTGTTCTATATGGAACGTCGTGGTGACATGCCACATTTATTGTTCTATATGGAACGTCGTGGTGACATGCCACATTTATTGTTCTATATGGAACGTCGTGGTGACATGCTACATTTATTGTTCTATATGGAACGTCGTGGTGACATGACACATGTATTGTTCTATATGGAACGTCGTGGTGACATGCCACATTTATTGTTCTATATGGAACGTCGTGGTGACATGCTACATGTATTGTTCTATATGGAACGTCGTGGTGACATGACACATTTATTGTTCTATATGGAACGTCGTGGTGACATGCTACATTTATTGTTCTATATGGAACGTCGTGGTGACATGCTACATTTATTGTTCTATATGGAACGTCGTGGTGACATGATACATGTATTGTTCTATATGGAACGTCGTGGTGACATGACACATTTATTGTTCTATATGGAACGTCGTGGTGACATGCTACATTTATTGTTCTATATGGAACGTCGTGGTGACATGCTACATGTATTGTTCTATATGGAACGTCGTGGTGACATGACACATTTATTGTTCTATATGGAACGTCGTGGTGACATGCTACATGTATTGTTCTATATGGAACGTCGTGGTGACATGCTACATGTATTGTTCTATATGGAACGTCGTGGTGACATGCCACATGTATTGTTCTATATGGAACGTCGTGGTGACATGCCACATTTATTGTTCTATATGGAACGTCGTGGTGACATGCTACATTTATTGTTCTATATGGAACGTCGTGGTGACATGCTACATGTATTGTTCTATATGGAACGTCGTGGTGACATGCTACATGTATTGTTCTATATGGAACGTCGTGGTGACATGCCACATTTATTGTTCTATATGGAACGTCGTGGTGACATGCTACATGTATTGTTCTATATGGAACGTCGTGGTGACATGCTACATGTATTGTTCTATATGGAACGTCGTGGTGACATGCTACATGTATTGTTCTATATGGAACGTCGTGGTGACATGCTACATGTATTGTTCTATATGGAACGTCGTGGTGACATGCTACATGTATTGTTCTATATGGAACGTCGTGGTGACATGCCACATGTATTGTTCTATATGGAACGTCGTGGTGACATGACACATTTATTGTTCTATATGGAACGTCGTGGTGACATGCTACATGTATTGTTCTATATGGAACGTCGTGGTGACATGCTACATTTATTGTTCTATATGGAACGTCGTGGTGACATGCTACATTTATTGTTCTATATGGAACGTCGTGGTGACATGCCACATTTATTGTTCTATATGGAACGTCGTGGTGACATGCTACATTTATTGTTCTATATGGAACGTCGTGGTGACATGCTACATGTATTGTTCTATATGGAACGTCGTGGTGACATGCTACATTTATTGTTCTATATGGAACGTCGTGGTGACATGCCACATTTATTGTTCTATATGGAACGTCGTGGTGACATGCTACATGTATTGTTCTATATGGAACGTCGTGGTGACATGCTACATTTATTGTTCTATATGGAACGTCGTGGTGACATGCTACATGTATTGTTCTATATGGAACGTCGTGGTGACATGCTACATGTATTGTTCTATATGGAACGTCGTGGTGACATGCTACATGTATTGTTCTATATGGAACGTCGTGGTGACATGCTACATGTATTGTTCTATATGGAACGTCGTGGTGACATGCTACATGTATTGTTCTATATGGAACGTCGTGGTGACATGCTACATGTATTGTTCTATATGGAACGTCGTGGTGACATGCCACATTTATTGTTCTATATGGAACGTCGTGGTGACATGCTACATGTATTGTTCTATATGGAACGTCGTGGTGACATGACACATTTATTGTTCTATATGGAACGTCGTGGTGACATGCCACATTTATTGTTCTATATGGAACGTCGTGGTGACATGACACATTTATTGTTCTATATGGAACGTCGTGGTGACATGCTACATGTATTGTTCTATATGGAACGTCGTGGTGACATGCCACATTTATTGTTCTATATGGAACGTCGTGGTGACATGACACATTTATTGTTCTATATGGAACGTCGTGGTGACATGCTACATGTATTGTTCTATATGGAACGTCGTGGTGACATGCCACATTTATTGTTCTATATGGAACGTCGTGGTGACATGACACATTTATTGTTCTATATGGAACGTCGTGGTGACATGCTACATTTATTGTTCTATATGGAACGTCGTGGTGACATGACACATGTATTGTTCTATATGGAACGTCGTGGTGACATGACACATTTATTGTTCTATATGGAACGTCGTGGTGACATGCCACATGTATTGTTCTATATGGAACGTCGTGGTGACATGCCACATTTATTGTTCTATATGGAACGTCGTGGTGACATGCTACATGTATTGTTCTATATGGAACGTCGTGGTGACATGCTACATGTATTGTTCTATATGGAACGTCGTGGTGACATGCTACATTTATTGTTCTATATGGAACGTCGTGGTGACATGCCACATTTATTGTTCTATATGGAACGTCGTGGTGACATGCTACATGTATTGTTCTATATGGAACGTCGTGGTGACATGACACATTTATTGTTCTATATGGAACGTCGTGGTGACATGATACATGTATTGTTCTATATGGAACGTCGTGGTGACATGCTACATTTATTGTTCTATATGGAACGTCGTGGTGACATGCTACATTTATTGTTCTATATGGAACGTCGTGGTGACATGCTACATTTATTGTTCTATATGGAACGTCGTGGTGACATGCTACATTTATTGTTCTATATGGAACGTCGTGGTGACATGCTACATTTATTGTTCTAT
Source organism: Archivesica marissinica (assembly GCA_014843695.1). Lineage (NCBI taxonomy): Eukaryota > Metazoa > Mollusca > Bivalvia > Venerida > Vesicomyidae > Archivesica > Archivesica marissinica. Next base: position 30,314,330 of record CM026399.1, read on the forward strand.
ATGGAACGTCGTGGTGACATGCTACATGTATTGTTCTATATGGAACGTCGTGGTGACATGCCACATGTATTGTTCTATATGGAACGTCGTGGTGACATGCCACATTTATTGTTCTATATGGAACGTCGTGGTGACATGCTACATGTATTGTTCTATATGGAA
>CM026399.1:30315491-30382991 GCA_014843695.1 Archivesica marissinica
TCGAACATAAAACAGTATATTAATTAACCCAATACGACCGTGTACTCCTCGAACATAAAACAGTATATTAATTAACCCAATACGACCGTGTACTCCTCGAACATAAAACAGTATATTAATTAACCCAATACGACCGTGTACTCCTCGAACATAAAACAGTATATTAATTAACCCAATACGACCGTGTACTCCTCGAACATAAAACAGTATATTAATTAACCCAATACGACCGTGTACTCCTCGAACATAAAACAGTATATTAATTAACCCAATACGACCGTGTACTCCTCGAACATAAAACAGTATATTAATTAACCCAATACGACCATGTACTCCTCGAACATAAAACAGTATATTAATTAACCCAATACGACCGTGTACTCCTCGAACATAAAACAGTATATTAATTAACCCAATACGACCAATACTCCGAACATAAAACAGTATATTAATTAACCCATACGACCTGTACTCTCGAACATAAAACAGTATATTAATTAACCCAATACGACCATATACTCATCGAACATAAAACAGTATATTAATTAACCCAATACGACCATATACTCCTCGAACATAAAACAGTATATTAATTAACCCAATACGACCATATACTCCTCGAACATAAAACAGTATATTAATTAACCCAATACGACCATATACTCCTCGAACATAAAACAGTATATTAATTAACCCAATACGACCGTGTACTCCTCGAACATAAAACAGTATATTAATTAACCCAATACGACCATGTACTCCTCGAACATAAAACAGTATATTAATTAACCCAATACGACCATGTACTCCTCGAACATAAAACAGTATATTAATTAACCCAATACGACCATATACTCATCGAACATAAAACAGTACATTAATTAACCCAATACGACCATATACTCCTCGAACATAAAACAGTATATTAATTAACCCAATACGACCATATACTCATCGAACATAAAACAGTATATTAATTAACCCAATACGACCATATACTCATCGAACATAAAACAGTATATTAATTAACCCAATACGACCATATACTCCTCGAACATAAAACAGTATATTAATTAACCCAATACGACCATATACTCCTCGAACATAAAACAATATATTAATTAACCCAATACGACCATATACTCCTCGAACATAAAACAGTATATTAATTAACCCAATACGACCGTGTACTCCTCGAACATAAAACAGTATATTAATTAACCCAATACGACCATGTACTCCTCGAACATAAAACAGTATATTAATTAACCCAATACGACCATGTACTCCTCGAACATAAAACAGTATATGAATTAACCCAATACGACCATGTACTCCTCGAACATAAAACAGTATATTAATTAACCCAATATGACCATATACTCCTCGAACATAAAACAGTATATTAATTAACCCAATAGGACCATGTACTCCTCGAACATAAAACAGTATATGAATTAATCCAATACGACCGTGTACTCATCGAACATAAAACAGTATATTAATTAACCCAATACAAACGTGTACTCCTCGAATATAAAACAGTATATTAATTAACCCAATAAGACCGTGTACTCCTCGAACATAAAACAGTATATTAATTAAACCAATACAACCGTGTACTCCTCGAACATAAAACAGTACATTAATTAACCCAATACGACCGTGTACTCCCCGAACATAAAACAGTATATTAATTAACCCAATACGACCGTGTACTCATCGAACATAACACAGTATATTAATTAACCCAATACGACCGTGTACTCCCCGAACATAAAACACTATATTAATTAACCCAATACGACCACATACTCATCGAACATAAAACAGTATATTAATTAACCCAATACGACCGTGTACTCCCCGAACATAAAACAGTATATTAATTAACCCAATACGACCGTGTACTCCTCGAACATAAAACAGTATATTAATTAACCCAATACGACCGTGTACTCCTCGAACATAAAACAGTATATTAATTAACCCAATACGACCGTGTACTCCTCGAACATAAAACAGTATATTAATTAACCCAATACGACCGTGTACTCCTCGAACATAAAACAGTATATTAATTAACCCAATACGACCGTGTACTCCTCGAACATAAAACAGTATATTAATTAACCCAATACGACCGTGTACTCCTCGAACATAAAACAGTATATTAATTAACCCAATACGACCGTGTACTCCTCGAACATAAAACAGTATATTAATTAACCCAATACGACCGTGTACTCCCCGAACATAAAACAATATATTAATTAACCCAATACGACCGTGTACTCCCCGAACATAAAACAATATATTAATTAACCCAATACGACCGTGTACTCCTCGAACATAAAACAATATATTAATTAAACCACTACGACCGTGTACTCCTCGAACATAAAACAATATATTAATTAACCCATTACGACCGTGTACTCCTCGAACATAAAACAGTATATTAATTAACCCAATACGACCGTGTACTCCCCGAACATAAAACATTACATTAATTAACCCAATACGACCGTGTACTCCTCGAACATAAAACAGTACATAAATTAACCCAATACGACCATATACTCCTCGAACATAAAACAGTATATTTATTAACCCAATACGACCATATACTCCTCGAACATAAAACAATATATTAATTAACCCTATACGACCATATACTCCTCGAACATAAAACAGTATATTAATTAACCCAATACGGCCGTGTAATCCTTTAACATAAAACAGTAAATTAATTAACCCAATACGATCATGTACTCCTCGAACATAAAACAGTATATTAATTAACCCAATACGACCATATACTCCTCGAACATAAACAGTATATTAATTAACCCAATACGACCATGTACTCCTCGAGCATAAAACAATATATTAATTAACCCAATACGACCGTGTACTCCTCGAACATAAAACAGTATATTAATTAACCCAATACGACCATATACTCATCGAACATAAAACAGTATATTAATTAACCCAATACAACCGTATACGCATCGAACATAAACCAGTATATTAATTAACCCAATACGACCGTGTACTAATCGAACATAAAACAGTATATTAATTAACCCAATACGACCGTGTACTCATCGAACATAAAACAGTATATTAATTAAACCAATAGGACCGTGTACTGCTCGAACATAGAACAGTACATTAATTAACCCAATACAACCGTGTACTACTCGAACATAAAACAGCATATTAATTAATCCAATACGACCATGTACTCCTCGAACATAAAACAGTATATTAATTAATCCAATACGACCATGTACTCCTCGAACATAAAACAGTATATTAATTAACCCAATACGACTGTGTACTCCCCGAACATAAAACAGTACATTAATTAACCCAATACGACCATATACTTCTCGAACATAAAACAGTATATTAATTAACCCAATACGACCATATACTCATCGAACATAAAACAGTATATTAATTAACCCAATACAACCGTGTACTCATCGAACATAAACCAGTATATTAATTAACCCTATACGACCGTGTACTCCCCGAACATAAAACAGTATATTAATTAACCCAACACGACAGAGTACTCATCGAACTTAAAACAGTATATTAATTAACCCAATACGACCGTGTACTCATCGAACATAAAACAGTATATTAATTAACACAATACGACCGTGTAATGCTCGAACATAGAACAGTACATTAATTAACCCAATACGACCGTGTACTCCCCGAACATAAAACAGTAAATTAATTAACCCAATACGACCATATACTTCTCGAACATAAAACAGTATATTAATTAATCCAATACAACCGTGTACTCATCGAACATAAAACAGTACATTAATTAACCCAATACGACCATATACTCCTCGAACATAAAACAGTAAATTAATTAACCCAATACGACCGTGTACTCCTTTAACATTAAACAGTATATTAATTAACCCAATACGACCATGTACACCTCGAGCATAAAACAGTATATTAATTAACCCAATAAGACCATGTACTCCTCGAACATAAAACAGTATATGAATTAACCCAATATGACCATATACTCCTCGAACATAAAACAGTATATTAATTAACCCAATAGGACCATGTACTCCTCGAACATAAAACAGTATATGAATTAATCCAATACGACCGTGTACTCATCGAACATAAAACAGTATATTAATTAACCCAATACAACCGTGTACTCCTCGAATATAAAACAGTATATTAATTAACCCAATAAGACCGTGTACTCCTCGAACATAAAACAGTATATTAATTAACCCAATACAACCGTGTACTCCTCGAACATAAAACAGTACATTAATTAACCCAATACGACCGTGTACTCCCCGAACATAAAACAGTATATTAATTAACCCAATACGACCGTGTACTCATCGAACATAAAACAGTATATTAATTAACCCAATACGACCGTGTACTCCCCGAACATAAAACAATATATTAATTAACCCAATACGACCGTGTACTCCTCGAACAGAAAACAGTATATTAATTAACCCAATACGACCGTGTACTCCCCGAACACAAAACAGTATATTAATTAACCCAATACGACTGTGTACTCCTCGAACATAAAACAGTATATTAATTAAACCAATACGACCGTGTACTCCTCGAACATAAAACAGTATATTAATTAAACCACTACGACCGTGTACTCCTCGAACATAAAACAATATATTAATTAACCCAATACGACCGTGTACTCCTCGAACATAAAACAGTATATTAATTAACCCAATACGACCGTGTACTCCCCGAACATAAAACAATATATTAATTAACCCAATACGACCGTGTACTCCCCGAACATAAAACAATATATTAATTAACCCAATACGACTGTGTACTCCTCGAACATAAAACAATATATTAATTAAATCACTACGACCGTGTACTCCTCGAACATAAAACAATATATTAATTGACCCAATACGACCGTGTACTCCTCGAACATAAAACAGTATATTAATTAACCCAATACGACCGTGTACTCCCCGAACATAAAACATTACATTAATTAACCCAATACGACCGTGTACTCCTCGAACATAAAACAGTACATAAATTAACCCAATACGACCATATACTCCTCGAACATAAATCAGTATATTTATTAACCCAATACGACCATATACTCCTCGAACATAAAACAGTATATTAATTAACCCAATACGACCATATACTCCTCGAACATAAAACAGTATATTAATTAACCCAATACGACCATATACTCCTCGAACATAAAACAGTATATTAATTAACCCAATACGACCGTGTACTCCTCGAACATAAAACAGTATATTAATTAACCCAATACGACCGTGTACTCCTCGAACATAAAACAGTATATTAATTAACCCAATACGACCGTGTACTCCTCGAACATAAAACAGTATATTAATTAACCCAATACGACCGTGTACTCCTCGAACATAAAACAGTATATTAATTAAACCAATACGACCGTATACTCCTCGAACATAAAACAGTATATTAATTAACCCAATACGACCGTGTACTCCTCGAACATAAAACAGTATATTAATTAACCCAATACGACCGTGTACTCCTCGAACATAAAACAGTATATTAATTAACCCAATACGACCGTGTACTCCTCGAACATAAAACAGTATATTAATTAACCCAATACGACCATGTACTCCTCGAACATAAAACAGTATATTAATTAACCCAATACGACCGTGTACTCCTCGAACATAAAACAGTATATTAATTAACCCAATACGACCATGTACTCCTCGAACATAAAACAGTATATTAATTAACCCAATACGACCGTGTACTCCTCGAACATAAAACAGTATATTAATTAACCCAATACGACCGTGTACTCCTCGAACATAAAACAGTATATGAATTAACCCAATATGACCATATACTCCTCGAACATAAAACAGTATATTAATTAACCCAATAGGACCATGTACTCCTCGAACATAAAACAGTATATGAATTAATCCAATACGACCGTGTACTCATCGAACATAAAACAGTATATTAATTAACCCAATACAACCGTGTACTCCTCGAATATAAAACAGTATATTAATTAACCCAATAAGACCGTGTACTCCTCGAACATAAAACAGTATATTAATTAACCCAATACAACCGTGTACTCCTCGAACATAAAACAGTACATTAATTAACCCAATACGACCGTGTACTCCCCGAACATAAAACAGTATATTAATTAACCCAATACGACCGTGTACTCATCGAACATAACACAGTATATTAATTAACCCAATACGACCGTGTACTCCCCGAACATAAAACACTATATTAATTAACCCAATACGACCACATACTCATCGAACATAAAACAGTATATTAATTAACCCAATACGACCGTGTACTCCCCGAACATAAAACAGTATATTAATTAACCCAATACGACCGTGTACTCCTCGAACATAAAACAGTATATTAATTAACCCAATACGACCGTGTACTCCCCGAACATAAAACAGTATATTAATTAACCCAATACGACTGTGTACTCCTCGAACATAAAACAGTATATTAATTAAACCACTACGACCGTGTACTCCTCGAACATAAAACAGTATATTAATTAAACCACTACGACCGTATACTCCTCGAACATAAAACAATATATTAATTAACCCAATACGACCGTGTACTCCTCGAACATAAAACAGTATATTAATTAACCCAATACGACCGTGTACTCCCCGAACATAAAACAATATATTAATTAATCCAATACGCCCGTGTACTCCCCGAACATAAAACAATATATTAATTAACCCAATACGACTGTGTACTCCTCGAACATAAAACAATATATTAATTAAACCACTACGACCGTGTACTCCTCGAACATAAAACAATATATTAATTAACCCATTACGACCGTGTACTCCTCGAACATAAAACATTATATGAATTAACCCAATATGACCATATACTCCTCGAACTTAAAACAGTATATTAATTAACCCAATAGGACCATGTACTCCTCGAACATAAAACAGTATATGAATTAATCCAATACGACCGTGTACTCCCCGAACATAAAACACTATATGAATTAACCCAATACGACCACATACTCATCGAACATAAAACAGTACATTAATTAACCCAATACGACCGTGTACTCATCGAACATAAAACAGTATATTAATTAACCCAATATGACCGTGTACTCCCCGAACATAAAACAGTATATTAATTAACCCAATACGACCGTGTACTCCTCGAACATAAAACAGTATATTAATTAACCCAATACGACCGTGTACTCCGCGAACATAAAACAGTATATTAATTAACACAATACGACTATGTACACCTCGAACATAAAACAGTATATTAATTAAACCACTACGACCGTGTACTCCTCGAACATAAAACAGTATATTAATTAAACCACTACGACCGTGTACTCCTCGAACATAAAACAATATATTAATTAACCCAATACGACCGTGTACTCCTCGAACATAAAACAGTATATTAATTAACCCAATACGACCGTGTACTCCCCAAACATAAAACAATATATTAATTAACCCAATACGACCGTGTACTCCCCGAACATAAAACAATATATTAATTAACCCAATACGACTGTGTACTCCTCGAACATAAAACAATATATTAATTAAACCACTACGACCGTGTACTACTCGAACATAAAACAGTATATTAATTAACCCAATACGACCGTGTACTCCCCGAACATAAAACATTACATTAATTAACCCAATACGACCGTGTACTCCTCGAACATAAAACAGTACATAAATTAACCCAATACGACCATATACTCCTCGAACATAAATCAGTATGTTTATTAACCCAATACGACCATATACTCCTCGAACATAAAACAGTATATTTATTAACCCAATACGACCATATAATCATCGAACATAAAACAGTACGTTAATTAACCCATTACGACCATATATTCATCGAACATAAAACAGTATATTAATTAACCCAATACGACCATATACTCCTCGAACATAATACAGTATATTAATTAACCCAATACGACCATATACTCCTCGAACGTAACACAGTATATTAATTAACCCAATACGACCATATTCTCCTCGAACGTAAAACAGTACATTAATTAACCCAATACGACCGTGTACTCCTCGAACATAAAACGGTACATTAATGAATCCAATACGACCATATACTCCTCGAACGTAAAACAGTACATTAATTAACCCAATACGACCGTGTACTCCTCGAACATAAAACGGTACATTAATTAACCCAATACGACCATATACTTCTCGAACATAAAACAGTATATTAATTAACCCAATACGACCATATACTCATCGAACATAAAACAGTATATTAATTAACCCAATACGACCGTGTACTCATCGAACATAAACCAGTATATTAATTAACCCAATACGACCGTGTACTCCCCGAACATAAAACAGTATATTAATTAACCCAAAACGACAGAGTACTCATCGAACATAAAACAGTATATTAATTAACCCAATACGACCGTGTACTCCCCGAACATAAAACAGTATATTAATTAACCCAAACGACCATGTACTCCTCGAACATAAAACAGTATATTAATTAATACAATACGACCATGTACTCCTCGAACATAAAACAGTATATTAATTAATACAATACGACCATGTACTCCCCGAACATAAAACAGTATATTAATTAACCCAAAACGACCATGTACTCCTCGAACATAAAACAGTATATTAATTAATACAATACGACCATATACTCCTCGAACATAAAACAGTATATTAATTAACACAATACGACCATGTACTCCTCGAACATAAAACAATATATTAATTAACCCAATACGACCATGTACTCCTCGAACATAAAACAGTATATTAATTAACTCAATACGACCATATACTCATCTAGCATAAAACAGTATATTAATTAACCCAATACGACCATATACTCCTCGAACATAAAACAGTATATTAATTAACCCAATACGACCATGTACTCCTCGAACATAAAACAGTATATTAATTAACCCAAAACGACCGTGTACTCCCCGAACATAAAACAGTATATTAATTAACCCAATACGACCATATACCCCTTGAACATAAAACAGTATATTAATTAACCCAATACGACCATATAGTCATCGAACATATAACAGTATATTAATTAACCCAATACGACCATATAGTCATCGAACATAAAACAGTATATTAATTAACCCAATACGACCGTGTACTCCCCGAACATAAAACAGTACATTAATTAACCCAATACGACCATATACTCCTCGAACATAAAACAGTATATTAATTAACCCAATACGACCATATACTCCTTGAACATAAAACAGTATATTAATTAACCCAATACGACCATATACTCCTTGAACATAGAACAGTACATTAATTAACCGAATACGACCATATACTCATCGAACAGAAACAGTATATTAATTAACCCAATACGTCCGTGTACTGCTCGAACATAAATCTGTATATTAATTAACCCAATACGACCGTGTACTCCCCGAACATAAAACAGTATATTAATTAACCCAATACGACCGTGTACTCCTCGAACATAAAACAGTATATTAATTAACCCAATACGACCGTGTACTCCTCGAACATAAAACAGTATATTAATTAACCCAATACGACCGTGTACTCCACGAACATAAAACAGTATATTAATTAACCCAATACGACCGTGTACTCCTCGAACATAAAACAATATATTAATTAACCCAATACGACCGTGTACTCCTCGAACATAAAACAGTATATTAATTAACCCAATACGACCGTGTACTCCTCGAACATAAAACAGTATATTAATTAACCCAATACGACCGTGTACTCCTCGAACATAAAACAGTATATTAATTAACCCAATACGACCGTGTACTCCTCGAACATAAAACAGTATATTAATTAACCCAATACGACCGTGTACTCATCGAACATAAAACAGTATATTAATTAACCCAATACGACCGTGTACTCCTCGAACATAAAACAGTATATTAATTAACCCAATACGACCGTGTACTCCTCGAACATAAAACAGTATATTAATTAACCCAATACGACCGTGTACTCCTCGAACATAAAACAGTATATTAATTAACCCAATACGACCATATACTCATCGAACATAAAACAGTATATTAATTAACCCAATACGACCATATACTCCTCGAACATAAAACAGTATATTAATTAACCCAATACGACCATATACTCCTCGAACATAAAACAGTATATTAATTAACCCAATACGACCATATACTCATCTAGCATAACACAGTATATTCTATTGTCTAGAATGAACGAGTTTATGAATTATGTAATGTCTCAGAGGCCTAGTTGCTAATGTGCCCGCTTACAGAGCGGGATGAAGAACATCGCCAGTATTCATACTGATATGGTTTAATCCTTTTATTCCCACTTGCTGTTGTCCAGTAGTACTCTTATTCCCACTTTTGGTTTTCATAGGTAAATGACATGTACACCCGCGTCGTGAAGGCATGTTTTTTTCATTATACACAGTGTATTTGGCGAAAAGTGCAGGCCCTGGGACTGAGCACTGTGTACATGGACAACGAGAATGTACACCGCCTTGTGAGAAGGGCGTCCGTTCTACCACTAGTCCCGGACGATGACGTGGAAGACGTGTGGTTTGAAGCTCTGGACAACACAGACCCTCTTATTCCCACACCCGTTTTTACCTAATTTTATATAAGTGGGAACAATAGGACTACACCACTGATATGCCCGGTTAGTGAGCATCCATGACAACTAGCTGGCTCCTGGTCTGTTTGATGTGCATAAGAGGTCTCTCAACAGTCTGAAATGACTGGCCCTTTCAATAATAATCACACTACATGTACATTCAACACAATCCCTAACCGATCACAGGATGTGTTACAGTATTTGGAGCAAACTAACAACCAAATAATATCAATATTCATATCATCGTATTGGTTATAATTTTACTACAGATCGTTATGCATGATTTCCTTACAATCATTTCCAATAAAATGCCTTAAATGAAAATAAGAACATATTTATATTGTATGATTATTATTAATTGGCTCCAAATATTATTGTTTAGTTTATACAAATTTATTTTTAGCTCGATTGCGAAACAAGTTATTACAACTTATATTAATCACTCTCGAGACCTCATTTCTGATGGAATCCATCGCCACGAGGGAGAGACAAGAAGGGACAGCGTGGAATTTAAATGCCTTGCCTTAGGGCACAATCGTAATGGCTCCAGCGGGGCTCGAACACCGGACCTTTCGCACCTGAAGCGAACGCGTATCTACTGCGCTATCACGACTTCTACGATAGTTCCAAATATTATAAAATACAAGGTGACAGATTAGGAAGTGTGTATAATAAACACTTGAGTTTACGTTTATAAACTTGCGCACATTTGGTACTTTTCCGGTGACATAATTATCTGCTATATTACAAACGTAGGTGGCTCGGTGGGTGTGGCTTGGCGGGTGAGTGAAATTGCGTAGTTCATAATAATGCTCTCAATGGGGATTGGACAAAAGCTGACAGTGTACATCTCGGTGCTTATTGAATACTTATTTTGGATGCACTAGAGCTATTGATGTAGTGTTACTACAAATAATATGTTTATTACATATCGAATTTCTACTTAGTATCATAGTAATGCAATATATTCCCATAGGAACATGAAACGTGTCCATACGTGATGGAACATAAGTACGTTTTGTATTCGTTCTGTGATCTGTATGGACACTAATTGATATAATGGATGCACTTTTTGTGGAAACGGCGGGGGAGGAATAGTTCCTTGTATGTCCTAGTGGGTCCATTGTATACAATGTTATTGAATCAACTACTGAAAATGGAACACGAAACCGAATCAAGCGGCGGAATTCTATTACAGCTCATTACGGACGTACATATATCGCATACATATAATATGCCGATAGTTAAATATCCATAGTTCTTCAACTACAGTACTTGGAAGTCGTGATAGCGCAGTGGGTGCGCGTTCGCTTCAGGTGCGAAAGGTCCGGAGTTCGAGCCCCACTGGAGCCGTTACGATTGTGCTCTTAGGCAAGGCATTTAAATTCCACATTGCCTCTTCTCCCTCGTGGAGATGGATTCCATCAGGAATGAGGTCTCGAGAATGATTTATATAAGTTGAAATAACTTGTTTCGCAATCGAGCTAAAATAAATTTGTATAAATAAATTTTAAAAAAGTTGATAACAACTGACTTAAATATTAATTGTACCATTATACTACATAATTATACATGGTTTACACCAACTTGCTAAATGCTCCATGTAGGAGAGGAGTTTATATAAGATTGTATTTATCTTTTTTTCCAATCCTTTGTCATCTTTCTGCAACCTGTTTGTTTACACTGTCCATGCATATATGCTCTTTGTACAAAAGAAGAACAATAAATAAAGTTTAAACTAATTGTATTGCAAACATTTGATACTATTCTGATTATATGTTCCACGTGATGGTCATGTATCATACTCAATATGTTTCCGTTCGAACCAAATACCTTGTAGTTATTGAGCAAACCAATTGGATTGTCTGATATAACAAGGGAGGTAAATTGATCTAATAGAGAACTATTTTGCTAAAAGGGCATTTACAACAATTAACATACAGAATCATGAAACCGCTGACCGCTGTCTTTGTTAATTTTACCGAGGGTGGTGAATAATAATTAAAATAGTCACACAACACACATACACATACACATACAGTACTTCCGGTCAATATTTGAAAAGTTTGTTATGATTGCCAGAGTGTCATTTTTAGGATTTTAGAGTCTATATCTGTGATTGTGCTTTATTAATTTTATATGGACTTGTGTGTAAATCATGTGGCTTTGATCTGGAGGACTTTGAGGTGAATTAATTTGATATTGTGCATTTAATCACCTGCTTTACACATTTCATCTACCTATGTGTTACTATTTATAGATTTTACCTGTACTTTACCGTTTATCTGCTTTTTATACCTGACTGAACAGAGTATAGTGTCCATCTAATCGAAAATCCGTCACGCTTGACTGGGTAATACACATTATGTCTTTAATCAGTGACACTAACAGAGAAGCTGCAGAATATGTGGAATCCATCATGTCGTCTCAAAGGCTAACACGAGTTGACACAGTAACTGAAACCCCTAATACTAGTAGAGCTAATCGTAAACGGAATCTGTCTGTGTCGGGAACTAGTGACACTAGTGCTAAGAAAGCCAGAAATTCCAGTGATCATGTTTCAACTACTAATGATTCTGCCAAAGCCAAGCGCACACTTTACGATTCGAGTATGTCGCCCAGAAAAATAGTTGTAATTAATGCAGACGTACATGTCGATGCCAACCCTTCAATCCAACAACTGATCGCTCGTCTTTCATCAGATATGCACATGATGTTCATTTCTCTTACCGAACGTATGGACAAATTAGAAACTGGTTTAGAGCAGCGTATTGCAAACAAAGTAGCTCAGATCCTTGATAAACGAGTTAATTCAGAACTCGGTAAATTTCGTAAGGACATCGATGATTGTTTGGATAATTTTAAAGAAAACATGAAATCTGAAATGGCAGAAGATATGAATGAAGTCAATGCCAAGCTAAATTCCCTTTCTTCTATAAATAATCGTGCATATACACACAATCAATGTCAAGATATTACCATGAATATTGTTATTCGCAATCTGCCAGAAAGTTCTCAGGAAAACACTGCATCTAAAGTAAATACTCTCTTTCGTGAAGGATTGAAGGTGACAAACATACTAGTTGACAGTGCAGATAGGAAATCATCGCACGATAGTAGTAAACCTGGAGTTATCATTGCACGCATGAAATCAAAACATGACAAAAAAGAAATATTGAGTAGGAAATCCAAGCTCAAGAATAGTAGGCAATATTCAAACGTGTATATAAATCATGACCAAACACCAACGGAACGTTCTATGAGTAACAACTTTCGTACTATTCTGAGCGCTCTAAAAGGTAGAGATGCCAACCTATCGATGCGTGGATCACGCGTTGTACGTGATATCACTCGTGGAGAGATATCGCACGGTGATGCGACACGTTCGAACAGATCCTATGGGGATAGTAGGGAAGACAATGAGCGTAGAGATCACACCGACATTAGTCATTCACAGAGCGAATGGAGACACCAAGGGCGTGGACGTGGACGCAGGGGTAGCAACAACAACCGTCGAGGTGAAGGCTTTTCTCGTGGACGTCATTAGGTTATAGCCGGGTTTTGGAACGTCCGGGGCTGGAGTGTAGATCTTAACTCTGACAATGTTATTATCCGATCATCTTGTGTTTTATCAACTGACATTGACATTTTAGGTGTAGCAGAAACCCATTTACGTGCTAATCAAACATTACAGCTAGACGGATATCAGTGGTATGGCCACAACAGAACAGAACTCCACAGGAATGCTAGAACAGGCTCAGGAGGAGTTGGTTTTTTCATTAAGAACTCTCTTGCTTCTGATTTTAACATATCTATTCTAGATAATGTTCATGAGGGTATTTTATGGTTACATATGTCACATAAATGCAATGATTTTAGTCTCATACCTTGCGTATGTTACTTACCACCAGAAAACTCGTCTAGATATACGGATGTTAATGCCTTTTTCGATAATATTTTAACAAATGTATATCAATATCAGGATAAAGGGCTTTTATATATGTGTGGTGATTATAACAGCCGTTGTGGTAATCTTGATGATTTTATAAAAGGTATTGATGATATATGTGACCGTGAAATTATAGATTTTACAGTAAATCGATATGGGGAATTACTAACAGATTTCCTCATTAATACAAACATGTGTATTTTGAATGGAAGAAATTCCATTGCCAATGGTTTCACTTCGGTTTCAACCAAAGGATCATCTGTTGTTGATTATTGTTTAGTAAATCACAGTTCTTTAAGCAAATTTACCGACTTTTCGGTTAAAAGTACATCTGATTTGATAAATGAATCTGGTAATGTGAATGTATTAACTCCTATCGGCATACCAGACCATTCATTGAGTACATGGGGCATCAAGTTGGATCTTTGTGAACATTATATAGATCAAAATGCATTTAATAATGCTAGTCATCCAGAGCCATTTGACAAATTTGATCTTACTTGTGTTCCTGGTAATTTTATGACTGAAACAGGTACTTTGTCTCTAGTTAATGCAACTATTTCAAAATTGGAGTGTAGTTTTAGAACTCAATCAGATATTGATGAAGTTTATAGTGAATGGTGTAAAATTATTAAGCATAATATGTATACTTCTTTGCCATACAAAACGATTTCTTATGGATTGTCTAATAAAAAACGACGCCCGGGTAAACCGTGGTGGTCAGAAAGGTTGACTGACTTATGGTCGGAAGTATGTGAAGCAGAGCGCTTATGGTTACGATGCTGTAATAGAAGTGATAAATCACACCTAAAATCAAATTATGTTTCAAAACGTAAAATGTTTGATAGTGCAGTACAGAGAGCTAAACGATTTTATTGGTTTTCAATTCAAACGCAACTTTTGAATGACTGTAAAATTGACCAGAACAATTTTTGGAAATCCATTGGAAAATCGGTGTTAATTTCACAAATAAAAAGTTGATACCAATGGAAGTTACATTGGAAGATGATTCAGTATCATTCAATGTAACAGATGTTTTAAATAAATGGAAACAATCGTTTGGCTCTCTTTTTCGTAGTAGTCCGGATAGCTCATTTGATAACAATTTGTATGTTAATCCAGACGATACGGACAGCTCATTTAATCATCAAATTTCTATTATTGAAGTTCAGAAAGCTATTGATGGTGCCAAAAGAGGTAAAGCCTGTGGTATTGATAATATTTCAGCCGAGGTTCTCAAAAATGACACTGCCCTTTCATTTCTACATGTGCTATTCAATGTTTGTTTTAACAACGGTACCGGACCTACTATATGGGGTAGATGTATCATTAACCCTATACCTAAATCTACAACCACTGACCCACGTGATCCTATGTCTTATAGGGGTATATCGCTTGCATCATCAATGTATAAATTGTACTGTTCTATTTTAAACAATCGATTATCAGTATGGGCTGAGGAAAATGATAAGATTGAGGATGAACAAAATGGTTTTAGAAAGTCTAGAAGCACTATTGATCATATCTCATCGCTTACAAACATTCTAGACACACGTAAAAAGCATAAAAAATCTACGTTCTGTGCATTTATTGATTTTCAAAAAGCTTACGACACTATTGATATAAATGTTCTTTGGAAGAGACTACTAGAAAATGGAATTAACGGTAAAATGTTTAAGGCCATAACATCACTCTACTGCAGTGTTGAATCTTGTGTAAGAGTTAATTCTTTCAAGACAGAGTGGTTTAATGTTAATTGTGGTCTTAGACAGGGTTGTATTCTATCCCCACTTCTGTTTAATTTGTTTATTAATGACCTTACAGTTTATCTGAAATCATTTGATATTGGAATAAATGCTGGCGATGAAAAGATATGTATATTGCTCTATGCAGATGATATTGTCCTTCTAGCCGAATCGGAGTCTGATCTACAAATACTATTAGATGCTTTGAATAACTGGTGTATTTTAAATAAAATGAATGTCAATGCCTCAAAGAGTAATATTGTACATTTTCGTCCTAAATCGGTACAGAGAACAACCGTCAACTGTATATGTGGTATTAAATTAATACAAGTTGTTGATAAGTATATGTATCTTGGTGTGTTGTTAAGTGAACATGTGGATTATAACATAATGACTAAAGCAGTAGCTCAAAGTGCTAGCCGTGCCCTTGGTCTATTAATTGCCAAATGTAATGTTCTAGGGGGTGTCCCATATGTTGTATATACCAAACGTTATGAGTCTACAGTGCTGCCTGTTATAAATTACAGTGCACCAATATGGGGCTTCAAAACATTTTCATGTATAGATTCAGTTCATAACAGAGCAATGAGGTTCTTTTTGGGTGTAGGCAAATACACTCCAAATACTGCCATTGCAGGAGAAATGGGTTGGAAGCCGACTGTTGTATGGCAGTGGAAAAGCATATGTTTATTCTGGTCCATAATATCGTCAATGGATACACATCGTATGAACAAACGCATAGCACTTTGGGTGGCTTCTAAGGCAAATGTTTCATGTAAAAATTGGCATTATTTAATTGTAAAAGTATTTAATGAAAATAATTTAAGTATGTTTGCAAATATTACCGAGCCTAAGCCATCATCATTAGTATTCTCAATGGAAAGTAAACTAATGGCTAGGTTCAAATTAAACTGGTTTACATCTATTAATAGAGATGTTGGTATATCGGGTCGAGGTAGAAATAAATTACGGTTGTATAAGCTATTTAAAACAGAATTCAAAGTAGAAGACTACTGTATGATGTTTTTACCTCTTAGTCATAGAGCTGCTTTGAGTAAATTTCGTTGTGGTGTTGCACCAATAAGAATAGAGACGGGCAGGTACGAGAATCTGAGTGTAGATCAAAGGAAATGTCCATTCTGTGACTCCGTTGAAAATGAACTACATGTTATTTTGCAATGTTGTACGTATGCAGATATTAGGTTATCGCTTATTAGAAAAACAATGGGTATTTATGGTAATTTTATTAATCTTTCTGATTCAGAAAAGTTTGTTTTAATTTTCTCCAGCAAGGAACTGATAAGATTATGTGCCAAAACCTGTTTTGAAATTCTTCAAAAACGACGGTTTTTGACGTGTAAATAAAATCAGTATGTTATGCAGTTCATAGATTGTAATATATATATATATTTAGCATGTAAATAATGTATCTCAATTGTTTCTTAATACTATGAATACTTTTTTATTGCCAACTAAATAGTCTATGCTAATCAGTTCATCACTGATCTGATCAGAGGTGATAATTGTTTTTTTATACCATTTTTTAATTAATAAGCGCGTTAGTGCTCTTTTTCAATATCAGTGTTTTAATACATATTTTAAGCACTTCTTAGATAAGATTAGCGTAGGCAATTTAGATTTAACACATTTAGATCTAAGAGTAGGTCTTGTTTTGGACCGAGAATCTCACTGATAGCGGTTACCCATGGTGACGTTTTGCGGCTGTGGTGTAATGGTGGCAATGTGCCCGTCACCATTTTGACGATTGTCTTCAGTTTGTGAGAGTATCGGTCTGGATCAACCTATATAAACTAGTTTTAAGAAACTTATATGTTGAATCGTGTTCTATTGTGAATTGTTACTGTTACTGTCTCTTATAATTCATTATTGAGTGGCAATGTACATCGATATGTTTTTATTATATTGAATGTTGTTTGTTGTACATTGATGAGACGTAAATAAAGAATAAAATCTACACACACATTGAATTGTTACAATCAAACAATAGAACTTGCTATAACTTAGCATTATACTACAAACAAGCTGTTGCTATAAGAACTTCGATATTAAATATCATAGTGCAGTAACCTCTATAATAGGTTATTAAATACAGTATAATAGTGTTGTTGATCAAGTTGTATATAGCTGTACGTAGAATAAGCGGTAAGCAGCCTTCAATATACTTACCTTGTTTCCCAGAATAAACAAGTAGACATGCACATGTATATTTGCATACATACTAAATAAGTAATATTAAAGTTTATCCTCTCTAAAAACAAATATATATTCTAATTCTATTCTAAAATGTCTACTCAATACATGTATACTTAGCTTGTATGACATTGATCACGTGTAAATAGTATGTATACTATGTATATAATTATGACTATGTACTATATGTATGACATTGATCACGTGTATATAGTATGTATAATATGTATATAATGATGTACTATATGTATGACATTGATCACGTGTATATAGTATGTATAATATGTATATAATGATGTACTATATGTATGACATTGATCACGTGTATATAGTATGTATAATATGTATATAATGATGTACTATATGTATGACATTGATCACGTGTATATAGTATGTATAATATGTATATAATTATGTACTATATGTATGACATTGATCACGTGTATATAGTATGTATAATATGTATATAATGATGTACTATATGTATGACATTGATCACGTGTATATAGTATGTATAATATGTATATAATGATGTACTATATGTATGACATTGATCACGTGTATATAGTATGTATAATATGTATATAATGATGTACTATATGTATGACATTGATCACGTGTATATAGTATGTATAATATGTATATAATGATGTACTATATGTATGACATTGATCACGTGTATATAGTATGTATAATATGTATATAATGATGTACTATATGTATGACATTGATCACGTGTATATAGTATGTATAATATGTATATAATGATGTACTATATGTATGACATTGATCACGTGTATATAGTATGTATAATATGTATATAATTATGACTATGTACTATATGTATGACATTGATCACGTGTATATAGTATGTATAATATGTATATAATTATGACTATGTACTATATGTATGACATTGATCACGTGTATATAGTATGTATAATATGTATATAATTATGACTATGTACTATATGTATACGTCTAAATGAATAAACTACTACATAATAAATATACTGACCAATCAATAATACGTTTGCAGTTTGCATTAGATAATGTTCATCATTGAAAAATAGTTGTTTCTTACGTCTAGTATATTCCATATGGGTTTATTTACAATTGTATGTTGAATGGTTTCTAAGGCATTTATGGTTGCTGGCAAAATGGAAGAGAACAGCTTTCATTAATGACTTCCACAATCCCGGACATAAGTCATTCAAACTGTTTTATCATGTCTAGAATACCATTGACTTCCCGTCCGCCTTTTTAACTGGGTACTATTGTTAATATTGTTTCAATATTTATAATAAACACGACATGGGTTGTATATCCGCAATTAGCGTAACACAGTGAAACAAAAACGTGCACTCATGAAAATGGCGACTTGAAGACAATGAAAAACCGGTAAACTATTTATTCGTATCATTATTTACCTTATCTGTATTCAAGCAGGCAAAATGTTTTATAAATATACGTACATTGACTATCCACAGTCGTATTATTACAAGTTTCAAGTTTCAAAGGTATTGGCATAATCAGCAACTATATTGCCTTTGGCCATTTACAATGATAGAAATATGGCAAAGACATCACAAAACATGTTACATATATACATATATAAACAAATACAATACATTTAAGAAACAGTAGTAATTGAGAGGGTATTACTACGTACTGACATAGCATCTTTGATGTACTTACAAACATTAATCAAATATTTTTTATTTTTGCATGACATGATAGATATAAATTAATATAAGTTGTTAGAACTTGCTTCGCAAAAGTTTAAACTTACAACATTACTACATATAGTTGAGAGCCAGCATATGCTATATCTAAAAACACAGGTATATGCAATCAAATGGAAATATAACATGCAAGTGAACTAAAAGACACAGATATAAGCAACAACAAATAATAAGCAAACAAATACAAGGATACAAGCATGATAGGATCAGTTCCTGAGCAGAAACAGACGAAACACAGAATAATATAGAGCAAGCACTTATATATGTACACACATAGAACATTTACAGGTTGAACCAGTCTAGGTCCGGATCAGCCTTCCAAACTCCTAGACATTTTCAACTTTTCTAATGTCGATTGGGAGGCTGTTCCACACCCGGGCCGCCTCAAACCTGAACGACTTATTATCATATGCAGTTGTTCTTACAGATGGTACAACAACCATATCATCTTATGCAGTGTATGTACGCAGTCTGAAAACTCTATGATTTACGGAAACCGTTTATTCTCTTGGGAGTAATGATTTAGTGATATAGATGATTACAATTATGAATACAAGTAGTAGTAACGTAAATTACATGTATTAATCTAAAATGACTAATCTCTCCAGGAGGCGTCGCTCATAGGGCAAACGGTAGCGACGATAAAGACACGTAAAACACACACATTGCATATGTTCACTC
The DNA here is from genome assembly GCA_014843695.1 of Archivesica marissinica. NCBI lineage: Eukaryota > Metazoa > Mollusca > Bivalvia > Venerida > Vesicomyidae > Archivesica > Archivesica marissinica. Next base: position 30,336,622 of record CM026399.1, read on the forward strand.
ACATGTATTTCATACATGTAAGAAATATATTTCATTGTCAGCTTGACAGACGGATATGTAGTCCAGTGGTAACACGTTGGACTGGTAATCCAGGGAACGCAGGTTCGATCCCCCGTCTGACCCTAATAAAATTAACAGTCTTTCAGATGGGACCTAAACCGAGGTCTGGTGTCGGTACTTTACACCGTGCACGTAAAAGAACCAGAGGAGATTCTGGAATGGGTCTCTGTCTGTATCATGCACTATCCTCCAAAATCTAAAATAACTAATCTCTTCAGGAGGCGTCGCTCATATGGGCAACCGGTAGCGACGATAAATAAACGTAGCGACACATTGTCAGTTTGTAATGCATATACTCACCTGCTGCATGATAAAATGTAAGACAGAGCCAAGTGTTTGGCTATCCTTAATACAAAGGTGGTTGTTCATACACAGTAAAAGTTATATTAGTACGCAGAGGTGTGTGTCGTTAAGGACCATCATTGATGATAAAATGTAAGACAGAGCCAAGTGTTTGGCTATCCTTAAATACAAAGGTGGTTGTTCATATACAGTAACAGTTATATTAGTACGTGCTGTGTGTCGCTAAGGACCATCGTTTTTTGGAAACACAGCACTATCAGACGATGGTAATGAACGCATCTTCCAAGCGGTACACATTTTCATCGAAAAATCCAAACGCTTCGACTGAATTACCATGCATTCGAGTACTCTGCACGGACTGCTTCATCAATAGTCCTTCCATTTTTATTTTATATTCTTAATCTCCTATTCTTCGTAGCAGTCACTTTAAACTATAACATAACGATGTAAACTATTTAGAGAGTCATTTCGTTAATGATAGAGGGAGTAACGAAATATAAAATTGGCAGTAATCTTGTGATAATTGGCAGTAATCTTGAGATAATTGGCAGTAATCTGGGCATTAGGGTTAGAGCTAAATTTGATCTTCAATTGAAGCGTATTCTACTGTTCAGCTTTAGTTTACTGCCACCTGTTTTGTGGAATTACTGCCTCTATCCAAACCCGTGTCCTTTGACTGATTGGTGTCAACTAAGCTAACCATTTTTACTTTTCTATTTGTACTTTCGTCAATTATATATATATTATATTATATATATTGTATATACATAACATTATATATACATAAATATCGCCATACCTTGTAACGATTCTTAGTATGCAGCGAAGAGAAATCCAATACGCTTTTAGCTTTCACTTCAATCCACTTGTATATATAATGCACCTAATTATTTTAATATTAAATATTTATATTATATATTGTTAAATAAATATGTTTAAACCAAGCTATATTAAGAGACAACCAACGGGAAGGGCAACACACGGTTTCTAAGCAGGAATAATCTTTTAATAATTATAGGCACATTTGAGGAGAATTATATAAGACTCTTGTCTTCCATTCCTATCCTGTTTCTGTATTTTTAACTGGGTACTATTGTTAATATTATTTCAATATTTATAATAAACGCGACATGGGACATCCGCAATTAGCGTAACACAGTGAAACAAAAACGTGCACTCATGAAAATGGCGGCTTGAAGACAATGAAAAGCCGGTTAACTGTGTACTCGTATCATTATTTACCTTATCTGTATTCAAGCAGGCAAATATAAATTCTGCAGTATTGTTTTACAAATTCATGAATTGAATTATATGATTACATATTGGTATATTTTGAGGAGAAGAATTATATAAGACTCTGTCTTCCATTCTAATCCTGTTTCTGTATTCTGATTATGTGTGATTTATGCATTGTTCGATATGTATTATATTGGGAAATAAAATATGTTTAAACTAAATTTGTTCCTTAACAACAAAAGCTGAAACTGAAAAAAGTGGTCTCGTAATACAAGTGGTTTATTAATAGAATCAAGATGAATTCTACCATCAAAATCTTACATTTGTATTTCGTTCCTATGCAATATAATTATGTTAATAAGTTCTAATTGCATTCTTTTATATAAATTATATTATGTATTGTTAATGTGAGTTCATACAATTAAAATGATATCTTGTGCAAATGAATGTGAAATAGTATTGTTGTATCGTAATGTTAACGTAATGAGCTATAGTAATGTATATGTGGAAGTCGTGATAGCTCAGTGGATGGGCGTTCGCTTCAGGTGCGAAAGGTCCGGAGTTCGAGCCCGGCTGAAGCCGTTACGAGTGTGCCCTTAGGCAAGGCATTTAAATTCCACGTTGCCTCTTCTCTCTCCCTCGTGGCGATGGATTCCATCAGGAATGAGGTCTCGAGAGTGATTAATATAAGTTATAAGAACTTGTTTCGCAATCGAGCTAAAATAAATTTGTATAAACTAACGTATATTACATGTGTTGAACATGCATGTATTAATGCATAATTATATAAGATTATGTATTTCATTATCAGTTTACCAATGCATGCACATAGTGCAAGTACTCCAGGTGCAGTGCAGTGTTAGATGTTCATTAATGTTAATGTTTTGCTTTGAATAGCTTAACAACCTTACTATCAAGAAATAAAATAATTGATTTAGCAGTAAACATGCATTGAATATGGAAAATGCATTTTATTTATATTATCTAGATATAGCATTTTTAAATACTTTATTTGTAATTAAAATGTTATATCATTGCATTGAATCGGAACTATCATAGACGTAATTCAATGATTCGTTCATTATTTGTGAATACATTCCAACTATTTCACATAAATATAGCAGATACCTAATGCTTTATGACTTCTAAGGCAATAATTGAATAATGTTTCCTCAGAACACCATGTAAATAGCTGTTATAATTGCAATATCAAAATAGATAAAAGTTAGATTTGTAAAGTATTTAAAAAGTAACGTAAATTTTACTTATAAATATATATATAATATACATAGATACATCAAATGTTCTTTAGTACACGTAAGAGGCTGTCCGATTAGCGCAGAGGACCGGCACAATTCCGAGATGGTACGATGGTCGCCAGATCGGACAGGTTGGTTTTCTCCGGGTACTCCGGTTCCTCCCACATGATTTACCATATTTGCGCGTTCATCCGCGCCAACGTGAGTTATTAATATAAGTTTTTAAAACTTGCTTTGCAATCGTTGTAAAATAGATAAAGTTTAAAAAACTACATTTAATATATGCTTCAATGTATTGAAGATTTTGCCGAAATTAGCTTAGTAACGTATATTCCCACAATGCTACATGGCATACATAGATTATGTGCAATTGATTACGTCACTACATACCTGTGACATACCAAAATTAGTTTATGTGAAAATGTATCTTACTGGTATTAAATTATTCAAGTTATAAAAAGATACATGTATGGTGATTTGTATATCAACGTAAGGTCTTTAAAGGACGGTATCGTAAAAAAAGCAGTAACGCTCAGAGTGCGAACAAGCAACAATATGCAACAGACATTAGTCTTTCAGAATAATACGGTATTCAAAAAATCCCCAAGGGGTGGTTCTCCTATCAACTCACTGCCTATTTTGTATGGAAAGTTGATGTTTGCAAGACAAGACTCCTGAACAAACTTGTTCTGAAAATACACAACTTCGGCAACCTACGGTTTGAAAACTCTCCTCCCCTGTGCAGTGGTGTGTTTCAAGTCACCCTGGGCCGATTCCTGTCTTAGAAGATCTAGCGTCTACTCGAGCTGAACCGGTGCATGACACTTCTATAAGGAAACTGATATGAACCTGCTCTAAATTAGCTTCTTGCGTCACCACATATATAATAAGTAAAGTCAAATGAAACAAAACAGCTCCAACGTCTAGGAGTAGTATTGATATATATCACATCATTAAAATATTCACAAATTTGAAATAATTTTCGAAACTAAATATGCTTCTAATGACTACATTACTGCAATTTGAAATATAAATAAAATGGTTGATCATGGTGACGACCATTGCGAAATGATTTATTTAAAAAGCTTTCCGGTCATTCTGGCTGATACAGTCGTCATGAATAAATATTGACACGATTCATACTGTTGTGGTAATATATACTTAAACGCAATAGAAACGCAACTATATACATAAGAATATTGAATTTTTACGCACATAGTTATTAAATTCATTAAGCCAGTCTATGCACTAGACAATCACATAAAATAACCCATTTGTCACAGCTAAATGTAATAATTCGCAGCTAAAGTGTGTCGCTAGAAAATATTTGTTAGAGTATGTACATAGACAATAAAATTCTAACATGTAGCATTTTTAATGCCGTCCATTTGTGTGTTTTACGTTTATTTATCGTCGCTACCGGTTGCCCATATGAGCGACGCATCCTGAAGAGATTAGTCATTTTAGATTTTTGGAGGATAGTGCATGATACAGACAGAGACCCATTCCAGAATCTCCTCTGGTTCTTTTACGTGCACGGTGTAAAGCAGCGACACGAGACTTCGGTTTAACGTCCCATCTGAAAGACTGTTAATTTGATTAGGGTCAGACGGGGGATCGAACCTGTGATCCCTGGATTACCAGACCAGCGTGTTACCACTGGACTACAGATCCGTCTGTTAATGCCGTCAAGGATAGTAGTCCAAGTAGGCCTACATTGGTGGATATTAATTGTAATGGTTTGGATATTATCATAGTAATTCTGATATCCTAATAGAATAATGCAACAACATTAGCCGGAAGACAGTCCCTTGCCTAACAACATGCCTGGTAGACATACCGTGTAGACATACATTTAGTTAAATCAGTTATTAACATGCATACATTGTTTACTATATTTATTGGTTAATTCACTCATTTATATCATGCATACATTATCCTCATGGGCTTTTAAGCCTAATGGAATTGAAAATAAACTATCTATTTAAGTATGAAGTATTTCAATTCAATTCAGTTGATTTTTTCACATTTCATAGGCATTGTTTATTGTAATTAACACAACGTCATAAATGATGCCAAGCCTTGCCATTCATAAATTGAAATGTGTATGATCCCGCTGTACATTCCTCTCTGCATAATAACCCCAGGAAGCATATTTATTTATAGAAACATATTGGAGGCCACTAAAAGACTACTTAACATTGTCTGAATTTATAACAAAACATGAAACAGTTTCTGTTTCCGAAACTATAGCCATCTATATGCATGTTATCAACAGACTAATTGTTTAGTGCGTATGCAATTCTGATATTCTTTATTCTTCAAATGTTTGTAACATAACGTTCGCCTCACAAACGCCTTCGTACCTGATTAATTCCTCATCAAATTCTATTGAAAATATAAGAGCATTGAGTACCAACGTAGTACCCTGGTCAACAGTTGTTTCCAGGCGTATTGAAGGCATTAACATGCCAAGCTCAGTACATATGTGGCATACTGAATTTAGACCAACAATTAGAATTTAATCTCTATGGCGATTGTATGTTCTCAGATAAATGACATTTTCTACCCACATTTGTCCATGCATAGGCCTACAGTCGCTCATGCTCGAGTTTGCAGCATGGAATTCTCATGTTTCCACTTCCGTTGACAATCCATGTAATCTCATGACCCATTTTGCTTTTATATTCAGATTAAATCATATACAGCAATACTAATACATCTAAGTCTAATGCATTAAGTCGTGATAGCGATTTGGGTGCGCGTTCGCTTCAGGCGCGAAAGGTCCGGAGTTCGAGCCCCACTGGAGCCGTTACGATTGTGCCCTTAGGCAAGGCATTTAAATTCCACGTTGCCTCTTCTCTATCCCTCGTGGCGATGGATTCCATCAGGAATGAGGTCTCGAGAGTGATTTATATAAATTGAAATAACTTGTTTCGCAATCGAGCTAACATAAATTTGTATAAACTAATGCATCCTAATTTAATTTCTAATTGTTTTCCACGTATTTCATTGTATTAACAAATTGTAATGTAACGTATGAAAAAATTCAATAAAATAATTATTATTTAACTTATTAATCTAAATTTTAGAAAATACATTAGAACAGCACAATGCATATTCATTGTCTACTTTACTAATTAATATGCAATACTCCGTTGTTGATATTCTCCCGCCGATGATATTACACCCCGTAAAGGCAATCTTAGATCTTATTGTAACTATGTGTGTGCGTGTGTGTGTGTTTTACGTTTATTTATCGTCGCTACCGGTTGCCCCATATGAGCGACGCCTCCTTGAAGAGATTAGTCACTTTAGATTTTTGGAGGATAGTGCAATGATACAGACAGAGACCCATTCCAGAATCTCCTCTGGTTCTTTACGTGCACGGTGTACAGCATCGACACGAGACCTCGGTTTAAAGACTGTTAATTTTATTAGGGTCAGACGGGGGATCGAACCTGAGATCCCTGGATTTCCAGTCCAGTGTGTTACCACAGGATTATAGATCCGTCTGTTAAAGTTCTGTTCTGTAAATACTATTAAACTTTGATTTATTAAAATGTGTACGCACATTCTCATATGAGCGCAACCGGTAGCGACGATAAATAAGCAACAGCACTTTACTTGTGAAAAGACACAGGTTACATATAATAACAATTACAGTAACAACATGTGAACGAATAATTCACTGCAGAAAAAGGGTCCATTCACAGAAGCGCACATGAACAGCACACCAACAGATAGCATGCTACTTGAAACCATTCGTATGATATTATTTACCTGCATCATTACCAAATTTATGACAAACAATCTCTCAGCAGACACACATGACAACTGTTGTTTTTCAGTCAGATAATGGATTGTTTCATAGCTTGATCAACACCGTTAAATCTGTGTTTGACATGATGTTCCTCCAGTAATTGTTCACTTGACAATCTCAAGTCAAGTCAAGTCAATCCTTTATTTCTCTCAATTCATGTTAGCATGAACACATGCGGTTATACATGTAAATATGTTACAAGAGGCTCTTTGAACGACATTACAAACAATATATAAAACACACTGATTTACAGTAGCATATTACATGTAATGCAAATATATAAGTACAAAGGAATTATCCCAATATCATATCCCAAGCAAAATTGTTTTCATGAATTTGCACAGTTTCAGAAATTCTGATCTGTTCGTAGTATTTATGAGCTGTTCCATCTTAAATGTGTTTGGACGACGGTAATAATATGGCTTTATATACTTTTTCCTGTTATCAATTAAATTCGGACATTCTATTAAATAATGTAATTCGTCTCCAATCTTGTCATTACAAAAATTGCAAGTTCTAAGGTTAATAGGGATTCTGGCCCAATTTCCTGTTTCAATTGGAAGACGGTGATTTCTAGTCCTAAATCTAATTATATACGGTAGAACTGCCTTAGATGACAAATAACTTTCAAATTTCAACTCCTTTTTGAAAATCCTATAGAAGGTAATATTGCTCGAGTTGTCAACTTGTGAGTACCACTCATTTATGAACAGGTCCTGCAGTTTTTGCTTAACTGTCAATCTAAGCCATTTAGTGTTTTGAGGGTAATGGTCATACCAAATATTGTTTAGACCGCATTTATACAATATATTTCTGACATTAAAAAGCCATGGAGATTTTTTCTTAAGTGTCTCGTTCGTGTAGTTATTTGACATTACATATATGCTATTATACATAACGGTGCAAAGTATTTCTGGTACGTTGTTTATGTTATAGTTGATTATACGTGTCCAGAAGGCTATTATTCGTGATTCTATCTCTATTCGTAACGGCATACTACCAGTTTCCAAATAGACCATGTGATTTGGTGAGGTTCTTTTCATATTTAAAATGTATTTCAACAATTTTAGTTGTACACGTTCAATGACTTCTAAATGTCCGTACCCCCAAATTTCTGAACCATATAGTAAAATAGGCTTTACAGTTTTATTAAACAGGTCAATTTGTATATATAATCTCTAATCTCACCTTTTTACAAATAGTCACTTATGCTTCCTGTACATATCCGATTGGTCTGTCATGATTTCTCAGCTGCTGAATAACCACTCATGTTCGAAAGCAAATAATTCAGAGAAATACTATATCATTTACTGTTCGTTACTAGAAGCCACCATTGCTAACATTAATTAATTATTAAAATTTAGTATCAAGTTTAAGCAAGATAGATTTAAAATTAGCCAATGCATTTATACAAATTTATTTGAGCTCGATTGTGACAAAAGTTATTACAACTTATATTAATCACTCTCGAGACCTCATTCCTTATGGAATCCATCGCCACGAGGGAGAGAGAAGAGGCAACGTGGAATTTAAATGCCTTGCCTAAGGGCACAATCGTAACGGCTCCAGCGGGGCCCGAACTCCAGATCGTTCGCACCTGAAGCGAACGCGCACCCACTGCGCTATCACGACTTCCAATGCTAAAACAATACTTACCATACACTGATTCCAATGTGCTAACTGTATAAATTTGCAAATTCCACTATGGACGGGAATTAGTACAAGCATTTTAATATGCTTGTTTTCCAATCCAAATGTTTTCTATTGCAGCACTTATATACTTGTATGTTATTTTCTGATTCAAATACGTTTAAACTATTGCTAAATTTCGCTTGTCGCTGTTTTATAACATTAATATATACAGTCTTCATCCGCTATGTCGAATTTCGTCGGACCGAACACAATACTTCGACATAACCGACGTTTGACATAACGAAATTATATATCAACGTAGCCAGTTATATGTAAAATGATAGCGTCTGAAACGGGACTTTGATCCGACTTCGAGATAACCGTATAATTCGACATAACCGACTTTGACATAACGGATGTAGACTGTAATTCATAGTACAAGCAGGTATGATTCACTGTTTGATTAACGCGTCTCGAGTTGTCATATCCAACATGCTATACATTGACAAAATTCAAATATCACATGTGTTTAGGTACACATTGTTGAATTTTCTTGTAAGTTGTACGGATTAGTTCGTCTGCGTCTAGCCTGGGAACAGGCGTTGATCTATTTTACATGGTCAGTCATATACAGTCTACAACCAGTATGTCGAAGTCGGTTATGTCGAATTAACTGATTATCTCGAAGTCGAATCAAAGTCCCGTTTCAGACGCTATCAGTATACATATAACTGGCTCCGTTTATATCGAATTCCGTTTAGTCAAACTTCGGTTATGTCGAAGTATTTTGTTCGGTCCGACGGAATTCGACATAACGGATGTAGACTGTAAATGTAGTTTAATACCGAGATCATTAATTGGGCTGTATTGAGATTCTGATAATATCATTTTGCCAGAAGTAAATTAGTGAAAAATCGACAGACTGGTTCTAGAACCCGGGCTAGTCTTTCTCATGCTATACTATGTTCTCAATTTGTTTACCGTCTCATTATTCTATAATGCATATATAACCTCTAAGTTAATTAGTCCATTGTCAATGGGTCTATTTCTGTTATAATGATTTGTTTCCTTTCTAGAGTTCTGTTTGGTGCATTATATTTTGGTTTATAACATAACTTTCCTGGTATTCAGTGTAATACAGCCATCACATATTTTCTTGCATGTACTCACGTGTAATACAAACTAGAAGGATTCTGATTGGTCGCTGCATGAATATCTTGCTTTTGACACGTTCAACTTATAGTTTGCCTTCATGCTTTCTTAGTTGGTTTAAACAAATTTATTTTAAATTTAAACTGTATTTATTATACATCGATTGCGAAACAAGTTTTAACAACTTATATTAATCACACTCGTTGGCGCGGATGAAAGCGTATATGTGGTCATTCGTGTGGGAGGAAGCCGGAGTACCCGGAGAAAACACACCTGTCCGATTTGGCGACAACCGTACCATATCACATACTTCCTTGTCCGAGAATCCAATCCGGAATGCATTAGTGAGAATCGAGCGCGCTAACCACTGCGCTAATCGGACAGCCATTATAGTTGATTGGGCAATATCTGTATCCGTAACTTCAACTGCTTCAACCTTCGGATTGTAATCATATGCGTTGCTTGTTCTGTCAGGATCTTCAAACAGCACACTAGTTACCAGCATGCTCCACGTTTACAGCTAGGTTACATGATGTATCAGCTTGGTTATTGAGTCGTATAGTATTGAGCACTAACAGGTAGATTACATGCTGTATCAGCTTGGTTATTGAGTCGTATAGTATTGAGCACTAACAGCTAGGTTACATGCTGTATCAGATTGGTTATTGAGTCGTATAGTATTGAGCACTAACAGGTAGGTTACATGATGTATCCGATTGGTTATTGAGTCGTATAGTATTGAGCACTAACAGCTAGGTTACATGATGTATCAAATTGGTTACGTTTTATTATCCTGTTTTTATCAATGTTGTCATATAGTATTGAACACTACTATATCGTCTATGTGCTCTGTACTATGCTTTCTTTTATGATTTCCAATGAATGATTGAGTTTTCTCAGTGAAAGAAAACTCCATCTTGATTCTCGGATACTTCTTGAGTTTCTTACTCATCCTAGGTTGGGTGTGAACAGTTAATTATAAAGTAATACATTTTAATGAATTTGTTTGGTCTGTAGTTTAGTAATTTTGACAGCAAACTGAAACAAACTTGAAAAGTATACCGGAACTATTTCTTATTACGGATGTTCACACTACCGGAAGTGGTTATGCGGTTGTGTAATAAAATGCAAGGAGGCTCCCAGTTGTGCAAATACAATTAATACAATTTGAAAACAATTAGCCAAACTAATTGGAAATAATAAAAGAAAAATATTTGTGTAAGATAGGATTTTATTTCATCACGTGATCACCGAAATATGTATTTACAAGTTTCGATGATCACTCGATGAAATAAAATCCTAACGGCACTCGTGGAAATACAAATGTCACCCACATCATGTTACATAGTTTTCATTACTGGGAAGGGCTTTCTTTAATGTAACTAGAACTGGTTGCCCAGCCTATTTGCTTTTCGTATGTTGCGTTTGTGTGTAACTGTACGCATGCACTATGATTACAACTAATCTATATTGCCTGTTTTCTGTGTTTCTTTGAACTCGTATTGATTTCTAAGCATATATTTTTTATTTAGTATGTTGATTTTATTTATTAAGCAGCACCTGCGTGTGTCGATTTAATGACTTCATTCTAATTGTTTCCTAAGTATTTCCAATATTTTAAACTCTACCTAAATGCAAAATTTATTACAATGTAACAGCCCAACTGTTATCTTTAGTTTCAGAAGAAGTGTTTTAGCCTCAACTAAATCATTCAGTGCATTGTCACTACCGACATTTTGACAAGTCATTTTATTGGACCGGTGGGAATCTCTAAAGCTGCAACAGCACATGCCTTTAGGTAACGAATATCACCGCCCTGGTGAAGCATTGAAGGTTTCGTAACAGTCGACGATTTGATCGCCGCTTCTGTTATCTGAAAGCAAGTTTCATGTTTTTAAATGTATATTGATTGACACGCTAATTATCTTCCTCAAATGTACCAACAAAAATCACAAACCATTAATGCATTTTTAACTCTTCGTTCAAATACAAATCTAAATAATCTATTTTATTTTACTTCTTGCGGACAGTCGATGGTTGTACCTGGGTACCCGGCCGTGTCTGAAATACGCTCATACTCTTTCCGTTGACAAAATATACACGAAAAAGAACATAAGGCTTAAATATCAATTGTCCAAATTTACATTACTTGTCCATGGAGTAGGTATAGTTTCACAGTTGATATAAATTATACGATGTCACCGGTGGCACTCTATTAAAAGCACGTTTCATTATTTCTTAAAATGAACATCCAATTGTACACCCCGTTACATCTGGTTTAGGCTGGGAACAGGCGTCGATATAGTTTGCCAGGTCAGTCAAATAAATATATATTTAAGACTGAGACTATTAATGGGGCCGTATTGAGTTTCTGTCATTTTGCCAGAAGTTACAAAGTGAAAAATGGAACCCAGGCTACATCTGGTTTACGGTGAACCTAAATTCAAGAAACTAATGTTCATACAAATTAATTTTAGCTCGATTGTGAAACAAGTTCTTTCAACTTATATTTAATCACTCTCGAGACCTCATTCCTGATGGAATCCATCGCCACGAGGGAGAGAGAAGAGGCAACGTGGAATTTAAAAGCCTTGCCTAAGGGCACAATCGTAACGGCTCCAGCGGGGCTCGAACTCCGGACCGTTCGCACCTGAAGCGAACGCGCATCCACAGCGCTATCACGACTTCCAAAAGAAACTAATCATAATACAGTCATATACTCAGCGGTCCAAGTGCAATCCTACTGACTGCATGTACCACCGTGACTCAACGGCGGAAGCCGTTTGAATGTTTGATCTTGGTACTTTATAAACAGCAAGATGATAATTGAGCTTATTTACCCTCGCCGCCGGCGAACAATGTGGGCGAGCAGATATAAACCACAAGGTCACATATACTGGTTTTATATATCTACGCTCCAGATGAACTATACTTCGACGGTAATTATAGTAGATTACTGGTATGAAGTTTCAATACTTGCATGTATGAGAGGCCTTCCTGTATAAATAAAGGATGTACACGTATCAGTAGACGCCAGCATTTCACAGCATGCACGTGTATATTATGATATTGTAAATACTGGAATCTATAGGCAAATAGTATTGGTTTGCTTAGTGTATACACATTTATTTTAGCTTGATTGAGATACAAGTTCTTACACGTTATATTGATCACTCTCTCGATACCTCATTCCTCATCGCCACGTGTGAGAGAGAAGAGGGAATGTGTAATTTAAATGCCTTGCCTAACGGTACACTCGTAACGCCTCCAGTGAGGCTCGAACTCCCGGCCTTTCACACCTGAAGCGATTGCGTTACCACTACGCTATCACGACTTCCATGTGTTTGTTTGATTTAGGGTTTAAGGTCGCACTAACAGTTTGGGTCAGTAGGTGCAGGAAGACCCAGTGTGGCCTTTCAAACAGTGTTTCAGGCACGGACGGGTACCCCGGTATAACCATCGACCTTCCACACGCCAGCTTGATAGCTCCCGTACATAATGAGCAATATATGATTGCACAACAACGAGATAAATATGGCACATACATGCAGAGAATATGATTACAGATACATATATATGCAACCCACAGCGGTGGGCGTGGAGATATGTGTGGGGGTGGGTGCTAGTGATTGATGCATATATTAAGAAAGAGCAATACAAGCATATTAAATACTATTGGTATATGTTTTATCTTAAAGTTGTTAGCATGCGTAGTCACTATAGCTGTCTCCCCCATATCCCCCTCTCTCCCCCTCTCCCTCTCTCTCCCTCATTATCACGTGTCATTTACTATACATAATTATCTTTTCAAACGTAAAGCAACGTATACAGCACTGAAAACGTTAACCATTATTTTTGCTCTATAAATGAACTTGTTTATAGCTGTTTATGTGTGTTTAAACCATTATTTGAGAATAGCCGTCTCTAATTTTGTAAGAAATTGTGTGCCCATATTGTTTGGATCAACTGCGTAATCGAGTTTGGAATATTGGGTTAATATAAATAAATTCCACCGATACCTATCTATTATATTATTGAATATTCTTGTTATACTATATATAATATTTGAACCAGTCTAAGACAAACCCGCCGTTATAATGATAACATATGTTCTAATGTGATTAATTGGAGTAATTCCTAGGTCCCATATGACTTTGGAGAGGTGTTCTTCCAAATAGGACACATATGATATTGGAAGCGTGAATTGGAACGTATATCAGGGCTCAATAACGCAACACTGAGCCGCCTCAATAGTTTCTGCAACACTACTGAGTAATATACTAGAGGACATAGAAAACGCACACCTACATTATATGATTATTATTACATGAGAACGAAATACGAAGGATTCCATCAAACATATACTAGAGGATATAGAAAACGCACACCTACATTATATGATTATTATTACATGAAAACGAAATATGAAGGATTCCATCAAAGATATATTATATCTTTATTACAAAACACAAACTGATCAAAGAAAAATATTCCAAAATGTTTAAAACATTGTATTATATAGTTATTGTTTTTCATGTAAACACACACTTATCCGAAGCGCGCGTTTTCTATGTCCTCTAGTATATTATTAAACATGTATTGGCTAAAGAAATGTACATTACAGTACATGTGTATTATTAAATTAAAACATTTCTTAGTACTTTCATAGAAATGCAGAATTAGCAACAGTATTAAATTGTGGTCGCATACAGAGCTTTTAAAGCTCCGAGATCAATGTTTTGCAATGATCATTTGGCATTTAAAGCTTACCTCACGTGTAAATGTACAATATTGGAACCAACCAATATTAGTATGTGAGATGGTACGGTGGTCACCATATGGAACAGGTGTGTTTTCTCCTGGTACTCCGATTTCCTCCCACACGAATGACCACATATACGCTTTCATCCGCTCCAATGAGAGTGATTAATATAAGTTGTTAAAACGTGCTTCCCAATCGTTGTAAAATAGGTAAGGTTAAAACTATAAACCAATATTACGCGATGTTGCCAGTCTTATGTTATAAATACTGGAGCGGGCGTTAGATCCCGCATGGATGTTTTATAAGTTAAATGTATACTCATGTATGCCAGTGGTGGCTGTTGGAAAACAGGCATCTCTAGATCTATTCGACATGAGCATGTTGGCGATAACATCCACAGCCGATTCTGCCATGGTCACGTGTCTCCTTTTTTTATTCCCGCTACCCTCGCAAAACTTCCCCGGTTTGGCTTTGCTCATGGTGATGGCATAATGTTCATATACATTAAATTATAAGTATACATGGTAGGTATTAATGTGCAACAATATACATGTATAGCATGTATTGTGAATTTCTAAAGATCTTATAATGTTTAGGAAACCCTCAAAACCCAACAAACCCAAATCCAAAATGTCAGTATGTGACGTCATGGCTGTAATGTAAAGTTACCAATGCTACGTCATACCCTAGATGAGTTTGACCTCGTGCGCTAAACTTTGTGAACATCAAATACATTTTATAATTTTTACACTGAAATATGTGAGAAAGTAGTGTAATATACTTGAAATAAAAACAGCTACATTTAAAGTCAGTCAAAACACTCTAATTAAAAAAACCCCCGCAATACTGAGAGCAACATGAACGCACCTTTTCGAATCTACTAGCAGATAAAAGGAAGAGTAACTCAAGCTTACTATGACGTCATAACAGTGCCGAATTACCCCCCGTTAAGAGGCCCCGTGCATGTTTTTTGAAATCTTTAGGTATTTGATAAAACGTTTAATCTCTGTGTAGATCAAACTCATTATTATATTGCGGAACAGTTAACATTGTAGTGTTACGTTCATGCAGTAATTTACGTAATATGTTCTTCTTAAATGAGCATATAGAGGAGAACACAATACGAAATTGTACTCATCCTCAACTGTATTCAGATTACAAAGTTTACAAAATGCGTTTGTTTGTTTCTAGCGATGACCCTTACTCGAGTGCAATAGACAAGATACATCTGTAAAATATAGTGCGTAATAAAGTCATTTCTATCATAAAGAACATTGCAAAGTTTTTACTAATAATGCATTGTAATACTGTTTGTATTGGAATAACTAATATGTGTATGAGTTTCGGTGTACCTTCATCCCACTCAACAATATCTCATACCGTTTTTTTTTCTATAATTTGGCGGGACTATCTGTCAGACATATCAAATTGTATCTATACTGACACCAACAAGAAACTGTGCACGTTTATATTGTGCGTTACCTTTTCGCTACAAAGTTTAGAATTGTGGAATTTACTATCATGAGTGAAGACGATAATCGTTCAGTTTAAACATATCATATTTCACACATTAACCCGATATTTAAGCGCGTTGATGTCGAAATTTGCCTATATTTTGTTCTAAATGGAATTAAATTTTACCTCTAAGGTGTGTGTTTTTACGTTTATTTATCGTCGCTACCGACGCCTCCTGAGGAGATTAGTTATTTTATATTTTGGAGGATAGTGCATGATACAGACAGAGACCCATTCCAGAATCTCCTCTGGTTATTTTACGTGCACGGTAACCTACCTCTAATGCAAGTGTACAGTTTCTTTTTAGTGTTAGTATATATACATTTTAACGTCTTACCTGAATCATATAATGAGCTATTTCCCAATTCAGATTTCTCAATGAAACTAACACATTGCTTTACCAAACAATTGAAGGATTGTTATTCATCGGTATCTATATCGGAGAATCGGAAATATACCCGACTGATCATATTCACTTTATTTATCATGCATTTTTTCAACTGAATCACGTACTATTCCTAAGCAATTCGTTTACGGTTAATTACTCTCGCATCTGTACCGCTATATTAATGTTAGATTGGTAGGAATACAAATAGAACCAGTCGGGAAGGTGTTAAATGGTAGTTGGAGTGAAAGAACAATTGTGTTTCGGATTCCAGAGGAATCCATCCAATGCTTTGATAACTTGGAACTTAACACCGTAGTTATGCAAATAAAATGGCGTTTGAAGTAACATATATATTGGTATTCCTTCAGTTTTTGTTACATACAGTGTTTTGAATAATTTAATTCAGAGTACATTTATTTGGAATATATATTATTAAATGAATGCCGATTTTAGTGTCAATAAATAATGTAATTTTAAACTCGAGATATAAACTAGTTACTAAATATATAGAGAATATATATAGAAGTGAGCGGAAAACTGCTCTTACGAAGAAATAGCTCGCGATATAGAATCAAATGCTACAATTTTAATATTTAATGCAATGATTATTCACTCTTTTTAAATAATCTGATATGGGTATTGTAATGGTATTTCTATAAATACACGGTTTGTATGGTTAGTATTCACAAATACACGATTTATAAATAGCCTACATTTTGAATTTACGAATTAATATTCTCGTAGTGTATTTCATACAGAGACATTTCACTTTGATCAATAAGTTATTAAATATATGTTCATAATTATGATATGTGAATGCTAAAGGAGGGTTCGCACAGTTTATAAGGATACTATTTCATGACTGGATTTAATAAAGAACAAAGTGAGACTCTATTGAACTATTATATAGAACAACAATCCATGGATCACAGTTATAAGCTAGTGTTGGATTTGGGATATCTAAATGGATATAAGTGTGCGTAAACAATTGGTAATATTGATGGCCAAGACGGAACAAAATAGACAACACCAAAACGATGTAAAGCTTGATTCTCCAGAATACATTTACGAAGGTAAGACTAAATTAGGACTAGGCTTTAGTTTGGAAAAACATACACTGGAAATATTTTGCAAAGAAAACATACATGGTTTATGTAGATAACTTCTATGCTAAATAGCAAGTGATGTACGTTTCTAAATCGGCGAACACGTGTATGCCCGTGGGACTACACACTTGCAACTTCAAGTACAGATATAGCTAATTGGTCGCAGGTCTGTGCACATGGCCGCATCCGAGATATGATATATGAACAGAACAAAACAACCTGTTATTATCAGACTTGTACAAGTACATACTCATATAATACATAATCTATCATATAGTTATTTAAAGCACGTGACTTGTTAGTTACATATTCAAGTATGTTCATTGTATTAGTAACAGAGGATGAACATTATATTTAAGCACTATTAGGCATATTTAACTATGTGTCATGATTGTGTTCTTTTGTTGACTACGAAGTCTTTTTGTTTACGTTTATTTATCGTCGCTACCGGTTGCTCATATGAGCGACGCCTCCTGAAGATATTAGTCATTTTAGATTGTGGAGGATAGTGCAATGATACAGAGAGAGAGACCCATTCCAGAGTATCTTCTGGTTCTTTTACGTGCACGGTGTAGAGCACCGACACGAGACCTCGGTTTAACGTCCCATCTGAAAGACTGTTAATTTTATTAGGGTCAGACGGGGGATCGAACCTGCGATCCCTGGATTATTAGTCCAGCGTGTTACCACTGGGCTATAGATCCGTCTGTGACTACGAAGTCCTTCTCGACGTACTATATTTGTTGTCGTTACGGTACTGAGTTGTGTGTGGCTTTTTCAGTTTGCTTTTTATCGTCGATCCCTGATTAATCGGAGCTTAGTATGTTAAAATCATTTTATTGTTTGAATGGTAGTGCACGATGCAGAAGACGATACAATGACTTCCAGAAGAATTTGTGATTCTTTTTCATTTTTCATGCCCGGTGTACATTATATAGCACATATATAAGACCGTCTCCGCGGCCTAGTGGTTAAGGCGTCCGCCTACAGAGCGGAAGGTCGAAGTTTCGAATCTCGTCAGGGGTTCGTTCTGATATGGCCCGTTGGTGATCCGCCAGCTAGTTGAATAATGGTTACCGATTGCCTACCAGCATGTCGTCTGGCATACACGTATGGGATTCAAGAAGTACTGATGTTCATAAAAAAGAGGTGTCTCATAAGTCAGAAATTGCTGGCCCTTTAAATAGGGGTTACACTAATAATAATTGTGTGTATTACGTTTATTTATCGTCGCTACCAGTTGGTCATATGCGCGACGCCTCCTGAAGAGATTAGTCATTTTAGATTTTTGGAGGATAGTGCAATGATACAGACAGAGACCCGTTCCAGAGTCCAATCTGATTCTTTTACGTGCACGGTGTAAAGCACCGACACGAGACCTCGGTTTAACGTCCCATCTGAAAGACAGTTAATGTTATTAATGTTATTAGGGTCAAACACTTTACTGTTATATAGCCGGGGGCCTCTGTGGCCGAGTGTTTAATATCGTTGACTTAAAATCACTTGCCCATCGCCACTGTATGTTCGCATTCCACTTGTTGCGTTTGTCCCCACAGGTTGCCCGCCTATGCCCGAACTACTGATCGGAAATTCTCCATGGGTCTTCCTGCATTGATCAACACACGCTGGAGAGTAAGATAAGATCAAGGAAAATACGATCTAACTGGATTAATAACCAACAGAGCAACACTTGTGGTTTGAAATATATATAGGATATTACACGAGAGTGGCGATTTCATACTATAGTTTATGAAACGAGTCTTGTACCTTTGCTATTAAGCGAGCATTTTGGCGGGCTTAATAGCAACATTCCAAAACGAGTTTCATAAAATATGGTATGATATCACCATGAATGTAAAACCATTATTATTACATTACCATATTGTGTTTTAATTATATTATTGCACAAAATGACGCTGCTACTTTCATTTCGGCGCTAACTGTCAGCGCTATTTGTCATGACGTCACTACGTAAAGCAGCGTTACATTTATCGTTAAACAGCGTAATAATTGCGTCAATATATCGTAGTTTGTCTTACCATTAACGTTATATACCAATTCAAATAGAAATATGCATACCGTAAAGCTTAATTTACCAACTTATAAGGATTATTCTCTCAACCAATCAGAATCCTTCCAGGTGTTATTACACGTGTGTACATATACGAAATTATAAGATGAATGTATTACACTGAATATAAACAGAGTTATGTGATAAAAGTTGAGATTTAAAATATTTAGACCTACTTTCATCACACTTTACATATTCTAACATTAAGACGTGAACTGTACACGTATTCGGACATACCGTAGTAATCGAACGTTATTATAAAAGTGTGATATTGGTATAGAAATATTGTTATAATCATTAGCATTGTTAACATTAACGGCCAATATATCATCAGAGTTGATATTTGCATTAGCATTGTTAACATTAACGGCCAATATATCATCAGAGTTGATATTTGCATTAGCATTGTTAACATTAACGGCCAATATATCATCAGAGTTGATATTTGCATTAGCATTGTTAACATTAACGGCCAATATATCATCAGAGTTGATATTTGCATTAGCATTGTTAACATTAACGGCCAATATATCATCAGAGTTGATATTTGCATTAGCATTGTTAACATTAACGGCCAATATATCATCAGAGTTGATATTTGCATTAGCATTGTTAACATTAACGGCCAATATATCATCAGAGTTGATATTTGCATTAGCATTGTTAACATTAACGGCCAATATATCATCAGAGTTGATATTTGCATTAGCATTGTTAACATTAACGGCCAATATATCATCAGAGTTGATATTTGCATTAGCATTGTTAACATTAACGGCCAATATATCATCAGAGTTGATATTTGCATTAGCATTGTTAACATTAACGGCCAATATATCATCAGAGTTGATATTTGCATTAGCATTGTTAACATTAACGGCCAATATATCATCAGAGTTGATATTTGCATTAGCATTGTTAACATTAACGGCCAATATATCATCAGAGTTGATATTTGCATTAGCATTGTTAACATTAACGGCCAATATATCATCAGAGTTGATATTTGCATTAGCATTGTTAACATTAACGGCCAATATATCATCAGAGTTGATATTTGCATTAGCATTGTTAACATTAACGGCCAATATATCATCAGAGTTGATATTTGCATTAGCATTGTTAACATTAACGGCCAATATATCATCAGAGTTGATATTTGCATTAGCATTGTTAACATTAACGGCCAATATATCATCAGAGTTGATATTTGCATTAGCATTGTTAACATTAACGGCCAATATATCATCAGAGTTGATATTTGCATTAGCATTGTTAACATTAACGGCCAATATATCATCAGAGTTGATATTTGCATTAGCATTGTTAACATTAACGGCCAATATATCATCAGAGTTGATATTTGCATTAGCATTGTTAACATTAACGGCCAATATATCATCAGAGTTGATATTTGCATTAGCATTGTTAACATTAACGGCCAATATATCATCAGAGTTGATATTTGCATTAGCATTGTTAACATTAACGGCCAATATATCATCAGAGTTGATATTTGCATTTTCAAAACATTTTTCAATATGCGCAATCATCAGCATTTTATGATATCATTTTGATTGTAAGCTTATTTAAGGTTAGATTAGCGTAGGCTATTCAGATTTATCATGTGTTGTTTACAAATACATGTATGTATATACATGTGTTATATCATACTATATTATTTTAACTGCATAATGTGATGTGTTTTATACTTTGATAAATATCGTCTCTTGTAACTCATTAATGAGTGGCAATGTACTATACCATGTATTATTTTAATGTTGTTCTGTTATTGTTGTACATTGATGAGACATAAATAAAATAAATAAATATAACATGACTGAATAACGTATTGCTGATGTAGTATCAGTGAATTATATAATTAAGTTTTATTTATAACGATTTAACACGCAGGTGACTTATATATCCATAAATGCACTATAATAAAACATTTACTTGCTTACTTACTTTCACGCTTTTTAAACAGAGAGTGCTAGTTAGCAACCTCGCGCCTAACATGCTCGCGTCTATCATCCTCGCGCGCATAGCACCCACGCGTCTAGCATCCTCGCGCGTCTAGCATCCTCGCGTCTAGCATCCTCGTGCGTCTAGCAACTTCGCTCATAGTACCCTCGCGCGCCTAGCATCCTCGCATCTAGCATCCTCGCGCCTAGGACCATCGTGCCTAGCATCCTCGCGCCTAGCATCCTCGTGCCTAGCATCATCGCGCCTAGCATCATCGCGCCTAGCATCGCGCATAGCATCATCGCGCCTAGCATCCTCGCGCCTAGCATTCTCGCGCCTAGCATCCTCGTGCCTAGCATCATCGCGCCTAGTATCATCGCGCCTAGCATCATCGCGCCTAGCATCCTCGTGCCTAGCATCATCGCGCCTAGCATCATCGTGCCTAGCATCCTCGTGTCTAACATCATCGCGCCTAGCATCATCGTGCCTAGCATCATCGCGCCTAGCATCATCGCGCCTAGCATCATCGCGCCTAGCGACATCGTGCCTAGCATCCTCGTGTCTAGCATCCTCGCGCCTAGCATCCTCGCGTCTAACATCCTCGCGTCTAGCATCAACGTGCCTAGCATCCTCGCGTCTAGCATCAACGTGCCTAGCATCCTCGCATCTAGCATCATCGCGTCTAGCATAATCGTGCCTAGCATCCTCGTGTCTAGCATCCTCACGCCTAGCATCATCGCGCCTAGCATCATCGCGCCTAGCGTCATCGTGCCTAGCATCCTCGTGTCTAGCATCCTCGCGCCTAGCATCCTCGCGTCTAACATCCTCGCGTCTAGCATCAACGTGCCTAGCATCCTCGCGTCTAGCATCAACGTGCCTAGCATCCTCGCGCTTAGCATCCTCGTGCCTAGCAACATTCTCGTGCATAGCATCTGCGTGATGCTTTGACTATTATAGTCGTCCTGCTTTAAGTTTAATAATACTCGCCACCGCATATATGCATCTAGGCGAGTAAATAGTCTTCCTTTTTGCGTATATTGTCTTAATTATCGTGTTATCGCCATCGTTTATATAGCAACGAGCGTGAGCATCACCGCAAGGTTTGTGGTATGGTAGAACTGAAAATAATAACTGAGAAATTTAATTAAAATTGAAAAGATATTTATCGGACCAAAAACCTTCACGTTTGAAATTCTCGCTATGCAATAATTTAGAAACGAGAGACTGAAGAAAGAACTTCATGTCGAATATTGCTACTAATGTTTAATCTAAAACCTATGCCACTTAGGAATATGAGTAGGTAATTATGCTGTCTTCATTAATTTTTAAGAGATACGTTCTGTTCATCCTCTATGTAGGAGTAAGCAGAGTTGTTAATAATGATATTGTATGTAAAATGCAATGAGAAACATTTCTAATTTTCTGTTACCTCCCTTGGCAGATTAATTCAGATTTATCCCAAAATGTAAATAGGTCCTTTTAGTTTTATTCCTTTGTTTTTCGGTTGTTCCTAAACCAGATTTTGCGGTTTGATAAATGTGATTTTATCAAAATCCTGTTAATTAATTGATAAGATTTTTTTTTGCAAATAAGCACCCAATGAATATACTGTAGGCTATCTATCGGGATACAGTAAGTTAATAATTATAAGATGAGAAAGCTAAATAAAATTGCTAGCATGTTGTGCAAAGGAAACAACGATAAACACAGAGGAACGCATTTAATTTTAGGACCTATTTACTTTTAGAGAGTATTCAGGGAAAGTAACTGGCCGATGTCTCTCATAGGCTACTTTGTATATGATGATGCACTTTGTACAAACCAAAATAAATGATCTGTTCTTTATATAACCCAATAATTAGGCTACTAATAATACATTTAGTTCGTGTTAAAGTTATCGTGTTCCGGTGACAACAAGAGTATCCGTCCGAAAACACACATATGAACAATATAGCACTGATTTAAGTTTATTTTACGTCGCTACCGGTTGCCCATTTGAGCGACTTAACAATACATTTCCTGGGCATGCTCCAGCGGTTAACCAGAAGTCGTGATAGCGCAATGGTAGCGCGTTTGCTTCAGGTGCGAAATTCCAGGAGTTCAAGCCCCAATGGAGCCGTTACGATTGTGCCCTTATGCACGGCATTTAGATTCCACATTGCCTCTTCTCTCTCCCTCTTGGCGATGTATTCCACCAAGAATGAGGTGATTAATATAAGTTGTAAGCACTTGTTTCGCAATCGAGCTAAAATAAATTTGTATATACTAACCAGTATTTGGTGCACCAACCTCCGTAAGAAATATATATATATATATTTATAGCAAGGAGTTCACGGTGGGTCATATTATACGACTTATTGTACTTAAACGTCTTGGCTAGGTGACGTCTTGGCTAGATGACGTCTTGGCTAGATGACATCTTGGCTAGGCGACGTTTTGGCTAGATGACGTCTTGGCTAGGTGACGTCTTGGCTAGATGACGTCTTGGCTAGGTGACGTCTTGGCTAGATGACGTCTTGGCTAGATGACGTCTTGGCTAGGCGACGTCTTGGCTAGATGACGTCTTGGCTAGGCGACGTCTTGGCTAGGTGACGTATTGGCTAGGTGACGTCTTAGCTAGGAGACTATTAGCTTGTAGATTCACCATTCAGAGGGGCAACCTTACCCGGTCAGCTGACAAAACGAGTTATATACCGAAATGTTTGTAAATGTCTGAATTTTGTAACACATGCGGTAAGAATGGGCATAAATTGCGGCGTTCAGAGAAACCCAATGGACGTCAACAATCGAAAGTCTACTTAAAGGACTATAAATGGTCCTGAAGTTTACATTTTGTGATTTTATTTCATTTTATTTGTATCCATGTGTAAGAATATACATTGTCGATTGGATTTTGTGACATTTTGCAAAGAAAGTATTGTGCCATCTGTAGTCCAGTGGAAACACGCTGGACTGGTAATCCAGGGATTGCAGGTTCGATCCCCTGTCTGATTCTAATACAATTAACATTCTTTCAGATGGGACTTTAAACCGAGGTATGTCGGTAGGTGCTGTGCACCGTGCACGTAAATGAACCAGAGGAGACTCTGGAATGGGTCTCTGTCTGGTCTGTATCATTGCACAACATTCCAAAAATCTAAAATGACCAATCTCTTCAGGAGGCGTCGCTCATATGGGTAACCGGTAGCGACGATAAATAAACGTGTAAAAAAACACACACACACACCTCCATGTCTGCATTGGACCATTCATTTGTGTTATATTTGTTATATCTCAATATTAGTTTATACAAAATTAGTTTAGCTCGATTGCGAAACAAGTTCTTACAGTTTATATTAATCACTCTCGAGACATCATTCTTGATGGAATCCATCGCCACGAGGGAGAGAGAAGAGGCAACGTGAAATTTAAATGCCTTGCCTAAGGGCACACTCATAAGGGCTATATATCTCAATATTGAAAATTAAACAGTTATTTGAGAACAAATACAATGCAATTGCTAATTTTATGTATAGGATATAAGCCGAAAATGATCCAATATGTAAAATATTGGACTGTGTGAGGCGCGTATTTATTTTTTAGTCTATCCGATATAAATGATCTGAATGCGACAGAATTTCGTGTTTAGTATAATATAATTTATACTACAATAATGAACAAACGTTTATTTAAAAGCGTTGCTGACCGTTATATGAAATTGTACATTCACTTTTGAAAGTTTGTAAACCGCAAAACAACTGTGTATTGATTCAAAGTTAATGTTCGATAATTTTTCGAAGGAATTTGTAATAATAATAATAGCTTTGGAAGAGCCGTCTCTAATGTTGTAAGAACTTTTTTTATTTTTTTATTTTTTTTTTAATACAAATTTATTTTAGCTCGATTGCGAAACAAGTTCTTTCAACTTATATAAATCACTCTCGAGACCTCATTCCTGATGGAATCCATCGCCACGAGGGAGAGAAGAGGCAACGTGGAATTTAAATGCCTTGCCTAAGGACACAATCGTAACGGCTCCAGCGGGGCTCGAACTCCAGACCTTTCGCACCTGAAACGAACGCGCATCCACTGCACCATCACGACTTGTTGTAAGAACTGGTGGCTCGACCCATGTTTGCTTTCTTTGCATATATTGTATGTAGATTCTGTGTCATAATAGAGCAAAATAAAGTATGATTAAACAAAGCAATAGCTTGCCATATTCAATGTTGCGATGTAATGTCGCTTTAAAATAAATCGCTAAATCACAACCAAATCTATTACAGTAGACCAGTTTATCAGACATTGCTCATGTCAAAGAGTGTATTTTTCTTACATCTAATGCAAGTTATTAATTGCAATTACTTCCTTGGAGTATAATTAACATCACGTTTATCACCCCTCACATTCTTGAAAGCATAACACAATATATATTACTGTATATTAAACAAATTCAGCAAGTCTATAACATTACACCAAGTTATCAGACATTGCTCAAGTCAAAGAGTGTGTTCTTCGTCTCTCAGATACAAGCTATCAATAGCAATTACATCTTTGGAATAAAATTAAAGGCGTGTTAATTGTTAATTTTATAACCTCATAAAATCACTA
This sequence comes from Archivesica marissinica, assembly GCA_014843695.1. Taxonomy (NCBI): domain Eukaryota; kingdom Metazoa; phylum Mollusca; class Bivalvia; order Venerida; family Vesicomyidae; genus Archivesica; species Archivesica marissinica. Next base: position 30,362,484 of record CM026399.1, read on the forward strand.
TGGTATAATTATATATTAATGTTTTACCGTTTGCTGCCAATATATGCCCCGAATGTAAGCATATCCGAGAACGCTGCTAAATAACCACCAAACGAACAACAGAAAAGATACAAGAACCTCTCTATATCGTGAGTTATTAGGTTTGGTTTTGTAACTGCAATATATACTACACAAAGGAACATTAGTATACTAGTCTAATATAATAGTCGAGGGGCTGTCTTCTGTGTGAATAACTCTTTCACCGCCAATGTCGCATAAAAGCGACTTTGCAGAAAGCTGATAACCCGATCAGACAGAACAGAACTTGGCGTCTGTACAGGCTGTTTGCTGATTGCTCTTCAGACAGTGAAGCTGAAGTACCTGCCCGAATAGCACACAACATAGATCCTGATCAAGCGCGGCGTTATCTGGGTCTATGTTCTTTGCACATGTTATGAATTTATTCGGCGCTGAAATAGTTAAACCCTGCCACAGGAACGAGACTGTATTGATGTTTGCTGTGCGTGTGATGTGTGTGCATGTATGTATATGTGTATGTATGTCTGTTAACAGGATAGCGAAAAAAGTGGTTGATGAATATTAATCAAACAAAACAAAATTGTGGACATATTGATGGTTGGCCAAGGAGGAAGAGGTTCGATTGTGGGAGAAATCGGCCAAGGCATGTGGCCATGGCGATCCAGATTGATATTCTCTAGTTTCATTTGCAAAACCATTGTTTGAAAAGTGTTTGAATAAAAACATACTGTTTGTATGTGTGGGCTCTCAGTTATACCTACAATGTTGTACCTGCAAACTGTTGTACTCCCAGGCTCTCAGTTGTACCTACAATGTTGTATCTGCAAACTGTTGTACCTACAATGTTGTACCTGCACACTGTTGTACCTACAATGTTGTACCTGCAAACTGTTGTACCTACAATGTTGTACCTGCAAACTGAACGCTTGCACTTAAAATGTATATAAGTTAGTTTTGCGACTTACCGTGTGCCGGAGCTAGATATTACATCATCATTGGAACAGCGTAAGCTGTAACATATTCTTACCAGAAACGCTGCACAACATTGCAAATGCGCATGCCCGTAACGTAGCATGTCAGCATGTCAGCTGCATATCATTAGTGAGGAAATTCATACACAGATAAATACAACCATGGCTTATACGTTCATCGAAGGAAATGCAATAGCGATGCAAATATACTCCTGCGCAGAAAGATAGTATTGCACGGTATGTGAATGTCCCGTTCTTTATGTATAAACTACAAGCAGTGTTAGTAAATGATGAAAGTTATTTACGATATTTATTATTTCTTAGTTGTTTTCATTCGTTATGGATAAAAGGGAAGGAGCTATGAAGAATGACAAACGAAAATAAGAATACTCTAATCAAAATAAGATTATGTAGTTTTCAAATAATATTAAACAAACTTCACTGAAATCCCTGCGTAATAATGCTTTTTAATCGAGTACTATATTACGTTATATATTATTTCTTAGATAATATTATATGCATTTTAGCCTATTTATATCGTTATTTGCCTACCCCAAAACTGTCGATACGCTGCGTTTTCCAGTCTGATATTACGTTTCTGGTTTGATACGGTCACGAGCCCGCATTAAACCAGAAAAAAACCCGTATTATAACTAGTTCCTGCGAACTCGGTACTATATTGTTTACTTCCGTAGCGTCTCAGTGTGTCAAATTGGACAGATAACAAATGTTTGTAGTATCGTGGTAATATTTTAATCGTTTTCGTAAATCTAATTCAGTAATTGTGATTTATTCCTGATAAATGGATAACGGAGAGCAAAATGTCGATATTAAATGTTCAAATTCATATCAAAGTAATAAAGACGTTTATTACGTGGCTAGTTTAATATCAGCATAGGTATCGACCCTCTGTAGCTTGATATAAGCCTTCTACATTCGGTCTCATACTGATATCAAGATACCTCGGGTCGATACCTATGCTGATTTGAAACTAGCCTCTACATATATCTCAATGTATTCATGCAAACAGCTTAATAAATAAAATACAATGTGTATCATACATTGTCACTCTATATACAGTTACAACAGACTATTAATTCCGTTTATTTATAGTCGCCTCCGCCGATGCATGTGGGCGACTGGGTTCTCTAAGTAGTTAATATCTTCTAGGATTATTCTGTATACATCCCGAGGCGGCATGTTCTCCCTCCAGTTCAAGGTGACAATTCCTGTGCGAGCGTTCTCTTTCAAAACCACTCCCAACTGTTAGTCATCTCGCAGCAACATATAAACGGATCTGACCGTTAGACATCTGGTCATCTCTGTCGCTCCAGGGTCTGGCGATGCATCCACCACTTCCGTAAGACCGCGATGCGGAAGCGTGTGTCCTGTGTTGCAAGGTCGACGACCAGAAGATCCCAGAAGCATAAGCTGGTCTGTTGCTGCGAGATGTACACCGACCGCGACGTGCACATTGCGAGGAGGTCGGCCGGGAGAGACAAGAAATTGATAGCATATGCATTTATATATAAGATCATAGTACGCATGTACTATAAAACAGAGAATCTAATATCTAAAGCACCTTTGTGAATCAGTTTCACATACTGACAACCAACATTAATTGTCAATATTGTGCTGATATAATGCATGACCTTAAGGCACAAATTCTTCAGAATATTGTTACATCAACTGGGTTTGATAAGCAAATTACATCGCGGAATTGTACATACTACTGTTTTTATTATATTTCTATTAATATTAATTCCAGGAACTTGTTTATGATATCCCGAAACTCAAAATAACGCCTGATAGTGGAACCTATTGTTAGACAATATCAAAGTAGTTGTTAAGTAGATGTCCCACAGCTTGTATTTATCTTCCGGCCTAAGATCGTTAATGAATTAGGTCATTGGCAGCATCATACAATATATCAGCCTATGGCAACTCATTTTCCCAGAATTAAGTGCTAACTGTATTTTGTGAGTGCAGAAGGTTGATATGGTTTATATGAAGAAAAAAGTTAGATATATATTTAAGAAATAACATTTGTCTTTTCAATTTATTATTGGCGAAGAACACATGGTTTTGGAGTTCTGACGCGTAGGAATTAACCATGCATGTCGTATGCCTAATTGATTACCTCCAGCTCTCAGAATCGACTATAAATAACGCGACTACAAATTATTATATGGGACACATATCATCACTGATGGTCACCGGTTCGAGCCCCGCTCAGACCGTGTCTCATTTATATGAAAAAGTTGGCAGTTTCTTACGGAGGTTGGTGCACCAAAGTACTGGTTAACCGCTGGAGCATGCCCAGGAAAGGTGTTGTTAAGTAAACTGCCCGCCGGCGATATAGCCCGAAATGGTGCTGATGCAGGCGTAAAACCCGAAAATAGTATATGGGACTATTTACTAGGGCGTACGGATTCACCTTACTGATATCCTTGATAGGTAATAAGGCTCAAAAGTATACTGGCAAACAGATCAGGTTTTTTATTCACATTTACTGTTGTTGTTACTGTTGCTATGTGCTAATAATGACCTTACACTCGCGGTGATTCATATCATAGTTTATGAAACTCGTTTTGGAATTTAGCATTTAAGCTCTCCAAAAGGCTGGCTTTTAATAGCCCAAATTTCACAACTCCTTTCATAAACTCTAGTATGAAATCATCACGCATGTACGATTCTATATATATATTAAATAAACTCTCCTTGCATATATATAGCATATATATACATAATAGTTTAAACATTATTTATAGACGGATCTGTAGTCCAGTGGTAACACGCTGGGCTGGTAATCCATGGATCGCAGGTTCGATCCCCCGTCTGACCCTAATAAAATTAACAGTCTTTCAGATAGGACGTTAAACCGAGGTCTCGTGTCGGTGCTTTACACCGTGCGCGTAAAAGAACCAGATGAGATTCTGGAATGGATTTCTGTCTGTATCATGCAATACTCTCCAAAATCTAAAATGACTAATCTTGTCAGAAGGCGTCGCTCATATGGGCAACCGGTAGCGACGATACATAAACGTAAAAACACAAAATTATTTATATCAGTATTTGTACATGTATTCAAGAAATGAACAGTTTCATATAATTTAGCAGCAGTTGACTGAAATTATTTAGAACGAAAAATACGTATATAGTTCTTCTCCCTAATACATATAAATGTTGTAGATTATGGTAATAATGTTTATTCCATTAGCACGATACGGGAAACAACAACACAATAGGAGGTCAAGAAAAAGAAAAAGAAATAAGCAGAAGAATAAAAGAAAACAAGCTACACGAACAGATCTCTTCCACAATTCAAGTTAACTTAGTTCGATTTATATTGTTATTGTTCTCATCTTATAGTTGATTTTAATCAAGCACGACTGTCGATTTATTCCTACCCTTAGCTAACTTATCTTGTATAAGTGCAATTTCTCTCTCTCTATTTTGCTTCTTATCTTTAAGTACAACATGAAATTTTCATAGATAGGTAGGTCTAAAATTAACAATGTAAATTGCCTCTCTCCATTGTCGAACCTTTATATTTTGTAATATCCAGGGAAACCAAAGCCGGAAAAAGAGCATGTCAGCTGCAATGTCCATTAGGAACCCTATCTATGTACAATCCTAGGCCAGTAGCGGTACCATTATGCAATTTACGATGCTCATAAGAGAAACATAAGCATATATGGGCGTGTTTAAATTGTGTAGAGGCAACGCTAACTTTAACCACGCCAAATGTAGTTCATACTTATAATTATTTACATTAATTGTTCTTTTCAATGACACAAATAAAATATAGCACACTTTGCATTTAAAATGTATTTAATCCAGATTTGCAACTTACGGTGTGCCGGACCTGGTAAATAGATCATCCTTGGAACAGTATAAACAGTAAGACACGCCTTTTCTCGCGACGAACGCTGCCTAACACGTTGAATGCGCATGACCGTAAATTATAGCGCGCATGTCAACTGTGGTAACATGTGGTATATTGCAATTGACATTGTCCGGAACAAAGGGAAGTTATAGAAGAACTTTGGTTAAATCAGTGTGTAGGATAAACATACCAATAAACGGAAGGACATGTTGCTACGTTACCCTCACTCACCAGCCCGCACATACCAATAAACTGAAGGACATGTTGCTACATTACCCTCACTCACCAGCCCAAACATACCAATACACTGAAGTACACGTTGCTACGTTACCTTCACTCACCAGCCCAAACATACCAATAAACTGAAGGACATGTTACTACATTACCCTCACTCACCAGCCCAAACATACCAATAAACTGAAGGACATGTTGCTACATTACCCTCACTCACCAGCCCAAACATACCAATAAACTAAAGTACATGTTGCTACATTACCCTCACTCACCAGCCCAAACATACCAATAAACTGAAGGACATGTTGCTACATTACCCTCACTCACCAGCCCGCACATACCAATAAACTGAAGTACATGTTGCTACATTACCCTCACTCACCAGCCCAAACATACCAATAAACTGAAGGACATGTTGCTACATTACCCTCACTCACCAGCCCGCACATACCAATAAACTGAAGTACATGTTGCTACGTTACATTCAGTCACCAGCCCAAACATACCAATAAACGGAAGGACATGTTGCTACGTTACCCTCACTCACCAGCCCGCACATACCAATAAACTGAAGGACATGTTGCTACGTTACCCTCACTCACCGCCCAAACATACCAATAAACTGAAGTACACGTGCTACGTTACCCTCACTCACAGACCAAACATACCAATAAACTGAAGGACATGTTGCTACATTACCCTCACTCACCAGCCCCACATACCAATAAACTGAAGGACATGTTGTACATTACCCTCACTCACCAGCCCGCACATACCAATAAACTGAAGGACATGTTGCTACATTACCCTCACTCACCAGCCCAAACATACCAATAAACTGAAGGACATGTTGCTACGTTACCCTCACTCACCAGCCCAAACATACCAATACACTGAAGTACACGTTGCTATGTTACCCTCACTCACCAGCCCAAACATACCAATAAACTGAAGTACACGTTGCTATGTTACCCTCACTCACCAGCCCGCACATACCAATAAACTGAAGGACATGTTGCTACGTTACCCTCACTCACCAGCCCGCACATACCAATAAACGGAAGGACATGTTGCTACGTTACACTCAGTCACCAGCCCAAACAGTGACGAATATCCAGCAACACAATAAATATTTCAAATTCGCCTTAGAAACAGTCTTATTGCAAATGTTCAAGAATCTAGATCTCAATTTTTTGGGGGTATTTTTTTTTTCTAAAAAAAATGAAACTTCAAAACTTGTGAAGATAGAGAATGATAATAGTTGTTCCTAGACGACTTTCAATCTGAAATATAACTCATAAAACAGGTGGTAATCCTTATAATTTGCTGCAACGCTAAGGAAGAGAGGTTGTTAGCGTTATCGGGAACCCCGCTGAGTGTTGATCATAAGAAAACGATTGAGACTCCGAACAAATTGGTGAACATCAAGCAAAAACCAACACTATGAACTACAGTCAAACTTACTAGAAGGACCACGACTATTAAGACACCACTTGTATCAAGAGACCACTTTGCAGTTCCCGTTTGTGTTGTTAAGGAATACATTCGCTTGTATTAAGATATCATTCCTGCTTAGAGACAGTTTTTAGCCTTCCCCTTGGTGGTCTCGTAATACAAGTTTGACTATATTTGGATATTTGGATAATTGCTGTATTTATTTGTTTAGTATACACGGGTGTTACAAAGACGTTGAAGGTTCGCTGAACTATTAGCCAACCTGTGTGTGTTTTACGTTTATTTATCGTCGCTACCGGTTGCCCATATGAGCGACGCCTCCTGAAGAAATTAGTCATTTTAGATGTTGGAGGATAGTGCAATGATACAGACAGAGACCCATTCCAGAGTCTCATCTGGTTCTTTTACGTGCACGGTGTACAGCACCGACACGAGACCTCGGTTTAACGTCCCATCTGAAAGACTGTTAATTGTATTAGTGTCAGACGGGGGATCGAACCTGCGATCCCTGGATTACATGTCCAGTGTTTTACCACTGGGCTACAGATCCGTCTGTAATTAGCCAACCTGCAATTAATAGCTTAGTTTATACACATTTATTTTCGTTCGATTGTGAAACAAGTGCAACCGTATTTTAGTCTAGCTTAATAACAACGCCACCGTGGTTCTCATTGGGTTTGAGCTTAACATATCTCGAATACGAGACGACGCCGTATAATAAAAAACAGAACAAAGTATCTGATCTGTCTGATACGATGTATGCGATAGGATGCGCATTGCAATTGTCTCACTTCAGAAAAAAGATTAGATTTAGTTTATTGGGCGAGGTTAGTTTATGCGAATTGATTTTAGTTCGATTGCGAAACAAGTTCTTACAACTTATATTAATCACGCTCGAGATGGAATCCATCGCTACGATGGAGAGAGAAGAGGCAACGTGGAATTTAAATGCCTTACCTAAGTGCACAATCGTAACGGCTCCAGCGGGGCTCGAACTCCGGACCTTTCGCACCTGAAGCGAACGCGCATCCACTGTGAATATCACGACATTCTGAATGGAATTAGAATTCTTTAGTCCGTAACATTTGATAATAGCACAACATTGAATATGTGTACATCACTTTTAGTTTAAACATATTTATTTTCTGTCAATACATGATTATTTACAACAACTGATATATGGAATTGGACAGAAAGCGGTATAGCACCGACACGAGACCTCGGGACTGTTAATTGTATTAGGGTCAGACGGGGGATCGAACCTGCGATCCCTGGATTACCAGTCCAGCGTGTTACCACTGGACTACATATCCGTCTGTAATATCCGTATATCCGCGCTGCAAACATGTAATATCACCATTACATATTGTTCGTATTTCACAAGTGCAATAACTATGCAAATGAGCACATTATCTATATTCATACGCTCAGTCATATTTATAAACAAACAACATATCCTGCACAATCGCTGAATTCTTCAACTGTCATGTCCAGCTAAAGTAGCAATTATAATTGTAAACCGTGCTAAAAGATGTTCAAATGAATCGGTAAATTTTGTAAATGTTTTAGTAGATATGTACTCGTTGTGACGTCATAGATTAGTACTTGTTATGACGCTGTAGTCGCACGTGATCCAATAACACGATTGACATAGCAATATACATGTAGAACGCACACTGTTGTTTATAATACATGTATACTAGTTTCATAAATTTAAAAAACTGATTATCACGTAAACAAGGGAGCTGCTTTGGATAAAATGACAAATAAAATGTGAACTACGTTTTGTTGCGTTTACTATTCATTTACAGCCATGGGCATAACGCACTTCTTTGATTCTAACTGAAGCACAGGTACATGAAACATTTGCAATTCAGTGAATGTACAGGGATTTGGAAGAGTATGCTATAAATAGGATCTTACATATCTGTTCATTTATTATTTCTAAAAACGCCAGTGGCTCGTTTTTTTTATCGTTTTCAGAAGACGCGTTAAATAAATTCATTAACACGTTGGACTGCAAATCCATGGATCTATCCCCCGTCTGACCCTACTAATATTAACAGTCTTTCAGATGGGACTATAAACCGAGGTATGTAAACGAACCAGAGATATTTCTGGAATTGGAGAGTTTTATGTATTAATTAAAAGCGTTAAGACAATTTATGAAATTGAACTTAATGAATAGTAATTATGCAGTACACTTTTTATAATTGACTACTAAACCTGTTTAGTGTAACATGCTAGGTTTATTAATATTTTATAAACCCCCTTCTAAAATTAGGAATGCGTTTGAGGAGCACACGTGCACCTAAAGGAACACATCTGATAGCGAGAGAGTCAGGTAGTAAGGAAATGTTGTTCAAAGGAAAGATTTTCTATTTTTCTATTTTGAAAATAGGCATAAAGTTTAAACTTTATTTATTTTACAACAATTGTGAAGCAAGTTCTAACAACTTATATTAATAACTCTCGTTGGCTCGGATGAAAGCGTATTTTTGGAAGATCATTCGTGTGGGAAGAAACCGGAGTACCCGGAGAAAACCCACCTGTCCAATCTGGCGACCACCGTATCATCTCACATACTTCCCAGTCCGAGGATCGAACCAGGGTTGCATTGGTGAGCAGCGAGCGTGCTCAGCACTGCGCTAATCCGACAACCGGAAAATATGCATACAGAAGAGATAATGTAATGGTTTATTTAGCCATATGTGTACATGACACATCGGTAGTCCAGTGGTTAACACGTTGGATTTGTAATTCCCCCATCAGACCTTAATACAGTTAACAGTCTTTCAGATAATACTTTAAATCGAGATCTCGTGTCGGTGCTGTCGCAGGTTCGATCCCCCGTCTGACCATAATAAAATTAACCGTCTTTCAAACAGGACTTTAAACCGAGGTCTCGTGTCGGTACTGTACACCGTGCACGTAAAAGAACCAGAGGAGACTCTGGAATGGGTATCTGTCTGTATCACTGCACTATCCTCCAACAATCTAAAATTATTAATCTCTTCAGGAGGCATCGCTCAAATGGGCAACTGGTAGCGACGATAAATAAACGTAAAACACACAAAGTAGACAAAAATAGATATGTGTTCGGCACAATCAGTATATCAATAGACACAGAGCCTACAGCGTCTGTTGTGAAGATTTCTGTAACATTTTGGAATATTTCCACCGATTTATTAGCTAAAATATTCCCTTAATTACTTATGCTCTTCAAATCGCTCTCGAAGGTAAATCACTACAAATGTAACGTATTACGCTTCAAACAATTCCATGTAAGTTTGACTACATGTTAATTGCTTGACTATTAAGTGAGATATTTAATTGTTTTTAATAATTACCACTCTTATTGAAACACGCATAGAAACATACGATGTAGTAAATAAGCATCGAAATTTAATGTCTTAGAAAAAACTAATTGTAGATTAACCGTTAAACTGCCAATCACAGCTAACGTCGCTTTTGCAAACAGAATAACGCCAGATCAGACGGCACAATACGTGATATTAACAGTCATTCAGATGGGACGTTAAGCCGAGGTCTCGTGTCGGTGCTTTATACCGTGCACGTAAAAGAACCAGAGGATACTCTGGAATGGGTCTGTATCAGTGCACTATTCTCCAAAATCTAAAATGACTAATCTCTTCAGGAGGCGTCGCTCATAATTATGGGCAACCGGTAGCGACGATAAATAAACGTAAAACACACAGAACGCGCCGTTTGAGCAGGCTCTATGGTGTTTGCTATTCGGGTAGTGGAGCTAAGACACTTGGCTGAATAGCAAACAGCACATATCTTGATCAGACGCAGCGTTCCGTCGCGACTGATCTGGATCGATGTTGCTTGCACATTCCGCCTAATTTATTCGACAGGTTAAGGGATAATATTTAATTAAATTTGTCTGTAAACTCAACTGACGTACGATTATAACGCTTCTTGTTATGATACGTTATATATCAATTATATCAAACAGATCTATTTATACTGTTTCCTCAATAAAAATGAATCAAAAACTTGTAATTTATGAGTTAGTGTGAATTATATAGCGGTGCCACAGTAGTTCCGCGGTGAAGGAAAACCACCCAATCGAATGAAGTGTGTTCTGTATGAACTATCTGGGAAATTAACAAGTCTTTACGAGTTCTGTTTCGTTTCTCAGTGTGTTTACCTTCAATACAATATACTAAACATAGATGAGACTGAACCACCATCTACTATTGCAATATTTTGGACACGAACAATTCTAGACTGAATAAACGCATTGCACTCTGGGCAAACATTAAATCTACTAGTTGTATACTGTGTTTTATTTGGTCAAGAAGAAATCTGCTGATCACAATATGGATGAATTTTGAAATGTGTCTGTACCTCTATCTGTACACCGTTGTAGATCGTGTAGAACAATCTGATATGGTAAATTATGTAACCTGAACACCGACACTAGACCTCGGTTTAACGTCCCATCTGAAAGACTGTTACTTTTATTAGGGTCAGACAGGGGATCGAACCTGCGATCCCTGGATTACACGGCTAGTTTGTTAATCATATCCTATTTCATACCCTATGATACAGTCGTAGTACGTTGATCACATGCACAGTCCACGCCATCCACACATATGGGCATATGGGCTTTAATAATAACAATGGTTATAAACAAACATTCGATTCGTAGGTTGGGTATGAATGTTGTGTGTATAACTGCGATGATGATTGAGCTTATTTAACCCCGCCTCCGGTGAACCATGTGGGCTAGCGAATTATGTAACAGAGTGTTCTTCCTCTATACATAGCGTCTTCGTGGCCTAATGGTTAAGGCGTCCGCCTACGGAGGGGGAGGTCGAATGTTCGAATCTCGCCAGGTGTTCGTTCTGATATGGCCGGTTGTTGAGCCGCCAGCTAGTTAAATAATCGTTACCGATTGCCTACCAACCTGGCGCCTGGCATACAAACATATGATTCGGGAAGTACTGATGTTCATAAAAAGAGGTGTATCATAAGGCAGAAATGGCTGGACCTTTAAATAGGGGTGACCCTTAATAAACAAACACGTTCAAATGCCACTTTTATAACGTTCAAATTAAGTACGCTTAAAACTAATTTTCGAATTGAGGAATATTGGAAGCTAGTTTTGCCTAAAATCTTTGATCTGCATATAGGTGTGTAGTTAGAGTGTAATCTTAGACCTGTTCTTTCCGAAATGCAGTGTTGTATGAACATATCGTCCGTAATATAAACAAAACTGATCATCTCATCGTTCTGTTTACTAGCCAATCTCTAATTAGAATGTGTGCCAAACCCTGTTTTAATATACTTCAACGGCGATATTGTTACCTCTGTATATAATGATGGATTTATTTTAGTTTGTTGATTGTATGCATCTTTTTATTTATCACAAGAAACAGCTGCTAACAGTTCATTCTCCATCTGATCAATGTGTTTTTACGTTTATTTATCGTCGCTACCGGTTGCCCATATGAGCGACGCCTCCTGAAGAGATAAGTTATTTTAAATTTTTGGAGGATAGTGCAATGCTACAGAGAGAGACCCATTCCAGAGTCTCCTCTGGTTCTTTTACGTGCACGGTGTAAAGCACCGACACGAGACCTCGGTTTAACGTCCCATCTGAAAGACTTGTTAATTTTATTAGGGTCAGTCGGGGTATCGAACCTGCGATCCCTGGATTACCAGTCCAGCGTGTTACCATTGGACTACAGATCCGTCTGTCATCTGATCAAGGTAGAGTATTGATCTTTTAAAATATTTATTAATCTGCACATGAGTGCCCTTTTTCATTTCAGTGTTTTGAAATCTATGTATGTTAATTCATATTTAATAAAAGAATTAGCAGCGTATTCTTTGTTTTTGTTGTTGTTATAAATACCCTTGAAGATAAGCACGCAGTAGATCATTGTAATACGGGAAATGCATGTGGTACTAATGTAATATACAGTGAGGTATTGCAAAATGATTTGTCAGTTTTGTTCCTTCATTCTTTATTTAATGTATGTTTGGTATGTTTTAGCTCAGGCATAATTCCAACACTGTGGAGAAAATGTATCATTAACCAATTACTTAAGTCCTCTACCACGGATCCAAGAGATGCTCTCTCTTACATGGGAACCACTTTGGCGTCAACTATGTATAACATATAGTGTAGTGTTCGTAATAGCCGCCTTAGTATATGGGCTGAGGACAATAATAAACTTACAGACGAGCAGAACGGTTTTAGAAAGAAACGAAGTACATTAGACCATATCTCAGCTTTGATTAGTAGTATTGAAACAATGAAGAAATTAACAAAATCAAATTTACACCGCTTTTATTGATTGCAGCAAGGCATACGACTTTATAAATAGAGATAAACTTTGGAACATACTCATTGGTACAGGACTTTCTGTCAAAATGTTTCTTGCTATTAAATCATTGTACTAGTCCGTTTCCTCATGCGTAATGGTTAACTCGCTCAATACTGAATGGTTTGATGTTAAGCGTGGGTTGAGACAAGGTTGTAATTTGTCTCCTATTTAATGTCTATATCTATGACTTGACAGCGTGTTGAGCAATGAGCGTATATGTATTATTTTATATGCTGATGACATCGTCTTATTAGCTTAACATGAACACGATTTGCAGTATAATTGAGATATTGCTAAATACTTTGAATGACTGCTGTTCTATTAATGATATGCATATCAATACTACCAAAAATGTTATTCATTTACGGTCAAGATCTTTGACACGGTCTAGATTCATATTTAGTTATGGTGAAAATATTATAGATTATTATAGATTATGTAAATAGTTACACTTATCTTGGCTATCTATTAAATGAATGTCTAGACTTCAATATTACTGTTAAAATATGTAGCCAGCTGTGCAAACCGTGCCCTTGGTCTTCTCATTCCTGCGTATTTCCCCTCAACTATTGAAGGAGGTTTTGTCAGGTTTACTTGGCCAGTCGACCACGTCCGTAAGCGTTTTCATACGACTTTGTAAAGTTCAGCATTATTTTGACAAAATGTACGACATATCACAGGAGTACATTAGATATATTCGCTTATATCGATGTTTATCGATATTTGTTAAAATGAATATTACGAATTGAATATATACATATATGTGAGTATGTGTATGTATGTGTGTGTTTTACGTTTATTTATCGTCGCTACCGGTTGCCATATGAGCGACGCCTCCTGAAGAGATTAGTTATTTTAGATTTTTGGAGGATAGTGCAATGATACAGAGAGACCCATTCCAGAGTCTCCTCTGGTTCTTTTACGTGCACGGTGTAAAGCACCGACACGAGACCTCGGTTTAACGTGTATGTATATGTGCGTATGTGTATGTATGTATATGTGCTTATGTGTATGTATGTATATGTGCGTATGTATATATATGTGTGTACTATGTTGTAAACAATGATACTTTGTTTTAAAGTACAAACATTGTATTGTCGTACATTTGATAATGGGTAACACGGTCAATATTCGTACACGATGTATGCACCTGCCTTTCGTCCAAATAAATAGCAAGTATTGCCCAAGCATGGCCATTATCACACAACTTTAGCAAATCATTTTAACTCGGTCAGTGGACACGTGTAATTACGCTACGCACTATTTATAAAAAGTGCATTGCATCAAATACATTTCTAAACAGACGGATATGTAGTCTAGTGGTAACACGCTGGACTGGTAATCCAGGGATCCCCCGTCTGACCCTAATAAAATTAACAGTCTTTCAGATGGGACGTTAAACCGAGGTCTCGTGTTGGTGCTTCACATCATGCACGTAAAAGAACCAGAGGAGACTCTGGTATGGGTCTCTGTATGTACCATGCACTATCCTCCAACATCTAAAATGACTAATCTCTTCAGGAGGCGTCGCTTATATGGGCAACCGGTAGCGACGATAAATAAACGTAAAAACAACGAAAATCTGGATCACCAAATTCGGTAATAGCATGACATGTGTTACTTAGCACACTCAGGTGGCTGCTTAATAGAGGGAAAATATATAATAAGACAGCATATTAAAAATATGGAAACTGGCTGATACAGGATGGCTGCTTAACGGAGGTGACCACTAACACATGTCTGACTGTATACATAGATACCACATTGTGTGTTTTACGTTTAGTTATCGTCGCTACCGGTTGCCCATATGAGCGACGCCTCCTGAAGGGATTATTCATTTTAGATTTTTGGAGGATAGTGCAATGATACAGACAGAGACCCATTCCAGAGTCTCCTCTGGTTCTTTTACGTGCACGGTGTACGGGATCGAACCTGTACAGTGTTTGTTTCTGTTCCGATATATTTAATCCTTGTGTACTTGGATCCTTTGCTAATTGTATTCGATAAACCTTCCATAAATTCTGACACACACACACACTTGTGTCAAGTTTCTTTTTATCTGTTAGCTACTCTATAACATTGGCTTCACGTATATCTCCGGTGTTATATATTACATCATTCACAACAAATATATTTCTAAATATCCAGTCCAGTTAATAAACATTAAAGGAATTCCAATATGTATTTTTATCCAGTTACCCCCATGTTATTTCTATACTACCTTTGTTGGATGTGTTGCAATTACGTTGAGATTTATTGCTCAGCATGGTCGATCGCAGAAGTAGGTCACAATAGAAGTCAGGTAGTTTCAGTGTGTGTTAATGCTTTGATGCTATCGGTATAATGTTCTTTCCGCACCTCTGATAAAAAAATAACTAGGCATACTTTTCAGATTGGCAAAGTTCAATAGGGCCTTTATCCATTTCATTTTTATTTTACTGAAATAATGCAAAGGCATATGGGTCAATCGTTTCATTCCTCATCCATTTCATGTTTATTTTACTGAAATAATACAAAGGCATATGGGTCAATCGTTTCATTCCTCATCCATTTACTGCACTATATGTATGTATCATTTACATCCCACTTAAAGTCGTGGACATCGTGATAGTTCGGTGATAGCCTGTTCGCTTCGGGTGAGAAAGGCCCTGAGTTCGGGCCCGGCTGTAACCGCTATCATTGTGCCCTTAGGCAAGGCACTTAAATTCCAGATTGACTCTTCTTTATCCTTCGTGGAGATGCATTCCATCAGGAATGAGGGCTCGATGGCGATTAATCGAATGTTGTACAAAGTTGTTTCGCAATCGAGTTAAAATAAATTTGTATAAACTTATAGTCAAACTGATCTTATTTATTTCCTGAACTGCTTTCATCAAAGAGTGAATCATGTGTGTGTGTGTGTGTCATTTTAGATTTTTGGAGGATAGTGCATGATACTGAGAGAGAGAGACCCATTCCAGAGTCTCCTCTGGTTCATTTATGTACACGGTGTAAAGCACCGACACGAGACCTCGGTTTAACGTCCGATCTGAAAGACTGTTAATTTTATTAGTGTCAGACTGGGGATGGAACCTGCGATCCCTGGATTACCAGTCCAGGGTGTTACCACTGGACTACAGATCCGTCTGTATACCATATTGATTAAAATTATTTTTTAGCATAGTCTCGTCAATGTACACCATAGACTAAATAAAACATAAGTATCACATATTACGGTAATTACTAATAACTAATACACTGTCATTCAAGATACGTATCACATTGTATTATTTAATTACACCTATTGTGGTGGATTTCAATTACACCTATTGTGGTGGATTTCAATTACACCTATTGTGGTGGATTTTATGTCCAACTTTATGTATTTTGAACATTGTTATGGTGCATTCATTTACACCGTTTGCTTTATCAGTTTATATTGTTTCAAAATAAACCGTCTGTCTCCATATTGGAGACAGACATATTCATTCCTATTCAATTGTTTGTGTTCCTTTACAATGGTTGTGAATGTTTGGAATGGCGGGTCATTCTAGAAACAACTAATGGGAGGGAGACCTTAACGTTGACATAAATGAACTTCGAGACATATGTGATGTTGGAGGAAGTATAAATTCGTATTCGTAGTGTTAGACAGTTTGTTAAAATAGTTAATTTCGTACATTCACGCGTAGGATTTAATATAATACTCTGGCCTTTTGACAGCAGTCCAATATTAATAATAATGGAATGCAAATACAAAGGTATGGTGTCACGACAGTGTTTTAAATGATATTAAATCGGACAATGTTCTCAAATGCTCTTATTATACAAGTGCACTGTCATTTGAGTTGGAAATACGGATATTTCTTGTTTAATATCAATTGCGGTACTGGCCCCTGTGACTGAATATAGAAGAGTGTTGCTCTATGTAGAGTAAGTGATCAAAACGCGCATTACGTTCAATGTTTTGAAAACCATAAATGGTTCGTTTAAACGGATGAAAGTCAGGTGCTTTAGTAGGAAATGAGCCGCTTTGAATGAAACCTAGTATACAGTCAAACCTGCATTAGTGGTCACCTCTATTAAGCGGCCAACCTGTATTAAGCAGCCAGTTTCCAGATTCCCAATATGTTGTTTTATTATATAGATGACCTCTATTAAGCAGCCACCTGTGCTAAGCAGCCACTTTCTGTGATTCCCTTGGCTGGCTGCTTAAGACAGGTTTGACTGTATTTCCATATATGTTGTGTTTCCTTGGCATTCTGTATATATGTACGGTTGACTTGACTATCGTTGTTTACCACTTTCAGCGCCGACTAGATTCAAAGCAATGTAAACACAACATAGATCCAGATGCTGGACATGTGCTTCAACTCCACTGTCTGAAGAGCAATCAGCATATAGCCTGATCAGACGGCATAGTCTGTTCTGTCTGATCGGATTCTCGGCTTTATGCAAAGGCGCTTATATGCGACAATGACAGTGAACGAGTTAATAAATATGAGCCGGTGTATGAAGAATTGCTTTGAAACATATTGATTGGGCAGATTGCACGATTGACCAATCACTTGTATTCCCAGTATGGAGAATAAACCCATTGCATGGAGAACAATGTCAGTTGATGTAGATAAAGCGAATCTAGCAGAGCCTCGTTCTTTGCACGTATCCTCAGCGTTAGGGTGGGCTTTGGTTATCTGCAACTCTATGGAGGTGGTAGACTTATTTTCTCATCTTTCTTATGCTTTTGATGCAATTATTACTTTTTGGGTGTGTTACGTTTATTTATCGTCGCTACCGGTTAGTTATTTTAGATTTTGGAGGATAGTGCATGATACAGACAGAGACCCATTCCAGAATCTCCTCTGGTTCTTTTACGTGCACGGTGTAAAGCACCGACACGTGACCTCGGTTTAACTTCCCATCTGAAAGACTGTTAATTTTATTAGGGTCAGACGGGGGATCGAACCTGCGATCCCTGGATTACCAGTCCAGCGTGTTACCACTGGACTACATATCCGTCTGCAATTTTTACAAATTATGCCAGCCTATGTATACACTCATATATGGCGTATGAATTTATTATTTAGTGATTAGGTCAATGGGATGTGACAATTTACTCACATTGATGTTGATTGTCACTTAACAATAACACCACATCCATGTTAAGTTTAACGGGTTAATACTTTAATGCTAAACCTTTACATCCAACACGGGTAAAGATTCAACTAATCTATGACGTTAACCATTATACTAACAGGAAAAAATAAGAACATTTGATTTGATTTAGAAGCCATTGTGCCATACCATGTCAAACGCTTGCTTCGCGTGTATAAAGCTAACAATGACTTGGCTTTTGTTTTCATTTGCATATAAAAGTGTTTCCGTTAAAAATAATGACGTCACCAGACAGCCTAGCTCTTCTTGAAACCCACCCTGTTGGTTTCTGATCGATGTTAGGGTGGTTGTTTGAGATATCGATAGCAACAACAACAATAGTTTATTTCGTAAAACATCTATAATATGCTTAGAGCTAATACAATAGTTACACAGTGTAGTGGATACACAAACATAATTACATAGAGCTCTATTTAATAAAAGCTTGTGAATATATGTCGGGTTCGAATTACAAAGATCTGTTCTGCATAAATATGTTTACGGTGAATTATATGTATTAAAATAATTATTTAAATATTATAATGTATTAATATCTTGTCCTACTGATTAATGCATAATATATGAACTTAGAAGCATGATGCTATCTAGAGGTTGTGAAATAACAAATAAATTGCCTATTGTATACATAGGAAAAAGTTAAAAACATACAGTCTGTTCATTTATATTTCCAATCGTTCATTTCTTCTGATACCACATCAAGTGTGAAGAGGTGTTCAACTCAAACTGAAAATATATCACAAATGTTCAGAATTGACTCAATCAGCAATGCTCATCTGTGAATAACGTTCACTGTGTTCACACACTGTATTCCGCCGCCAAATAGTACTATATACCCAACCGTCAGTTTGCAATGACCCGACTTCTTATGTCACATCTTTTCTACACATCAACTAGTCTGAAGTCTTCTCAAGTCACATAAGTTCTCATAAAACAACACAACACCTATACACTGCCTGTCCTACCTGTCATGAAAATGCACATTTTACCAAAAAGAAAAATGAACTATATTAGTTACTGGAACTATATTCGATGTACTTCCGCCTATTTACGTACAATACAACCTACACTATTTATTAAAGCACCAATAAGCGTTCACTTAGAATGTGCTGCACACCGAGATATTATAAGGAGTGGATGATTAAATATTGTGATTAGCTGTTTTCAATAATAATGTTGGAAACACCATTTTGTTCATTATTTAACTATTTATTTATTTATTTATTTATGTCTCATCAATGTACAACAATAACAGAACAACATTAAAATAATACATGGTATAGTACATTGCCACTCATAAATGAGTTACAAGAGACGGTATTTATCAAAGTATAAAACACATCACATTATGCAGTTGTAATAATATAGTATGATATAACACATGTATTTGTAAACAACACCTGACTACGACGTCTTCGGACGACCTCTTACACGGGAGATCCCACTGCTGTAGATTCACCATCCATCCATATGGACCATTCCAATTATTAGTTAGAGAAGCATTGGCTGAGTTATTTCAGTTTCTATATTCTGCAACAACGAAGCTGTCAAACCAATACGTTTAGTTATATGTTCGTGGGCATTTATTTTTAACTTGAGAAATTTCCAATTTGAGGTAACGAAAATGTGTGAATCTTCTCATAAAAGTGAGATTCTAATAATTGTACAATATACCATTTATTGCCGTTACTGAAATACTTTTTATTGCTTCATATTATAAGGTTCATGCTCATATAAAGCATCACATTTTCAAATTTGTCTGCTTTTATTGCAATATATCGCTTTTGATTGACTTTTTATAGGCACTTGTCAGGATGTTCACAGTTATTTGTTTTATTTATTTTGTATTTCTAGATTTGTATTATAAATTTGTATTACATTTTGTATTTCTAGATTTGTATTATAAATTTGTATTACATTTTGTATTTCTAGATTTGTATTATATATTTGTATTACATTTTGTATTTCTAGATTTGTATTATATATTTGTATTACATTTTGTATTTCTAGATTTGTATTATAAATTTGTATTACATTTTGTATTTCTAGATTTGTATTATAAATTTGTATTACATTTTGTATTTCTAGATTTGTATTATAGATTTGTATTACATTTTGTATTTCTAGATTTGTATTATATATTTGTATTACATTTTGTATTTCTAGATTTGTATTATATATTTGTATTACATTTTGTATTTCTAGATTTGTATTATATATTTGTATTATATATTTGTATTACATTTTGTATTTCTAGATTTGTACAACAACAACAACAAATACTTTTATTAGAGTCAGGTCACATATTACAGTAACAACATGACTAAATTTCGTTTTTAGAATATGGGTAATATACAATAATGGGGACAGCAATAACTGCAAGAATGCATTTAAATCAATACATAGATATATACAACGACATACA